>SJXQ01002534.1:0-269210 GCA_006408695.1 Aepyceros melampus
AATGGCATTGAAACATGTATACTATCATGTAAGAAATGAATCGCCAGTCTAGGTTCGATACAGGATACAGGATGCTTGGAGCTGGTGCACTGGGATGACCCAGAGGGATGGTATGGGGAGGGAGGTGTGAGGGGGGTTCAGGATTGGGAACTCATGTATACCCATGGCGGACTCATGTCAATGTATGGCAAAACCAATACAGTATTGTAAAGTAAAATTAAAAAATAATTTTTTTTAATAAATAAGGAACTTTCAAAAGTAAAAAAAAAATAATAAATAAATCTATATCATTTCTTGCAGCATACACTGTTTAGGAGACATTGTTTTGATATCCCCTTTCATACAAGCATATATTGTCTGCCTTGAGCACTTGGGGATATTCGATCAAAATGCATTCTAATTTTAAGTATTCTGAGATCAAATAAGTTTCTCCAAAATTAAACATTTAAGTTATATGCCAGCATGGATGGGAGGGGACTCTGGGGGCAAACGGATACACGTGTATGTGTGGCTGAGTCCCTTCACTGTTCACCTGAAACTATCACTACATTGTTAATCAGCTATACCTCAATACAAAGTAAAAAGTTTAAGTCTTGAAAAAACAAATTAGACATTTAAAATCTGCTGGTGTTCAAAAGAATTGGGCTAGATATAGAATGACACTGAAAAATATCCATGGTCTATTGTCTGCTGAAAAATTACATCAATAATACTCTTGATGTTTAATGGTTATGTGTATGTATGTCAAAAAACATTCATGTATATCAACAAGTCCTCCAAATTGTTAGCAATGATGATCTGGGGGTTTGGTGCTGAGAATAGGAGTGGGTTGTCAGAGGATTTTCACGTTTTAATACACATTTTTATTGAATATTTTTATAATATGCAGACATGTTTCTACCCTATAAAGATTTTATTTTTAATTACAATCAACTGGGAATTGAGTTTTAGCAGTAACAAAACTAAGTTGGTTTTGATAGTTACTTTTTAAAGTGGGGTCCCTATCACATCAAGGCACTTGAACTTGTCTGGTTCAACCACGAAGGAATTTGAGGACACCCACCACCAACAACATTTGCCCCCAACTCCCTGAATCCAGAGCTGCCCTCCTCCCCCACCTCAGGACTAAATGTTGTAGGCCTGAAAGGTTTATACAATTAGCACCTCTTTTAAAAATATTTGTTGGTGGGTTTTTTTTGAGCGGGGAGCGGTGCACTGGGAGTTAGTTGCAGCATGCACAATCTTTAGTTACAGCATATGGGATCTAGTTCCCTGATCAGGACTCGAACCTGGGCCCCCTGCATTGGGAACTCAGAGTCTTAGCCACTGGACCATAAGGCAAGTCCCCTCAGTAAGCTCTTATTGAACAGCTAGTGTGTGCTAGAGTTGAAATGCTGTGCAAAACTCCAGAGCAAGCTTTTCAGAGGAGACTCACAGTCTCAGCTGACTCAAAATGAAAGGTGGGTCACTTCATTTAGTTTAGGAATGTTGAAATAATTTTAGCTTTTTGGTTTCAGTTTGAATGGTTTATTTTCCCACCTTGGACTTTGTTTCTCTAGAACACCTTTCTGTTCACTAAAGTAGTTACATTCTCCAGACTCTTTCTAATCTCCCTATCTCTTGGTAAAGTCACTCCGAAACTTGTCTGATCACAAGAATCAATCACCAGAGATGTTTGCTAAAAATCAAATTCCAAGACTTCAACCCAGAGCTGCTTGCTTAGGTTCTCTGAGATACTTTAAAATTACCAGATGAATCTTATGACCGGGAAGTTCCAAAAGCACTACCTTAGATGAATATCTAACAGAGTCTTAAGGTTTTCTAACCAGATGAGGCCTAGAAATGGTCTAAGCCAGTGGCTCTAAACTCTAGCATTCTGCAGAATCACCTAGAACACACGATTGCCTGGCTCCACCCCCACTTTCTGATACAGTAAATCTGGAGTGAGACTGAAGAATCTGCCTTTTGAACAAGTTCTCCTATGATGCAGCTGCTGGTTCAAGGGTGACATTAGCGTGGTAGTCCAGTTGCTTTCAATTTTGTTAAGTACAAGCCACACAGTAGGAGACACATTTTACACTAGAACCTAGCATTCATACATGTGTTCATCTGAGGAGTTCCACAAAACAATACTTAATTCTTACTACAAGCAACACACTCTGACATTTTATACTTAATTTTACTTCTGTATGTGTGTGCTAAGTCACTTCAGGCATGTCTGACTCTCTGCGACACTATGGACCATAGCCTGCCAAGCTACTCTGGCAGGAGGAATCCATGGGATTTTCCAGATGAGAAAATGGGAGTGGGTTGCCATGCTCCCCTCCCGGGGATCTTTCCAACCTAAGGATCGAATCCAGGTCTCTTACATTTCCTACATTGGCAGGCAGGTTCACTTACCACTAGCACCACCTGGGAAGCCCTTTTCTTTAAAAGTTCCCTAAAGGGCCTGCACAATCCAACAACAGGTCACAACCAGCAATTTGAAAAAACCCTGAATGTAGCCTAATCTTGAAAATGTGTAGATCAGTCATCTCCACGCTTTTTTTTTTGATCATATGCCATTCAGAGAAACACTTTTGAGCATACCGTCCCAACTTTCATATATTTATAAATTATATACTTGTACTCTCTTGGTCCTTGTATCACTTATTAGTAAAGCTTTATTTTTTTTCTTACATTTAAGATTGAAAAAAAATGTAAATAAAACTTGTAACATTTCTTCCAGCTCCCTAGTGGATCCTCTTCACCCAGACTCCGGGAGGGCATGCTCCACCTTCCAGACTCAGATGCCCGGAGATTCAGTGAGTAGCCCAAGGTCATACGGCTGGCTTCCAGTAAGGCAATTTTGGGGAGTTTGTTTTAAAGTTTTTAAAAAGTAGGTAGATACTCATTAAATAACAGGACAGCATTAGCTTTCTTTTTGCCCAACTTTTTTTTTTTGCCATACCACACAGCTTACACGCTCTTTCTTACCAGAGCAGGAGTTGAACCTGGACCCTTGTCAGTGAACAGAGGCCTAACCACTGGACTGCCAGAGAATTCCCTTTACCATTATTTTATGGGGATTCTATATCCATGTCTACTAGATATTATAAAATGTTGGGCTGCCAGAGAAATCCCCTGCCCCACATTTTAAATCCCCAAGTGGTACAGGAAGAAATATGAGCACTGTCACATTTTCATCAAAAGGCTGCCAACTTTCCTGTGATGTAATGTTACAGAAGCCTCAAACTGTGGTCATTTTCAGTATCTATGAGATGGGCTTTTTTTGAACAATGCAACTGGTTTCAATACCCCCACGACTTTCTAGTCGCAGTGACAACTCTGCCAGACCATCTGCACAACAAGACCCTCAGGGAGAAGTTCTGCTGCTAATTCCACTGCGTCTAGTTCCTGGTAAATAAGGAGAAGTGAGCTGCAGACACAGGGCTATTTCCCCCTCTTTGTGGTAAGCTGTAGTGACTGAAATTGTTGGATCCCTAAAGAGGCAGGAAACAGGGTCTGTTGGTCCCCAGAGGGCAATTTTATCTCTGTTCCTACCACAGAACATCCTCTCAAGGCATAATTAGGCAGTGTGCCTGTGACTCTCTATGAGTCTCTCTCACATACACACAAGAGGTTTGACTGGCAACGAGGTTCAGAACAGTGATATGGCCACTAGAATGATTATAACTTCCAAATATTATGGCATGAGAAGCCCTATCCTAAAAAAAGAGAAAGGAAAGCCAGACATAAGGCTACTTGACTGCCTCTGAATAGTAAATATCTCACCCTCAAGGACAGCACTTATAAAATTACAAAGAGGGAACTTTAAAAACACACGTGATAGCTTTACATGGGGTGGGGAAATTTTGTCAAGTTGGATAGAAAAAGAAATCTTTTTTTTTTAAATGACCCATACTTTTCATCAGTTCAGTTCAGTCGCTCAGTCGTGTCCAACTCTTTGCGACCCCATGAACCACGCATACATTTTATAATTTTTGTGTATTTAGTTAGGTAGTCACTTATTTTGGGCTGGGCTGGGTCTTCGTTGCTGCGTGGCCTTTTCTCTAGTGGCAGCGAGCACGGGCCGGGGGCAGGGGGAGCTCCTCCCTAGCTGCAGTGCACAGGCTTCTCATTGTGGCGGCTTCTCTTGTGGCCAAGTGTGGGCTCCAGAGTGTCCTAGCTTCAGAAGTTGCAGCTCCCAGGCTCTAGAGCACAGGCTCAGTAGCTGTGGTGTATGGGCTTAGGAGCTCCACTGCATGTAGGATCTTCCCAGATCAGGGATCAAGCCCACATCCCCTGCATTGAGAGGTGAATGCCTTACCACTGAGCCACCAAGGAAGCCCAGAAATCTTCATTTTAACATTCAACTTGGAAGTCTGCAAAGAAAAACAGAGAATCTCTTGTTCAGAAAGAGGGATGCTTGGAGGTTAATCAGAAAAGAGATTGCTGGCCCAGATGGCCGTGGTGCATAGGGACAAGAAGAAGGATCAAAACAATGCTGGCCCCAAGACAACCAGGCTTGGCTCCCTGTTCTTGCTTACCCTCTAGCCCAACTTTCAACCACTGGTGTTTCACTCTGTGTAGGCCTGTCTGTGCCTACTTTTTCTTTCTTCCTCTTTTTTGGTGAGTGAGGGGCTGCTATTTTTCTCTAGTTCATCTCACTCACCCTCTAACTGGACATAAGGTAACATGAAAACACATTTACTGTTGTTAAACTTATTTAAAATATACAGGTTTTAGGACTTCCCTGGTGGTCCAGCAGTTAGGACTCCAGGCTTGCTCTGCAGGAGGAGCAGTTTCGATCCTTGGTCAGGGCTCTAAGATCTCTCATGCCCCATAGTGTGGCCAACAATAAAATATACAGGTTTCCCAATTTTTATTTTAAAAGCCATTGGTTTGATGGACTTCTCTGGTGGTGCAGTTGATGGGAATCCTCCTGTCAATGCAGGGGACACAGGTTCGATCCCTGGTCAAAGGAATCGACCTGGTCCAGGAAGACTGCACATGCCGAGGAGTAACTAAGCCTGCACACCACAGCTTCAGAGCCCAAGAGCTGCAGCTACTGTGCCCATGTGCTGAAACTACCGAAGCCCGCGTGCCTCGAGCCCCTGCTCTGCAACAGAGAAGCCAGCGCAGTGAGAAGCCTGTGCACCACAACAAAAAGTAGCCCAAGACTGCCACAACTAGAGAAAGCCCTCACGCAGCAATGAAGACCCAGCGCAACCAAAAATAAACACATAAAAATCATTGATTTGAATCCAGTAGGTTCTCTTGGAAAAAATTGTGTTTGTTTTGAATTTGCATAATTTGATTTATAGTTTTATTCTCTAGGAGGTCAGTAGTCACTCTCAAGATAAGACAATTCTCTGTGCCCTTGATTGAGGTTAAGAAATTGAGCAAATTCAAGTATAAAGCAGACTTTGCTGCTGCTGCTGCTGCTGTTGCTTCAGTTGTGTCCGACTCTTCATGACCCCATGGACTGCAGCCCACCAGGCTCCCCCATCCTTGGGATTCTCCAGGCAAGAATACTGGAGTGGGTTGCCATTTCCTTTTCCAATGCGTGAAAGTGAAAAGCGAAAGTGAAGTCACTAAGTCATGTCCGACTCTTAGCGACCCCATGGACTGCAGCCTACCAGGCTCCTCCATCCATGGGATTTTCCAGGCAAGAGTACTGGAGTGGGATGCCATTGCCTTCTCCCTTCTCCGAGCAGACTTAGGGATTGCCTTAATTAGTTTTGTGTGGTCTCCACCTGGTGGTTGGAAAGTAGAACACAAGCCCTTCATGGAACTGAAAGAAAAAAAAAAAGGACTCCTTTTAACTCCTCCCTGCAAACACAGAATCCACAAACAATGGCCTCTGCCTGTGTTTCTTTAGCGTCAGCCTCCCTGCTGAATTGTAAGCTTCATGAAGGCAGAAACTGGTACTGCTTGTTCACAGCTGTTTCCTCCGGGTACAGTCCTGTAGCTATAGTAAATAAAAGAATAGATCAGGACCAAACCATAAGTGAAAAGCACTTCATACAGTTTAATTTCCAATGTCTTTACTTGCCTACCTATTGCTCTTGGTTTTCTATCGTTTTTCAGTCACTCAGTTATGCTCTTTTGTGAGCTCATGGACTGTAGCCCACCAGGCTCCTCTGTCCGAGGATTTTCCAGGCAAGTATACTTGAGTGGGTGGCCATTTCCTCCTCCAGGGGATCTTCCTGACCCAGGGATTGAACCCACATCTCCTGCACTGGAAGGCAGATTCTTTAGCATTGAGCCACCAAAGAAGCCCTGTTTTGTTTGTTTTTAATATACCATAATTATACTTTCCATATATTCTTTCTTCATATTTTAATATTGCAGAGAAATCCAAATAAGTCACGCACCCTAATGGTGTCCCGTGTTCACTGTCACCCAGGAGGCAGTGTGACGTGGCTGTCATCGCCTGTGCATGCGTGTACTTGGTCGTGGCTACGCATGTGATCCTCTCCTCTGTCGAGTTGTGTGCAGTGTCCTATCGAATATGTCCAGCTTTATTGCCCTTTACAATGTCTTCAAAATGTTTACTCTATGATTCAGTATTGAAACAGAAAGTCATTGCACACGAAGAAAGCCCTCAGAGCACAGGTGTAGTACTTAGGTTTGATATTTGTAAAGTAAATCTATGTTGTTGAAGGAACTCTATGGGTTTTTGTTTCTTTCTGCAAAGCAGCAAACAAGTGCTTTATGAGACCTAAGAAGCAAGATAGCCAAGAGTAAATGAAGAGGAATTACATTTTGTTAAGGAGATAGATGTAAAAGATTGCCTACCACGTTGGTACTCAAGAAGTGGTGTGCAACCAGTAGCGTCAGCAGTATCTGGAATTTTATTAGAAATGTAGACCGTTAACGCAGAGAACAGACTTGTGGACACAGTTGGGGAAGGAGAGGGTAGGAGGAATTGAGAGAGTAGCATTGAAAAAATATGTATTACCATATGTAAAACAGATCACCAACGAGAAGTTGCCATATAACACAGGAAGCCCAGCCTGGTGCTCTGTGACAACACAGAGGGGCGGGAAGGGGTGGGGAGTAAGAGGAAGGTTCAAAAGGGAGGGGGCATATGTATACTTATGGCTGATTCACTTTCTTGTATGGCAGAAACCATCATAACATTTTAAACAATTAATCTTCCAATTAAAATAAATTGGATATATATACTGTTTAAAAAAGAAAGAAATGCAGACTGTTAGCCCATCCCAGACCCCCTGAATCAGAATCTACATTTTAACAAGACTCCCAGGTGATTCATATGACAGGTCAAGTTTGAAAAGCTCTGTCTGATATATCCGGAGAAGGCAATGGCACCCCACTCCAGTACTCTTGCCTGGAAAATCCCATGGACGGAGGGACCTGGTAGGCTGCAGTCCATGGGATTGCCAAGAGTCGGACACGACTGAGCGACTTCACTTTCACTCTTCACGTTCATGCATTGGAGAAGGAAATGGCAACCCACTCCAGTGTCCTTGCCTGGAGAATCCCAGGGACGGGGAGCCTGGTGGGCTGCCGTCTATGGGGTCACACAGAGTTGGACACGACTGAAGCGACTTAGCAGCATAGCAGGACTTGAAATAACAGTCATATTGGCTCAAGACCTTTCTTTTGCTCTAAATTACTATGGTCATGGATGTGGAGACCCAGGAGGAGTGAATTTGTCACAATTTATAGTCATTCAAGCAGTAAGCTCTCAAATCAATAATGTTTTTCAGTTTCAGCTCTTGGGAAAGCCCAGATTAAAGCATCAGTGGAGCAGAGACAAAGTGCCCTTCTCTGGGAAGAAGAAAAGTAATAACCCATATCTCCACAGGTGATTGAAGTGCATGAAAAAAAAATACTACAATGGTTGAAAACTGGTTCAAAAGGAGGCGAGCTAAAAGAGAAATAATATACAAGAGAACTCTTCATTTTGAGAGGTAAATCTTTTTTACATTTTTTCACTTAAACATTTTTTATATCCTTCATTCTTCATCATTCTGGTCCACAGTGGGGACAGTAAGTAAAAATGAACAGAACTGGGGAGAAATGCAACAACCGGCTCAATATTAACACCACCAATTGTTTTTCTTAAGCATCTCTGAGTTTTTAGAAGCTCACCCATAAGTAAATGCAAAATGTATGCCAATATACTCATCGCAAACTGTTAAATATGTTACTTGATATCACAAGGTTAATTTAAACTCTTGGGCTCTGGAACTATCAAGGTTCATAGCCCAGCACCAGCACTCACAGTGTGACTTGGGAAAAGTAGTTAATTTCTCAGTGACTCCTCATTTGAAAACAAGAAAAAAAAAAGTTGCTTTAAACACAAAATACGTAAAGCGCTGAGAATAGTGTCTTGTTGGGTATAATACATGGCAAATAACTGTGAAATGTGGTTCTGATGTTAATATTATCATCATTGAGCTTTAATTCTAAAGTGTAGTTCCTAAACCAGAAGCACTGGCATCAGCTGAGAATCTGTTAGAAATGAAAATTCTGAGCCCCACTCAGACCTACTCAACTGGGAGTCACGCCCGCAATAGTTTGTTTCAGTATGCCCTCCAGATGATCTGACATGGTCTACAGTTTGCAGACACCTGCCCTTTGGAAATGGTAATCTAAAGTTTGGGTTCCTGACTCTTTAGCTATTATGAAAAGAGCCAGTGGGAGTACCAAGTTAATGTATAATCTTGTGCAGACCCACTCTGAAGGCTTGTATCACTGTACTTAAATTGGAGCAAGCCATTGATTGAAGAGCAGGTCGTGGTAGGGATCAAACTACACAAAGAAGAGAAGCCAAATGAACAGGAAAGCAAAGTCCCAGACAAGATACTCAAAGCACAGCTGGAGGAGCAGCTTGGATACGAGACATCTGCTGCAGTGAACAATCAGGACCGAGAAGGCAGAGTAAGGCAAAGATGAAGTGGCCAGAGGTGGCAGGGTGGCCAAGATGCAAAATAGCACACTTCATTTGGGTGCAGTGAGGCCCTGGGAGCCACTGTGAATTCTGCTTCGTTGTTCCTTGGGGACAGGTGCCTTTAAAAACCTGGATCACCGAGACTTCCCTGGTAGTCCAGTGGTTGAGCATCTGCCTGCCAATGCAGGGAACGCAGGTTCCATCCCTGGTCTGGGATGATTCCATATGCCAAGGGGCATCTAAGCCTGTGAGCCACAACTACTGAGCCTGCGCTCTAGAGCCCCGTGCTCTGGACAAGAGAGACTGCCACGATGCGAAGCCCATACACAACAGAGTGGACACACCTCTCCACAACTGGAGAAAGCCCACGCAGAGCAACAGAGACCCAGCACAGCCAGAAAGAAAGTAAATCAATTAAGGAATTTAAAAACTCTAGGTTACTGACCGTCAAGATATTGCCAAGGTCCGTGGCTAACTGCCAAGTCTGCTGTGTTTGTTCCCTGACATATTCCCTCCTGGATATTTGGAGCTACTTTTCTTGGCCATTTGATCAGGGATCCCTTAGGTCTTGGCTGCTGCTATTCTTTTGATGCATCTGATTTTTATTTGCTTCTCTTACTGAACTTTAGACATAATTGAGGAGTAGACTTGCCAGTGCAGGAGATGTAGTTTCAATTCCTGAGTGGGGAAGATCCCCTGGAGAAGAAAATGTATTCTTGGCTGGGAAATCTCATGGACAGAGGAGCCTGGAGGGCTGCAGTCCATGGGGTCACAGAAGTGTCACATACGCTTTAGCAACTGAAAACAACAAGTTAGATTAGAAACTCAAAGTCACATGTCCAAATACTGCCTTTTCATTTTTTGTTAGAGAAAATTTTGCTTTGTAGCATGTCAGTTTCACTAAAAGGAACTGAAAAGTTTCTCTCACCCTTTGCTGTCATCCCTTCTCACTGCCCCAAGTCAGGAATAACCCTCTTTCCTTATCTCCTGTTAGATCTGAAAATTTCATGGATTAAAACATAAATCACAGAAGACCATTAAAATGTCTATCTGATTAAACTGATCACACAGTATTTTGCAAATATGTAGTCTTTCATAAAGTCTGAACTAAAAACAAATTTTATGTCTGATAAGTGGCTATATTTGATGCTACTCTGTAACCCTTTATTCTGTGCTCAGCTGAATTATCCCACACTAGCCAAGCGATTCATATTTTGTTAGACATTAGGCAGCAAAGAACTGGGGACCGTACAAGTAGGGTAATGCAAGTGATTAGAGGGTCACAAAATCTAACACAACATACTAAAGACTTCTTCTAAAATTGTATAGTCACTTAGAATAAATACACAAATACCAAAAATGGTCCATTATCCCCTTTCTATTTACTTTTCCTCCAAAATATACATTGTCTTCAAGTCACAAATATATTTAATATTTCCTGGTGGCTCAGATGGTAAAGAATTCGCCTGCAAGGCAGGAGACCCAGGTATGATCCCTGGGTCAGGAAGAGACCACTCCAGGACTACCACTCCAAGCTACCCACTCCAGGACTCTTGCCTGGAAAATCCCATGGACAGAAGAGCCTGGTGGGCTACAGTTCAGGGGATCACAAAGAATCAGACATGACTGAGCGATTAACACACACACACATAACAAAAATACTACAAAAGGTTACAAGGGAGAAGTGGATGAATAGATAAACAAAATGTAGTGTATATATATGCAATGGATATTCAGTTCAGTTCAGTCGTGTCCGACTCTTTGCAACCCCATGGACTGCAGAACACCAGACCTCCTTGTTCATCACCAACTCCCGGAGGTTACCCAAACTCATGCCCATTGAGTTGGTGATGCCATCCAACCATCTCATCCTCTGTCCTCCCCTTTTCCTGCCCTCAATCTTTCCCAGAATCAGGGTCTTTTCAAATGAGTCAGCTCTTTGCATCAGGTGGCCAAAGTACTGGAGGTTCAGCTTCAACGTCAGTCCTTCCAATGAACACCCAGGACTGATCTCCTTTAGGGTGTACTGGCTGGATCTCCTTGCAGTCCAAGGGACTCTCAAGAGTCTTCTCCAACACCAGTTCAAAAACATCAGTTCTTCAGTGCCCAGCTTTCGTTATAGTCCAACTCTCACATCCATACATGACTACTGGAAAAACCATAGACTTGACTAGACGGACCTTAGTTGGCAAAGTAATGTCTCGGGTTTTTAATATGCTGTCTAGGTTGGTCATAACTTTCATGCCAAGGAGTAAGCGTCTTTTAATTTCATGGCTGTAGTCACCATCTGCAGTGATTTTGGAGCCCAAAAAATAAAATCTGCCACTGCTTCCAATGTTTCTCCATCAATTTGCCATGAAGTGATGGGACCGGATGCCATGATCTTCGTTTTCTGAATGTTAAGCTTTAAGCCAACTTTTTCACTCTCCTCTTTCACTTTCATCAAGAGGCTTTTTAGCTCCTCTTCACTTTCTGCCATAAGGGTGGTGTCATCTGCATATCTGAGGTTATTGATATTTCTCCCAGTAGTCTTGATTCCAGCTTGTGCTTCTTTCAGCCCAGCGTTTCTCATGATGTACTCTGCATATAAGTTAAATAAGCAGGGTGACAATATGCAGCCTTGACATACTCCTTTTCCTATTTGGAACCAGTCTGTTGTCCCATGTCCACTTCTAACTGTTGTTTCCTAACCTGCATAGAGATTTCTCAAGAGGCAGGTCAGGTGCTCTGGTATTCCCATCTCTTTCAGAATTTTCCAGTTTATTGTGACCCACACAAAGGCTTTGGCATAGTCAATAAAGCAGAAATAGATGTTTTTCTGGAACTCTCTTGCTTTTTCAATGATCCAGTGGATGTCGGCAATTTGATCTCTGGTTCCTCTGCTTTTTTGTAAATCCAGCTTGAACATCTGGAAGTTACAGTTCATGTACTGTTGAAGCCTGGCTTGGAGAATTCTGAGCATTACTTTGTTAGCTTATGAGATGAGTGTAATTGTGCAGTAATTTGAACATTCTTTGGCATTGTCTTTCTTTTGGATTGGAATGAAAATCGACCTTTTGTAGACCTGTGGCCACTGCTGAGTTTTCCAAATTTGCTGGCATATTGAGTGCAGCACTTTTATAGCATCACCTTTTAGGATCTGAAATAGCTCAACTGGAATTTCATCACCTCCACTAGCTTTGTTCTTAGTGATACTTCCTAAGGTCCACTTGACTTCACATTCCAGAAGTCCAGATGTCTGGCTCTACGTGAGTGATCACATCATCATAATTATCTGGGTCATGAAGATGTTTTTTGTACAGTTCTGTGTATTCTTGCCACCTGTTCTTAATATCTTCTGCTTCTGTTAGGTCCATCCATTTCTGTCCTTTATTGAGCCCATCTTTGCATGAATTGTTCCCTTGGTATCTCTAATTCTCTTGAAGAAATCTCTAGTCTTTCCCATTCTATTGTTTTCCTCTATTTCTTTGCACTGATCACTGAGGAAGGCTTTCTTATCTCTCCTTGCTATTCTGGAGAATAGCATTCAAACTCTGCATTCAAATGAGTATGTCTTTCCTTTTCTCCTTTGCTTTTCACCTCTCTTCTTTTCACAGCTATTTGTAAGGGCCTCCTCAGACAGCCATTTTTCTTTTTTTGCATTTCTTTTTCTTGGTGATGGTCTTGATCCCTGCCTGCTGTACATAGTCACGACCCTCTGTCCATTGTTCACCAGGCACTCTATCAGATCTAGTCCATTAAATTTTTGTCACTTCCACTGTATAATCATAAGGGATTTGATTTTAGGTCTACCTGAATGGCCTAGTGGTTTCCCTATTTTCTTCAATTTAAGTCTGAACTTGGCAATAAGGAATTCATGATCTGAACCACAGTCAGCTCCTTATTTGTTTTGCTGACTGTATAGAGCTTCTCCATCTTTGGCTGCAAAGAATATAATCAATCTGATTTCAGTGTGGGCCATCTGGTGATGTCCATGTGTCTTCTTTTGTGTTGTTTGAAGAGGGTGTTTGCTACGACCAGTGCATTCTCTTGGCAAAACTCTATTAGCCTTTGCCCTGATTCATTCTGTACTCCTAGGCCAAATTTGCCTGTTACTCCAGGTGTTTCTTGACTTCCTACTTTTACATTCCAGTCCCCTAAAATGAAATGGACATCTTTGGGTGCTAGTTCTGAAAGGTCTTGTAGGTCTTCATAGAACTGTTTAACTTCAGCTTCTTCAGTGCTACTGGTCAGGGCATAGACTTGGATTACCATGATATTGAATGGTTTGCCTTGAAAACAGAGATCATTTTGTCATTTTTGAGATTGCATCCCACTACTGCATTTTGGACTCTTTTGTTGACTGTGATGGCTACTCCTTTTCTTCTGAGGGATTCCTCCCGCACTACTAGATATAATAGTCATCTGAGTTAAATCCCCCTCCCCTATTCCAGTCCATTTTAGTTCACTGATTCCTAAAATGCTGATGTTCACTCTTGCCATCTCTTTTTTGACCACTTCCAATTTACCTTGATTCATGGACCTTACATTCCAGGTTCTTATGCAATATTGCTCTTTACAGCATTGAACCTTGCTTCTATCGCCAGTCACATCCACAACTGGGTATTGTTTTCGCTTTGGCTCCGTCTCTTCATTCTTTCTGGAGTTATTTCTCCATTGATCTCCAGTAGTATATTGGGCACGTACAGACCTGGGGAGCTCATCTTTCCATGTCCTATCATTTTGCCTTTCATACTGTTCATGGGATTCTCAAGGTACGAATCTGAAGTGGTTTGCCATTCCCTTCTCCAGTGAACCACATTTCGTCATAACTCTCCACCATGACCTGCCTGTACTGGGTGACCCTACATGGCATGGCTTAGTTCTATTGAGTTTGACAGGGCTGTGGCCCATGTGATCAGATTGGCTACTTTTCTGTGGTATCCAAGTACTTCGTAGGTGATTAACATTTCAAACACCTGGCTTTAGCTCCCAAGCACTGGGCAGCAGGCTCTGGTTCTTAACTCTCCTTTCTCATTCTTTCCTGGGGTTATCTGCTTCGCAGTATGACTCTCAAGCCACAGACTGGGGCTTATATTATTTTCTATCACCATAATTTGAACACCTCATCCTCAAGTAGTGGAGGGAGACTCATCTCCACCCTGATGGGCTCTTTTCCCCTCATAAGCTATGCAGCCTTAGAAGTAGGCACAGATCAGGAAAATGGGTCTCACTTCCAGTCCCCCAAGACCCTATTGACTCCCTTGGAGTCCTCACTGGCAGTGAGCCTGGTGGGCTTCGAGCCTCCACACCCTACGAGGTATTAGGCAATCTCCTCCAAAGTTCCCCTCCAGTGCCCATGGGAGTCACTTCCAGCCCCAAGGGACCCACTGTGCTTCTCTGCTTTCTCACCCTCCATGACCCAGCTTTATCACTTCTCTGGGATTTTACAAAAGGTAGGGGCCTTCTGGTTGCTTCTGTGTTTAATCCTGCAAGAATCCCTGAAGGCTCAAAGGCCTAAGGACCTAAAATACAGGGAGAGCAAGCACACATTTTAAATTCCATAAGTTATCTTGCCATTGGTATTTTCCAATATCACCTTAGTAATCTGATGTGTATTATTTGTTCCTCTTTAATTTTATGGTGGCTCAGAGGTTAAAGTGTCTGCCAGTAATGCAGGAGACCTGGGTTCAATCCCTGGGTCAGGAAGATCCCCTGGAGAAGGAAATGGCAACCCACTCCAGTATTCTTGCCTGGAGAATCCCATGGATGGAGGAACCTGGTGGGCTACAGTCCACAGGGTTGCAAAGAGTCAAACACGACTGAACGACTTCACTCCCTCACTCAAGGTGACGTATGAGGATAAAATGAAACGTTTGCAATTAAGTGGTAATAACAATAAACAAATGCTTATTCCTTCTCTTGCATTACTGTGCTTTTTAAAAGTGCCCAATAGGGACACAATGATAAAAATAAAAATTTTTTTAAAACACACATGACCCTTTAATGGTTAAAATAAAAAATCCACCAAGTTAATATTATCTATATTCCTTTCCCATTTTAGCATCATTATATCAGTACACCTGTTATTTTATATGCTGCACTTCTTGCTCAGGGCTTCCCAGGTGTTACTAGTGTTAAAAAAAAAAAAAAATCTGCCTGCCAGTGCAGGAGACACAAGAGACAAGAATTTTGATCACTGGGAAGATCCCTTGGAGTAGGACATGGCAACCTGTTCCACTATTCTTGCCTGAAAAATTCCATGGACAAAAGAGCCTGGTGGACTATGGTCCATGGGGGTGCAAAGAGTTGGACGCATAAGCAACCGAGTGCACTTCTTGCTTATTATTAAGGATTTCCATGTTACTACACAAGCTTTGGCTTCCCTGGTGGCTCAGAGGTTAAAGCGTTTGCCTGCAGTGCAGGAGACCCAGGTTCGATCCTGGGTCAGGAAGATCCCCTGGAGAAGGAAATGGCAACCCACTCCAGTACTCTTGCCTGGAAAATCCCATGGGTGGAGGAGCCTGGTGGGCTACAGTCCATGGGGTCGCAAAGAGTCGGACACAACTGAGCAACTTCACTTTCACTTTCACACAAGCTTTATTAAATTAATATTTAGGAACCACATAAAGCTGATTAAAATATGCCTAAATTCTTCAACCTAATAATTCCACTCCTCAAAATTTTACTTAACACAAATGACCAGAGCAAACCTAATAGTTTTTTTCCTTGTCATTTCTTTTCATTCCTCAGCACATTTAAAATCATAGAATGCTTACACATTTTACTCCATCCCTTTAATCTCTCCTACACGAAACAGCAACTGCCTCAGTCAAGTGCCTGAAGGACACTATTGTTGCCTCACAAAGACATAAAATCAGTGACAACAGAGCCAGCTGTTCCCCCATTGCTGGAGGAAGAGATTATCTTACCTGCCTTTTATCCCAACATAAGTAGGCTTTTGTCTTAGGGAACCCTCTTAGAGTTCCCAGGGATGGGCATGCAGGGCTGTCCCCAAAGTGCCTTCATTCTTCTGATAATACCTGGGCAAAATCTGCTAATCTTCCTTCCCAGAAACAAAAGTAATAAGGTACAACCCTGAAATGTAAAGGAAAATCCTGAATGATCTTCACCTTTCAAACTCCTGTAGTGGTTTTAAATATATGCTTCAAAAGGAGTGGTTTGGAGTGGTAGATGGATGGAGAATGGATTTTCTGTCCCAGGCATTGAAAGCATTTATGCCCTGTGCATCTTTCAGAAATCAGTGCCTTCTCCCCCACTAACCAATCACCTACTCTTCCATCAGATCAAACAAAGAATCTGATAGACTAAGATCCTGTGCAAGACTTGGACCAAATATGCATTTATGGTCCCTTATATTTTCTCAAAATTTAAGAAGGAAATGGGAGAAATGATACTAAAGATTCCTTTTCTTTCTTTATCCCCTGCTCACACCCTCAAATTAGTTCCATCAACTGAACAAAAGATAGAAGAGAAAACAATAGGTTTTTTCCATTATGAAGATAAAGAAATTAGTAGCTCAAATTGCCTACATCCACTGGATCATGGAAAAAGCAAGAGAGTTCCAGAAAAACATTTACTTCTGCTTTATTGACTATGCCAAAGCCTTTGACTGTGTGAATCACAACAAACTGTGGAAAATTCTTCAAGAGAAGAGAATACCAGACCACCTGACCTACCTCTTGAGAAACCTATATGCAGGTCAAGAAGCAACAGTTAGAACTGGACATGGAAAAACAGACTGGCTACAAGTCAGGAAAGGAGTACATCAAGGCTGTATATTGTCACCCTGCTTATTTAACTTATATGCAGAATAAGGTGAAGGTGAAGTCGCTCAGTCGTGTCCAACTCTTTGCGACCCCGTGGACTGTAATGTACTAGGCTTCTCTGTCCATGGGATTCTCCAGGCAAGAATACTGGAGTGGATTGCCATTTCCTTCTCCAGGGGATCTTCCCGACCCAGGGATCGAACCCAGGTCTCTCGCATTGGAGGCAGACGCTTTAACCTCTGAGCCACCAGAATACATCATGTGAAATGCCAGGTTGGATGAAGCACAGTTGGAATCAAGATTGCCAGGAGAAACATCAATAACCTCAGATATGCAGATGACACCACCCTGATGGCAGAAAGTGAAGAAGAACTAAAGAGCCTCTTGATGAAAGTGAAAGAGGAGAGTTGGCTTAAAAGTCAACATTCACAGAACTAAGCTCATGGCATCCGGTCCCATCACTCCACAGCAAGTAGATGGGCAAACAATGGAAACAGTGACAGACTTCATTTTTGGGGCTCCAAAATCACTGCAGATAGTGACTGCAACTATGAAATTAAAAGACGCTTGCTTCTTAGAAGAAAAGTTATGACCAACCTAGACAGCATATTAAAAAACAGAGACATTACTTTGCCAACAAAGGTCCATCTAGTCAAAGCTATGGTTTTTCCTGTAGTCATGTATGGATGTGACAGTTGACTATAAAGAAGGCTGAGCACTGAAGAATTGATGCTTTTGAACTGTGGTGTTGGAGAAGACTCTTGAGAGTCCCTTGGACTGCAAGGAGATCCAACCAGTCCATTCTGAAGGAGATCAGTCCTGAATATTCTCTGGAAGGACTGATGCTAAAGCTGAAACTCCAGTACTTTGGCCACCTGACGCAAAGAGCTGACTCACTGGAAAAGACCCTGATGCTGGGAAAGATTGAAGGTGGAAGGAGAAGGGGAGGATGAGATGGTGGATGGCATCACTGACTTGATGGCCATGAGTTTGAGTAAGCTCCAGGAGTTGGTGATGCACAGGAAAGGCTGGCACGCTGCAGTCCATGGGGTCGCAAAGCGTCAGACATGACTGAGAGACTGAACTGAACTGACTGATGAGAGTAGTCTTCTCTGAAAAAAACACTAAAAAATCCAAGGTTGTGTTTTAAAAAAATTTTATTCATGACGCTAGTGAAAGAATGGTAAGGCAGACTCCAAAGCTATGTCTACATGTGTACGGAACTCTGCAATGGGGTTTTGCAGCATGAGAGAGAGATAGGATTCAACTTCAAATGCAATAAGGAAAAGTGGGAATTTGAAGGAAAGGAACAGGGTGGGGATCAGTGAATATAAAATAAAGCCAAGGAACAGGGTGGGGATCAGTGAATGGAAAATAACCAAGAGGGAACATCAACAGTAAGGGGGACTCTGGCTAAACTGCACTGGCAGGATTCTTGAGGAAGGCAAGTCAGGGTGATCATATATCATCTGGATGGTGGAGGAAAAGGAAACTGATCAGCTATTGAGGATGAAGGAGTAGGGCTAAAGCAACTTGGCAGGATTCCTGCTGAAATCCAACAATGAAAAGACAAACACAGAAGCCCAAAATTCAGGGCAGTTGATAAGTTTGAGCTGCTACAACAATGTAGACTAGGTACTTAAAACAAGACCTTTATTTCCCAAGGTTCTAAAACCCAACAAATCCAAGATCAAGGTGCTGACAGATTTGACATCTGGTAGAGCCCACTCACCACATCTGGTGAGGGCTACTTGCAAGATGGTAGGTGCTGGAGTGGCGGCTGCACGGTGCTGGAGCAGCAGCTGTGTGGCGATGGAATGACTTTGAGAAGATAACTCATGTCCAGGGGCAAAGAAGAAGCCCCAGCAAGATGGTAGGAGGGGCAAAATCACATTTAGAATCAAACCCCATAGCTGCCAGAGATGTTCAGAGGGCTCAAACAAACCTTGTGTGCACCAGGATACAGAGACCCCACAGAGACTGAGACACAACTGTGCTCAAGTGTCTCCTGTGGAGGTATGGGTCAGCAATGGATTGCTGCAGGGACAGGGGCTCTAGATGCAGCAGACCTGGGTGTGGCATAAGTCCTCTTGGAGGAGGTCACCCTTAACTTCACCATAGAGCAACCAGAACTTACACAAGACTGGGGAAACAGACTTTTGGAGGGCACAAACAAAACCATGTGTGCACCAGGACCCGGGAGAAAGGAGCAGTGACCCCACAAAAGACTGACCTCGACTTGCCCGTGAATGTCCAGGAGTCTCTGGCAGAGGCATGGGTTGGCAGTGGCCTGCTGCAGGGTCAGGGGCAGAGTGCAGCAGTGCATGCATGGGACCTTTTGAAGGAGGCGACTTATCTTCATTGCCTTCACCATAGTTTGGCCTCAGGTCAAATAACTGGGAGGGAACACAGTCTCACCCATCAACAGAAAATTGGATTAAAGATTTATTGAGCATAGCCCCAGCAAGCAGAACAAGACCCAATTTCCCCCTCAGTCAGTCTCTCCCACCAGGAAGTTTCCATAAGCCTCTTATCCTTCTCCATCTGAGGGCAGACAGACTGAAAACCACAATCACAGAAAACTAACCAATCTGATCACATGGACCACAGCCTTGTCAAACTCAATGAAACTATGAGCCATACTGTGTAGGGCCACCCAAGACAGGCGGGTCATGGTGGAGAGATCTGATAGAATGTGGTCCACTGGAAAAAGGAATGGCAAACCACTTCAGTATTCTTGCTTGAAGGCTTCCCTGGTGGCTCAGAAGTTAAAGCGTCTGCCTGCAATGCGGGAGACCCAGGTTCGATCCCTGGGTTGGGAAGATCCTCTGGAGAAGGAAATGGCAACCCACTCCAGTACTCTTGCCTGGAAAATTCCATGGACTGAGGAGCCTGGTGGGCTACAGTCCATGGGGTCGCAAAGAGTCGGACACGACTGAGTGACTTCGCCTTCATTCTTGCCTTGAGAACC
The DNA here is from genome assembly GCA_006408695.1 of Aepyceros melampus. NCBI lineage: Eukaryota > Metazoa > Chordata > Mammalia > Artiodactyla > Bovidae > Aepyceros > Aepyceros melampus. The sequence goes on from SJXQ01002534.1 coordinate 19,649, forward strand.
CCATGAATAGTATGAAAAGGCAAAAATATAGGACACTGAAAGATGAACTCCCCAGGTCTGTAGGTGCCCAATATGCTATTGGAGATCAGTGGAGAAATAACTCCAGAAAGAATAAAGAGACAGAGCCAAAGCAAAAACACCACCAGTTGTGGATGTGACTGGTGATGGAAGCAAGGTTCAATGCTGTAAAGAGCAATATTGCATAGGAACCTGGAGTGTTAGGTCCATGAATCAAGGCAAACTGGAAATGGTCAAAAAGGAGATAGCAAGAGTGAACACTGACATTTTAGGAATCAGTGAACTAAAATGGACTGGAATGGGTGAATTTAACTCAGATGACCATTTTATCTACTACTGCGGGCAGGAACCCCTTAGAAGAAGTGAAGTAGCCATCATAGTTAATGGTGGCGGTAAGGAGATACCCCTCGTTCAAGGTAAGGAGCAGCGGCTGTGCTTTGCTGGAGCAGCCATGAAGAGATACTCCACACCCAAGGTAAGAGAAACCCAAGTAAGATGGTAGGTGTTGCAAGAAGGCATCAGACACACTGAAACCATACTCACAGAAAACTAGTCAATCTAATCACACTAGGACCACACCCTTGTCTAACTCAATGAAACCAAGCCATGCCTGCAGGGCAACCCAAGACGTGTGGGTCATGGTGGAGAGGTCTGACAGAATGTGGTCCACTGGAAAAGGGAATGGCAAGCCACTTAATTATTCTTGCCTTGAGAACCCCATGAACAGTATGAAAAGGCAAAATGATAGGATTCCAAAAGAAAAACTCCCCAGGTCATTAGGTGCCCATACGCTACTGGAGATCAGTGGAGAAATAACTCCAGAAAGAAAGAAGGGATGGAGCCAAAGCAAAAACAATACCCAGTTATGGATGTGACTGGTGATAGAAGCAAGATCCGATGCTGTAAAGAGCAGTATTGCNCCCAATATGCTACTGGAGATCAGTGGAGAAATAACTCCAGACAGAATGAAGGGATAGAGCCAAAGCAAAAACAATACCCAGTTATGGATGTGACTGGTGATAGAAGCAAGATCCGATGCTGTAAAGAGCAGTATTGCATAGGAACCTGGAATGTCAGGTCCATGAATCAAGGCAAATTGGAAGTGGTCAAACAAGAGATGGCAAGGGTGAATGTCAACATTCTAGGAATCAGCGAACTAAAATGGACTGGAATGGGTGAATTTAACTCAGATGACTATTGTATCTACTACTGCGGGCAGAAATCCCTCAGAAGAAATGGAGTAGCCATCATGGTCAAGAAAAGAGTCCGAAATGCAGTACTTGGATGCAATCTCAGAAACGACAGAATGATCTCTGTTCGTCTCCAAGGCAAACCATTCAATATCACAATTATCCAAGTCTATGCCCCAACCAGTAATGCTGAAGAAGCTGAAGTTGAACGGTTTTATGAAGACCTACAAGACCTTTTAGAACTAATACACACAAAAAAAGATGAAAGTGAAAGAGGAGAGTGAAAAAGTTGGCTTAAAGCTCAACATTCAGAAAATGAAGATCATGGCATCTGGTCCCATCACTTCATGGGAAATAGATGGGGAAACACTGGAAACAGTGTCAACTTTTATTTTCTGGGGCTCCAAAATCACTGCAGATGGTGATTGCAGCCATGAAGTTAAAAGACGCTTACTCCTTGGAAGGAAAGTTATGGCCAACCTAGATAGCATATTCATAAGCAGAGACATAACTCTGCCAACAAAGGTCCGTCTAGTCAAGGCTTTTTTTTTTTTTTTTCCAGTAGTCATGTATAGATGTGAGAGTTGTATTGTGAAGAAAGCTGACCACTGAAGAATTCATGCTTTTGAACTGTGGTGTCGAATAAGACTCTTGAGAGTCCCTTGGACTGCAAGGAGATCCAACCAGTCCATTCTGAAGGGAATCAGCCTTGTGTGTTCTTTGGAAGGACTGACGCTAAAGCTGAAGCTTCCGTTCTTTGACCACCTCATGCAGAGTTGACTCATTGGAAAAGACTCTGATGCTGGGAGGGATTGGGGGCAGGAGGAGAAGGTGACGACCGAGGATGAGATGGCTGGATGGCATCACTGACTTGATGGATGCAAGTCTGAGTGAACTCCGGGAGTTGATGATGGACAGGGAGGCCTGGCGTGCTGTGATTCATGGGGTCGCAAAGAGTCAGACATGACTGAGCGACTAAACTAAACTGAATCATTAACTCTGGGCTTAAAGAAATTCTGTCTTTGGTGAAATAGATTGTTGCCATAGCAACTTAGAGCTTAAGAAAAAGGTCTTTATGTGACTAAGGCAAAAGAATGTAGGAAAAAAAAAAAAATGTTTGTCCCTTCCTCCTCCTCCAGGGCCCTGGACTCCTTATCCACTTACCTAAGAATTAGCTCTCTCACTACTAGATTATAACAACTGGATTCTAATATTTTTTTTCTTGTGTTCTCTGTTACAGAAGAAGCAGTGCCCATCTGTTCTACATATCAACACAAGTCATCTTGGGAAAGGTAACATAACAAATACTCAGTTTCATAATTCAAATTACTTGAATATTTTCTTTCCAATGTATAACTCAGGGTTTATTGAGCTGAGCTACTGCATACAATTCAGTAAAGCTACGTTCTTTTAGAAAAAAACATCATCCTTAATTTTCTAGATTCTATCTCACTGAGCTCAAATGGTAAACACGACCATGGGAAAAGAATCATCATTTGATGTGTGCAGTGTAGAAGAGTATTATATTCTGCCCTTATAACATTATTCATATTTTATCTTTTCTACAAGTCACATGCCATTAGTCATCTCTCCCTATATTCCACCATCTCTCCCATTTTCCCTCTCTCCCTCCCTTCCTTCCATCTTTCTTTCTCTTTTCTTCTTTCCTTCCTTCCTTTTTTTCCCTTTATTTTCTTTCCTCTCTCTTTCCTTTTATCTCTTTTTCTCTCCTTCCTTCCCTCCCATCATTGCTTTATTTTTCAATTTTTCCATATAAATGTATATATGAATCTTTATTACAGCTTAAAAGTTTAATATCCAGTATGATATTATCTAAAAGCTATTGACTAGGGATTACCCCAAATTTTCTACAAGTTTAGCTGTAATATTCTTGTAGCTTTTAAAAAATATACATTTTTTAAATGAAAATAACTAAAATATATTGACTTATGGATAGTTCTAGTTGTAAAATTATATGATTATAATTGATTTTTAAATAATAGATTTTATGGGTGGTGTTTTATCTGTCAATATTCCTACAACACAATATTTTTAAAAAGCACTTATACCTCTAAGTAATTGGATTATTTGATACTGTTGAAAGACTTTTGAATTAAAGAAATTATCTGTATCCTTGGAACATGTAGTTAGAATGCAGAGAAATAATACTCTTGATTATTCTCAAAGTGTATTCTATCATTCTTTCCCTAATATTGGATGTATTTCATTAAAGTTGGGGTAGTAACAAATAAAAACCATAATATTTTCTTTCCAATGATGCTTGTTGTTTTACTCCTATAATTTTTAGCATTCGGTTTGGGTTTTCTGATATACCTTGATTTAATAGTAAGACTTTTTTTTTTTTTTTAAGGAGAAACTTCTCTCTTCATATCCTAGTCTAGTATCATGACGTTATTTCCTTTCTATTCTCCTGTATAAAATAGTTGTACTTTGCACCTGATTAGGTAAAGGTGTGCGTGCTTTCTGATCTTCCTTCTCTCTGATGGCCTGTTTTCTCTTTGTTCCCTTGAGGTAAGTTCACTAAGGCATGAACTGTGGAAACCAAGTTCAATTCAGGGGGAAATATATAGAAATTTCATCTTAAGTTTTTGTGCAAACATTTTCCAGTCAACTGTACTGGTAATAAAGATACTATTTTGTTCAATGTCTTACTTAAATTAAGCACTCTACTTCTCAAATGGTTCAAAATCTTTAAGGAAAACAGTATGATAAAATAATTTCATCAACTTACAGCAAATATCAACATAACACCCAAAGCTTTTGCAACCCAAAAGCTTTTGCAAAGAATTTAAAAGAATAAATTCTGTAAAAGAGCACAAGTCCCTAGAATAAGCCATTATTTATTAAAATATGTTTCTAAGTCCTGCATGATTCTTTCAGTGTCTTGTTCATTATAGATATTCAAAGTTTATTGGTGAAATAATTAAGAGAAATAACAAAAAGTCTCTTGATATCAATACCACATATTCTGTAATTTACCTGGAAAAAGAAATCCAATAGATGGTGTTTCTGTTTCTGAAGAGAACTGAAATTTCACTGTGATTATTGTATAAATTATTAAACTGATATTTCCTGGTTAATATGGCATTTTGGTTTTAGTTTAAAACACCATTATGTTATAATCATCTTTCCATTACCCTACCATATAGGCAGAACATTGAACACAATAGGAACTTAATAATTGCTGAAATACAGATACCTCTATTTAAAAGAGGACTATGCAAAGTAAACCATGTATTGGATATACATTAATTGTACTCTCTAGTTCATTAAAAAACCATGGATAGAATATAGACTCCACTTAACCTTTAAGAATTCTTGCTAGAAGCAAACTTTGTCTGTGTCAGTCACAAAAGTCCACAAAGGGAACAAGGTTATTCAATATTTAAATACTTTTTGTGCTCCAGTTATACAAACACAGGGCCAACAGCTGTTTATAAATATTTCTCTTTAGCATTAGATTCTGACTTTAAAAAAAATCAAATTTCTAGCATAGAGAATGTCACCCACCCCTCAGAGATCACTTAGTCCAATAGGAACTTGACAATAGCAACTGGTTTCAAGATTTAGGCTTCAATATGTGCTTTTTGATTCCAGAAAATGTTCTAAGAATATGGGTTAAGAAATCTCCACTATATAGGAATTTGGTGACTAATTAGAGCAGAATACTTACTTGAATCTTGTTATGACTCCCCTTCTGAAATATAAAATAGGAGGAACACATCTTTTTGAAGTTGTCAGATGGTAGGCTACAGTCCATAGTGTCATAAAGAGTCAGATATTATGGAAGCTAAGAACACACACACATACATGCATGCAGATTTCTATTTTCATAGTTTTATAAAATATTATCAGAAGTCATTTACTTCTATAAAAATAATTGTCATGACTGGTTATCATCAGGGGTGCTGTAGAATACTTACATCAGCTTCCCATACCCATCTCTGTACAGCTGATCATTTATAATTAACGAAGCTCTGTATAACACACATATTTCTCTACTTTGCAATGTCTTTGTTCAATGAGATTGCTATCATTTAACAGGTAACCATGACTTTATCCAAATCACAAGTGCCAATCAGGTCAAGCCCACCAGATTGTAAGCAAAATTAAATGAACATATGGAAATTGATCTCCGAATAGTTTGCCAGTCCAGCACTCAAAGATTTAATAGTTATTCTTGTTTTGTAGAATATATCTAGGGAAGAAAAAAAAAGTAACAATCTGAAAAACAGTCGGTTTCGTGTTTTTAAAATTATACTGCTTTCAGTAATTTTAATAACTCAATAAATTTATTCCATACACATTTACTTTTTCCAAGAAAACATTTGCAAGAAGCTTATGGAGAAAAAAATATATAAAAGGAAACCTGTTATGACAAATTGAAGTCACTTATTTGCTTGTCTTTTTGTTATGTGAAGAATAGAGAAAAAAATGTTAAGACAACAAAATAAATAATGTAACATGTTTCTGTGACTACCAGAAAAGACATATCCAACAGGTCCTGTTGATAAGACATTTGACAAAGTAATAGGCAAAGAAGGAAAATTCACATCTTAGGGACAATAAAGTTTGTGTAAACTACATAAACAGCCTGGTGCACTTTCCAAATACTTATGACTCCAGTTTGAATAAGGTAATATTCTAAGTACTGGTAGTAGCTATACATAAAGTCTTTTCTGCTTATTTCATTTTTATACAATGTATAAAAAGGTGATTAAAGTGAATACTACAGAAAAAAAAATCCTCCTTACAGAGCTCGTGTTATAGTGATATCTGTATAATCGTTAAGTGTGTTGTTATTGTTACAACATATTTCCTGAGGACAAAAAGGGATTAAATATATTTTCCTTTATCATGATTATGTAATAAATTAAAATAATTTACAAACTTTGAATTATTTTCTTCTAGAAATGCAAAGACAGGTGTATGACCCAGACCAACCAACGCCTTGAATCTATAACTCCTGAGAAGGACTTGATTTGCCCAAACTATTTCCCCTTATTTTATCATCCTTTGGATTCAATATTAGACTAGAGACAATGCGGTTAGAAATAGTGTGAGAAAGACTTTTTATTCCTGGGAATATGACAGATATGACCATAATCCTTCTAATTTGTTGGGTAAGCCCCCCTTTCCACAATTATTTGTAGCAGAAAGCCCATCATACTGTATGACAATTGTACATTTGCTCTTCTGTCTTTCCTTATTACCCTGCAAACATCTTTAAAATGTCATGAAAAACACAAAGGGTATCCTTTTTTCCACTGAATCCCTAGTGCCCCACACAAGGCATGGTGTTTAAAGTTTCTAGGATAAAGCATTGGGTGGAATAACAGTTCAAGTTCAGGGAAATAATAAAAGGTTAATCAGTCTAATAAATAATGACCTAATTTTGGGTTTGAGTCTGCATTGTTCTACTAAGTACTGATATATTATGTACTTTGTTTTATGTTCCACAGTATTGCCTTTAGAAAACTTTCACAAATTCATAAAAAAGTCAATTATTTCCTTAAAAATCAACTTTTTATTATTAAAATAATTTCTTTAAAATCTTTTGAGACTTTCAATACCATGAGAGTTGTTCAACCAAGAGTAGAGTCAAAAAACCTCATTTCCATTACAATGCAAAATAGTCAAACAAGTCTCCTGTATCAGGTCTTCTTTAAAAAAAAGTGATTCATATTAGCTTATTTTGAATGCAATTTCAGGACATAGTATCATTATAAGTTGTTCTATTCAAGTTGAACAAAGAAGAAACTTTAGATAGAAACAACTGAAGTTTAAAACCATGCATATCATTAAATACAAATTATAAATATATACATGAATTCATTGACATTTACATTTTATTGAAGTTATTCCTTTTTACTAAGTATCCTTCACAATTTTTTCCACTGGAAAATAAAAGTATACTGCATATGATAATATTTAAGAACTGCAATAAAATGTAATTTAATTACACAATCAGTTCAGTTCAGTCACTCAGTTGCGACCAACTCTTTGCGACCCCATGAATCGCAGTAGCCAGGCCTCCCTGTCCATCACCAACTCCTGGAGTTCATACAGACTCACATCCATCGAGTCAGTGATGCCATCCAGCCATCTCATCCTCAGTCGTCCCCTTCTCCTCCTGCCCCCGATCCCTCCCAGCATCAGAGTCTTTTCCAAGGAGTCAACTCTTCACATGAGGTGGCCAAAGTACTGGAGTTTCAGCTTTAGCATCATCCTTCCAAAGAAATCCCAGGGTTGATCTCCTTCAGAATGGACTGGTTGGATCTCCTTGCAGTCCAAGGGATTCTCAAGAGTCTTCTCCAACATCACAGTTAAAAAGCATCAATTCTTCAGCACTCAGCTTTCTTCACAGTCCAACTCTCACATCCATACATGACCACAGGAAAAACCATAGCCTTGACTAGATAGACTTTAGTCAACAAAGTAATGTCTCTGCTTTTGAATATACTATCTAGGTTGGTCATAACTTTCCTTCCAAGGAGTAAGCATCTTTTAATTTCATGGCTGCAGTCACCATCTGCAGTGATTTTGGAGCCCCCAAAAATAAAATCTGACACTGTTTCCACTGTTTCTCCATCTATTTCCCATTAAGTGATGGAACCGGACAGGATGCCATGATCTTCATTTTCTGAATTTTGAGCTTTAAGCCAACGTTTTCACTCTCCTCTTTCACTTTCATCAAGAAGCTTTTTAGTTCCTCTTCACTTTCTACCATAAGGGTGGTGTCGTCTGCATGTCTGAGGTTATTGATATTTCTCCTGGCAATCTTGATTCCAGCTTGTGTTTCTTCCAGTCCAGAGTTTCTCATGATGTACTCTGCATAGAAGTTAAATAAGCAGGTTGACAATATATAGCCTTGACATACACTTTTTCCTATTTGGAACCAGTCTGCTGTTCCATGTNTAAGGGTGGTGTCATCTGCATATCTGAGGTTATTGATATTTCTCCCAGCAATCTTGATTCCAGCTTGTGTTTCTTCCAGTCCAGCGTTTCTCATGATGTACTCTGCATATAAGTTAAATAAGCAGGGTGACAATATACAGCCTTGACGTACTCCTTTTCCTATTTGGAACCAGTCTGTTGTTCCATGTCCAGTTCTAACTGTTGCTTCCTGACCTGCATACAGGTTTCTCAAGAGGCAGGTCAGGTGGTCTGGTATTCCCATCTCTTTCAGATTTTTCCACAGTTTATTGTGATCCACACAGTCACAAGCTTTGGCATAGTCAATAAAGCAGAAATAGATGTTTTTCTGGAACTCTCTTGCTTTTTCCATGATCCAGTGGATGTTGGCAATTTGATCTCTGGTTCCTCTGCCTTTTCTAAAACCAGCTTGAACATCAGGAAGTTCATGGTTCACATATTGCTGAAGTCTGGCTTGGAGAATTTTGAGCATTACTTTACTAGCATGTGAGATGAGTGCAATTGTGCGGTAGTTTGAGCATTCTTTGGCATTGCCTTTCTTTGGGATTGGAATGAAAACTGACCTTTTCCAGTCCTGTAGCCACTGCTGAGTTTTCCAAATGTTTAATGTCTAGTTAATCCATGCCATTGCATTATTTCATTCTTTTTTTATGACTAGCATTCCCTTGTATATAGGTACCACATCTTCTTTGTCTATTCATCTGTAAGTGGATATTTAGGTTCCTTCCATGTCTTGGCTATTGTCCCACTAGACTCTTTGAACATTTTATTACAAAGATTTCCTTTGGGGTCTTTCCTGCCCTGAAGCAGAGCATTTTGACTCATCCATATTAATGTAGCTAGGTCAAAAAGTAAAATCACTGTTAACTACCAAGGATCATGGTCAACCAAACTCTCGTCCTTATTCCATCTTCAATACTCCCCACTGGTAATTGTGGAAATCTTTCACTTTCCACTTTACTCATTCCCACTGGCTTGTAATTTTTATGGGTGCAGTCTCTTTATCCAGAGGGAAAAAAGAATAAAGATACCTGAACATCTAAATCTGAGTTAACCTTGAAAATGTTTTAGTCTTTATCTTCGCAACCCTCACCATAATGGAGTTTTAGAATTTAACAAAGATCAATATACAAAATAGGGAGTACCAAAAGAACAAAGAATTATTTAAGTTTACACTTAAGAATTAAAGATCATATTATGGACAAATTATTCCTTCTGTTGTCCTGTATATATTTAATAAGGACAATCAAATCAGAAAGAATAACCAAAAAAGCATAGTGTCCACATCAAAAATGGAATGGGTTTCATTGCCAGTCAGCTCAATCTGTTTATTACTGGAAAGTATTGACACGCACGGTGGCTTTTGTTGTAGGGTAGTACAATGGCTCTGACCCTGAGGTGGTTAACATCATCTACTTGTAGAGAAGGCAGTGTTTCAGGGGTTGGTTTAGGCTTCATGGAACTAGGAAGGGGCCGAGCTGGGATTTGAACTGGGAGCATCCTTCAGAGCCCTTGTTCCTCACTGGTCTTGGCACTCCAGTATGCCTGTAAGCATCCTCTCAAAAGGCAGAGAAGCAGACTGATTAAACCAGCGTGACCAAGCTTGCCTGGGTTATAGGAAATCAGTCTTCATAGGAAACACAAGCCAGCCATTAATGATTTGAAACTATTAGCAGTAGATTGTGGATATCACAATTCAGCCCATTGCTTTTAAAGCAAAATAAACAGATTCCATTTGAAAATAAGAAAGAAAGTAAATGCATCTGACTACTGTAGCTTTAAGGGAGAATCAAGAGAATCTGATACGTGGACTATTCAAGTTTCATGTGACATCAAGACAGTGAGCAGACATCTTATTGAGAATGATTGATGGCCCCTGCTGTGATGAGCAAGTGCGACAAACATATGCTGCCTGGTTTTATGTGTTTTGGCTGCCAGATGGTACCTACCCTCCCCACCCCTGAACCTTCCTTCACCCCACCCATGCCTTACCCCAAACCCTCCCCCTCATCCTGCCCAGTCCCCGTAATTCATCCTCCACCTAAAGTGAGAGCTGGGGGGGGACACTGATATGTGAGGCTCAGGTATAAAATATAGATGTCTGTTTTGCATATTATTGGGTAAAATAAAAAAAAATAGAACGATTTATTTTCTAGGACATATGTTGACAGCATCTGAATGTCATGTACCTTTCTCTCCTATGAGAAGCTTATATTCCTGTCTTCATTGCCAAGACAGTTCCTGGAACGTAGTTCCTGGAACATTTATGTAATTAATGTCTGTTGGATGAATGAACGAATGAATAAATAAGTGAATACATGATCAACCCATATAGTAACCCAACAAAAAAGGAAATAAGGTGAATCTGGCAGAATTTGGTGTCTGTAAACCCAAGCTTTTTCCCAGGGTTCTCAAGTCCTCTGCGTAATTGGCTGTTGTAGAATTTGCTGGAGACTCATATCAATCTTCTCATTGTGTTATTTCTGAACTGTACCTTTACCCACTGCCTTGGAGAGCTGTAACATCACTTCTCTTTTCCCGAAAATATCCCCAGTGGAATTGTGATCATATTTTTGATCACTTTTCATTACCCAGATTAAAATTCAATTGGTTTTATTGGCCAAACTTTATTGAGGTTACATAGTCTCGTACTGGACATTGAATTCTCTTTTTAAAAATATATATAAAGATGTATATTTTTAATTGATTCACTTTGCTGTAAAGCAACTATTACCCAAATTTTGAAAAAGATATATATTTTAACTATGAAAGTAATGTAATCACATTATCAAAAGAATCTCCAAAGTAGAAATGAGGGGAGAAAAAAAAATTGTCATAAGCCTAACTCTCTGTCTAATACCACCACTTATTAGGATTTGGGTAAATTTCCTCCTAATAACTTTTTTCTGTTACCCATCTGTTTTTACATAGCTTCATATGATTGTATTTCATATGCATATAATTTGATTCCCTAATTTTTTAAACTATTCAGGAAACTAGAAACAACACTAATTATTTAGCAAAGAGAATTTAATATAGGAAATTGGTTAAGCAGGTATCAGAGAACTCACAACTCATAAGGCAGACCCTGAAATGAAAGAGAAATAGTAAGTGCAGAAAGCAGCTCCTATGCCAGGGCTGGAGGTACAAAGGGAAGAGGCAGTGTCTCCAGACCAAAAAGCTTTGGGAGGGGCTGCAGAACTCAGACCCAGACCTCAGGGAGGGGACACCACCTGGGTCAGGGCTGATGGCTCTGAGGCCAGGGCTGCTGAGGCTCCTGCTAGGTGTGGGGAGAGGGTTGGAGACAGGGACTACCTGCTGATGGACTCAGCTGCCAGACTCCAGGTCCAGAGGGAGGGGCCCTGGTGGGTAACTGACCAGATAGGAAGCACCCCAGAAGGGGCTTGCTGCTTCCTCCAACCTCCACCTCCCGTCTCCCTCCAGGGTCCTCTGCTGCTGGATCCTAATTGGGAGGCAGCCTGCAAAAGGAAAAACAGTTTGCAGAGTCTAGGCTCCAGCAGCACAGAGTAATGTTGGTTCCATGGTGGGGGCCAAGCTTACCAACCAAGCCATGCCTGCAGCTTTGTTTGGAGTGTTTCCACACAACCTGTGTTTAGTTTCCTGTTTTTTTCTTTAATTGAAGTACAGCTGACTTACATTATTGTGTTAATTTCTGCAGTACAGCAAAGTGATTGTTATACATACATATATATATATATATATATATATATATACACATTCTTTTTCATATACTTTTCCTTTATGGATATAGTTCCCTGTGCTATTCAGTAGGACCTTGTTTATCCATTCTGTATGTAAGAGTTTGCATCTACTAATCCCAAACTCCCACTCCATCCTTCCCCCACCCCTCCCCTTGGCAGCCTCAAGTCTGTTCTCCATGTCTGTTGAGTCTGTTTCTGTTTCATAGATAAGTTCATTTGTATCGTATGTTAGACTCCACATGTCAGTGTTATCATCTGGTATCTGTCTTTCTGTGTGATTTCACTTAGTCTAATTTGTAGGTCCATCCATGTTGCTGCATATGGCATTGTTTCATTATTTTTATGACTAATATTCCATTGTATATATGTACCACATCTTCTTTATCCATTCGTCTGTCTATGGACATTTAGGTTGTTTCTGTGTCTTGTCTGTTATTGTAAATAGTGCTGCAGTGAAATAGGAATGCATGCATCTTTTTGAATTATAGTTTTGTCTGGATATACACCCAGGAGTGGGATCATATGGAAACTCTAATTTTTTTGAGGAATCTCTCATACTGTTCTCCACAGTGGCAATATCAATTTACATTCCCACCAGCAGTGCAGTAGGGTTCCCTTTCCTCCACATTCTCTCCAGCATTGACCATCTGTAGTTTTTTGATGATGGCCATTCTGACTGGCATGAGGTGATACCTCATTGTAATTTTGATTTGCATTTCTCTAATAATTAGTGATGTTGAGCATCTTTTGATGTGCCTGTTGGCCATTTATCTTCTTGGAAGCAATGTCTTCTGGGCTAGATGTTGTTTGTCAGTACAGACACACTGTATATCCACACATATAATCCCTACCTGTGTGTACAAATTGTGTACATACATTTCTACATTTATATTCACAAACTATTCCTTGGAGGGCTAGATTCTGCTAACAGATGACCATTTCTACTTCCTTTAATTAACTTTAAGAAGACAGATTTCATGCAGCAGTTTGTTCTATTAAATCCAAGCCATCTTTTCTCAGTGCCCAAATTTATGATCTTCAATTTCAGCACACCTCATATTTATCAAAACCACGAGAATGATTTCACAGTGACATGTGTCGTAAAGAGATTTTCTTTGCTTTGTCCTCTGGCCCGGTGATGTCGATGGAAGTCTGCTGAGTGTTTCTTTTTTCTTGAAGGGGAAGGAAGGAAGCAGAGGAGAGCAGCCACAGACCCTCTTCAGTGTGAAGGGAGCGATAGCCTGTGGGGTGCAGCTGTTGCCATTTGTGGTCCTTCCCAATTTACATGCGAATCCATCGCCTGAGCCAGAGAGGAGGGAGATGAGGCCATTTGTGGCCAGGTTCAGGTTTCAGGGCTGATAACCTTATACCTTAAAGATAAAAAAAAAAAAAAAAAATAGGAGAAGCAACGTCTAGAGCCAATTTTGAAAGACAGTCACAATTCTGCAAATATGTGATTGAGAGGAAAGAAAGATCGTAGAAGAAAGAGAGGTAAATTCACAGGCAAGCTCCTGAAGGGCTTGGAAAGAACAAGAATGTCAGATGCCTCAGAACAGGGCTCTTGGAGGTGGGTGGGAGGGTGGGATGGGGGAATGGTTAAAGCAGGGGTAACTCTGAATCCAGGAGGGAGCCCAACATTGCATGTCTGTTGACAGAAAGGACACCTTCTAGTGACACGTCGTGTTGTTGAAAACATTATCAGAAGTAAGAAAATATGTAAGGAACTTAAGAACGTACTTTGGGATGAGAGCAGAGGATTATTTAGGAAAAAACTCTAGAATGGTCAGGAAATAGAATCGAGTGAGTTAAGATGTGTAGTGTGTGTGGATAGCAGATATAATGTGTTTGCCACTTTTATTCTCAGCAGCATCACATGGGCCAGATGATGAAGGGGTGGAGGATAGGGAAGGATCCAAGGGAGGATAGAAGGTGGAGAGCAGGAGGAAGAGCGTGGAGCATGCATCTGTCTGAAGTTTGCGGCGGTGGGGTACAGGGAGTGCTCCAGGCCACAGGGTTAGTTGATAAGAACGTTGGTCAAGTACGTGCTGGCTCTGGAAATAGGCCTGGCAGGGGACCCAGGCAGCCTGAGCAGGTCCTCCTCACTGGCTCTGGAAGAAGTGGGTCCTAGCCTTCTGACCTTTTCAGATCAGTTACTCTGGTCATCCTAAAAGTATAACCAACCCCCTGCAGCACACCTGGTCTTAGACACCTCACCCATACCGGTCACCCAGCCCTCTTCCTCCTGCTTCCTATCCGTTTAATTTGGGACCCAAAACAGAAACTGACTCAGACATAGAGAACAGACTCGTGCTTGCCAAGGAGGAGGGGCTTGGGAGAGGGAAGGATTGAGAGTCTGGAGTTAGTAGATGCAGATTATTATATATAGGATGGATAAACAACAAAGTCCTATTGTATAGCACAGGGAACTGTGTTCAATATCCTGTGATAAACCATAATGGAAAAGAATATAAAAAGTATATATATGCATAACTGAGTCACTTTCTATGCAGCAGAAATTGACACAACATTGTAAATCAACTATACTTAAATGAAAACAATAAAAAAAATAATTTGCAACTCAAGCTTTTGTTCCACAGTTGAAAATAAAAAACATAAATAAGGGACTTCCTTGGTTGTTCAGTGGCTAAGACTCCATGCTTTCAGTTGCAGAGGCCTCAAGTTTGATCCCTAGTCAGGGAACTAGATTCCAAATGCTGTAACTAAAGATCCTACATGCCACAGCTAAGACCTGGTGCAGCTAAAAAACAAACAAAACCTTCAAAACCAAAATACAAAATATATTAAATATAGTTTACATTTATGTTTTATAAACCAAAAATACAAATTACATTTGAATTGAAATATAAATCTTGAGACCAGTGCCTAAAACTTACATTCACTGGATGTAATTAATCCATGAGCAGATGTAATCCATTTTTGTTAGAACCTCAGCAGAGTGGTCAAAAGCCTGGGCTTTTGCGTCAAACAGACTTAGATTTAGTTCCAGGTCTGCCGATTGCCAGAAGGGAAGTGAACTTGTGCAAGATGCTTCATTTTCATGAACCTCAGTTTCCTCATCCACAAAGTGGGGAGAGTGACATCACTTACCCTTGGGATTGTTTCAAGGTCTCCATCATCTTGGTAAAGCAATTAGGACATGCTACAGCTCAGTACCGCCCTAGACCTGTTCCCTGCTGCTCTCACCTGTGGTCTGGTATGTTGCCGCCAGCCTGACCTCTGGCTGCCTTCCACAGCTGCCCCTTTGTCACAGGGCTTCACGCCTGCTCTGATCTGGATTCCCGCCTCGCCATGCTACCAGTTCTCAGGCTGAAGTACCTCCTGTCTAGGTCTACTCTGCCTCTGGGATAGACCCACATCACCTTTGTGTGAAAGCAATTTGGAGTGACTTTTTAAGGAGCTGGCTGACTTTAGACTTTAGCATTTGGTTATCAGTGAAAACATAACATGGATCATGTAGCTGGAGAGCCACATGCACGTGAGTGTTGCCTCTGCAGGTATGGATGGGTGAGAGCCAGACCTCACTCATTTATAACTTTTAAAATTTTATTGAAGTACAATTTATTTATAATGTGTGAATTTCTGCTGTACAGCAAAGTGATTCACTTATATATATATACACACACACATGTATGTATATATACATTCTTTTTCATATTTTCCATTATGGTTTATCATCACAGGATATTCAATATATTACATACACATTACAGCTCCATATGCTATACAGTAGGACCTTGTTGTTTATCCATCCTATATATGAGTTTGTCTCTGCGAATGCCAAACTCCCAATCTATCCCTCACTGACTCTTCCCCACTTGGCAACCACAAGTTTGTTCTCTACGTCTGTGAGTCTGTTTCTGTTTCATAGATAAGTTCATCTGTGTCATATTTTAGGTTCCACATATAAGTGATATCATAAGATATTTGTATTTGTCTGACTTCAATCAGAATGAACATCTGTAGGTCCATCCATGTTGCTGCATATGGCGTTACTTCATTCTTTTTCTGAATGTGTACTGTTCCATTGTGTGTATGTGTGTATACATATATATATGTATATAAGCACAGCACAGCACCTTGTCTTTATCCATTCATCTGTCAATGGACATTTAGATTGCTTCCATGTCTTGGCTATTGTGACTAGTGCTGCTATGAACATAGAGGTGCATGTACCTTTTTGAATTATAGTTTTATCCAGATATATGCCCAGAAGTGGAATTGCTGGATTATATGGTAGCTCTATTTTTAGTTTTTGGTTTTTTTTTTTTAGGAAACTTCATACTGTTCTCCATAGCGGCTGCACTAATTTATATTCTCACCAACAGTTTTAGAAGTGTTCCCTTTTCTCCATATCCTCTCCAGCATTTGTTATTTGTAGATGGTCTGATGATGGCCATTCTGACTCATCTGAGGTAGTACCTTATTGTGGTTTTGATTTGCATTTCTCTAATAATTAGCAATGATGTCATTCATCTATAATTAAAGAACAATGACACATGGTAGAGCTTTGCCTGTAGAGCATTCATCCAGTATTCAGAGAGAACTTTTAATTGGTTGATTAGAAAAAGACAACTTAAATTATTTTAATGACTTCACATCAGGTAGCATGGTGCTCCACCTATGCCTTGTAATGACTTTCCAGGCATTCTATCCACACACCAGAAGGTGCAATATTTTCTGAGATTGTCCTTTTTTACAGGTGAGGAAAGGGAAGCACAGAGGCTGAAGACTTGTCCAAGGTCACAGCTTGTAAATGTTGGAGTTGAATTTGAATTCAGGTAATTGGGCTCCAAATTCCATGCTCCCAGTAGATCACCTCTCAAAAGAAGATTTTCCTTCAAACATCTTGCTGTTGCTGCTGCTAAGTCACTTCAGTCATGTCTGGTTCTGTGCCAGCCCATAGATGGCAGCCCACCAGGCTCCCCTGTCCCTGGGATGCTCCAGGCAAGAACACTGGAGTGGGTTGCCATTTCCTTCTCCACTGCATGAAGGTGAAAGGTGAAAGTGAAGGCACTCAGTCGTGTCTGACTCTTAGCAACCCCATGGACTGCAGCCTACCAGGCTCTTCCATCCATAGGATTTTCCAGGCAAGAGGACTGGAGTGGGGTGCCATTGTCTTCTCCCAGGGTGATTACTAGGTGTTTCCAAATGCTTTAAGAATGAAGCTTTAGGGAACCATGAATACCAGGAAGTGAGGTTTTAAAGTCAGTTAATCCAGGCTTGGTACCTGCAAGCCACGAAAGAGTAAATGGTATATCAGATGTTCTATAGTTCAGAATTCTAACTTCTTACTCATGTTTGGGTTGCTAGATGTGGAGAAACCTAGAATTATTTGTCCTTGGCTTAACAAAATGATCAATTAATGATTTTCTTTTACGTGGTCGTTTCATAAAGAGGTCACTATCAACAAAATTCTCTGAGAGCCCAGGATGGTTGGTGTTTGTTCATCGATTTAAGAGAAATTTTTGGTGGCCTCTTGAGTTCATACAGTTTTAACCCAGTTTGTCCCATCCAGATAATCTTTAGCATGAGGACTATGAGATGGTCTGCAGCTTCCATTTTGTCCTGTGGACTGTGTTTACCAAGTCAAAAAAGTGGCCATGTGTGCTTGATGGGTTCCTAAAAGCACTGGCTCTGAAAAAAAAAATCAATAACATTATATTCCCTCAAGTTTCTGGCTGAATACAGCTTTACTATTGATCAAAATGTATTCTCTTCTATTAGGACGATTACTGAGAAAAAATATTTTGTGTACCTCCTTTGTATTGAGTGTTATATGCATACAAGTTGCCATGGGCATCACTTTTGCATAATTGTTCCATAATTTTAAGAGAGAACCCAGATTAGATGCACTCAGCTAAATGGTGTATGAAATCTGTTGAATTCTGGCAATGTCTATTAAGCCTCTTTGGTGCAGGACCTGGCTGGGCTCAGTGAGAAGAGTGAATCAAAATTGTGTAAGATACAGTCCTCCAGATGACTACAACATAGGTGACTAGAACACAAAGCAAATTAAAGAGCTGCAACACCACAGAACTGGTAGAAATGATGTAACTCAAAATGGCAAACACCTGGTGACGCACTGCCACACCCTTTTCCAAGGCAGACATTATTAATCAGTCTCAGCACTGATTCCACCAAGCCAAGAGCTAACCTTAAGGAAAATAACGCTTACGAGACTTTTTCTCTCATTATCTTGTATTTCCTTCTTGAGAGGGACAAAAAGGAATGGAATGATAGCTACCAAGCCGGGAACACCCACTGGGTTAGGTGTACCCGAAAAAAAAAAACAAAAACAAAAAACTGCCATATGTCACAGCAATGAAGAAAATGGAGATTTTTTTTTTCCCCTGGAGGGGGTGCTATTTTTAAGTATCCAAGTTTTTACCATATTTACTTTAAAAAATATGGTGTCTTCATTTGCCCCACTTTTGGTGATTTTAGTGAGAAGTTACCACACCCCTTCCAACTCGTTCCAACACACCAGTTTATTGGGGACACCTCCATTGAGAACAGCTGCTCTGGAGGATTAAACTCGCAAAACTGTTCCAGACCAAGGTGAAAGAACAGCTAATTAAGTAAAATCACCTCAACACATTGAGAAGTCACCGAGCCCGTCCAAAGCAAACTTTCCCCTCCCTCTACATTCCTGACAGATGTGCACGGTCTTCCTACATGCAGATGCATTCAGTGCTTGGTTACCAAGTCAGTTATGACAGGTCAGAGCCGCCACATTGGGTTTATCCTTTGCAGACACCCCTCTGAAATGTGAGGAGGGCGGGCATGGCCATGCTTGCCAGCACCTCCTCTCCCCCGAGTCTGTGCTTCAATCCTATGCCAGCCCTGGCTACATCTCAGAGTCCTTCCCTGTCTTCCCCTGGAGCCAATGCCCTTTATGAGGCCCTGGTGAATAGTGAGAGCCTTCACTGAGTGTTCTTGAGGCTGGTGTCTGCCTGTGTCCACTGCATAATACAGAGCCTGGCGCACTGCAGTGCTTAGGAAAGATGTTTGAATGAATGAATGAAAAATCAATAACATTTGCCTTACACTGAGGTGCTCCTATGTTGGGTGTATACATACATACACACACACACACACACACACACACAATTGTTATAGCTTCTTCTTGGATTGATCTCTTGATCATTATGTAGTATCCTGCTTTGTCACCTGTAACAGTCTTTAAAATCTATTTTGGCTGATATAAGTATTGCTACTCCAGCTTCCTTCTAATTTCCATTTGCATGGAATGCCCTTTTCTATCCCCTCACTTTCAGTTTATATATGTCTCAGCCATGAAAAAAAAAAGAATGAAATAATGCCATTTTGGCAACATAGATGGAGATTATCATACTACCTGAAGTAAGTCAGGAAGAGACAAATATGTGATAGCACTTACATGTGCAATCTAAAAAGAAAAAAAGTGATACAAGTTAACTTATTTGCAAAACAGAAGTACACCCAGAGACACAGAAAACAAGTTTATGGTTACCAAAGGGAAAAGGTGGAGGGAGGGATAAATTAGGAGATTGGGATTAACATATACATAACTATGTATAAAATATCAATAGATAATCAACAAGGACCTATTTATAGCACAGAGAACTATATTCAATATTTTGTAATAATCTATAAGGGAAAAGAATCTGAAAAAGAATATATATATATATATATATAACTATATAATGTGCATATTATTATATATATCATTGCATAGAATGTATTCTATTGTTATATATTATATAATGATATGTTATATAATATATGTAATAATGGGCTTCCCTGGTAACTCAGCTGGTAAAGAATCTGCCTGCGATGCAGAAGACCCCAGTTCGATTCCTGGGTCAGGAAGATCCACTGGAAAAGGGAGAGGCTACCCACTCCAGTATTCTTGGGCTTCCTTGGTGTCTCAGCTGGCAAAGAATCCACCTGCAATGTGGGAGACCTAGGTTAAATCCCTGGGTTGGGAAGATTCCCTGGAGGAAGGGAACGGCTACCCTCTCCAGTATTCTGGCCTGGAGAATTCCATGGACTGTATAGTCCATGGGGTTGCAAAGAGTTGGACACGACTGAGCGACTTTCACTTTTATATGTAATAACATTTCATATATAATAATATATATAATATCATATATATATAACTGAAACTTTTGCTGTACACCAGAAGCGAACACTATATTGTAAATCAACTGTACTTCAACTTTAAAAAATTAATAAAAGTCCCTGTGGTACATCTCTGGTCCCCTTGCAGAGCTTCTCTTCAGCCCCAGGCAACCTCACCTCTCCTTCCCTGCTCTTCACAGCTCTGGGCTGGCCTTTCCTACTTCTGGCAACTCCCCACCATCCTCCCCTCTGATACCTCCCTTCCCCATGCAGAGCTGCAGGTTCTCTCACAGCTGGCTTCCCCACACCCAGCACCTCACCCTAAGCAGGCCCCTAACAACCTTCCTTCCTTCTAAAGCAGCTGGTAAAAAACAAGGAACTTATCTCTCTCACAAATAAAATGTTCCCATCACTCACACATGTACCATACTCCTGCTCCCGGGAAAGAGTAAGCGCTTTGAAGGCAGGGCCCTTGCCTTTCTCTATGAATTCAGTATGCTGCATGTGAGTTGTGTGTGGAGGGAGGACTATCGATGCCACACCTTTGGATATTTTGTGAGTCCCAGCACAACACCCAAACCTCAGACATATTAATACTGAGTTTAAAAATGGTTGTGTTGGCAACAGGGGGGATTAAGTTCTTTCTTTGTTTCCCGATAGAGAGAAGGCCTCTTAAGGGAAGTGAGATTTCATTGACTTTGAGTAAGGAAACATAAGTTTTCTTTTCTTAAGACCATAATCTAATGAGTATAAACATTCATTTAGGCAGACTGTGTGACAGCTCTTTAATTCTTTCCAGTAACATGCAAAGAGAAAAAGGAAATTTCTATTTTGCTAGCTCTTTTCTCTTACCTCTTCCTAATATTCTCCATCCATCTTCCCTTCCACACACACACACACACACACACACACACACACACACACACAGAGGGGAGATGTGTTAAAGTGAGCAGATAGAGAATTCCAAGCCAAAACTGTGTGATTTACGGTTGATAAATCTATTTTTCTGTAACCATTTTCTGCTTAAAAGCCAGTTCCAATAACTCAGCTCCTTTTCAAATGGACTTTGTGCAGTAATGTTGTGTATCTCCATTCCATTCCCGGGGACTTAATTTTTATTTGATTTTATTGACGCTGCTCGATTGGAATGTGTATCACTTGAGCCCCCATGGAGAACCGAGCAGGTGTGAGTAAAGCAAAACATCTTTTGTTAATAAAAGTACACCCTGGGAGTTCATGGAGACGCTATAACTTCAATTGCCTTTATGGAAATTCTGTAAATTCCCGTGTTGTGAATTTCAAATGGAGCTTGGGAGACCAACAGCCTTTAATACCAGCCAAAGATATGGTTATTTCTATGACTGAAATAAATGTTTTGCTTTCTTTCTTCCAAAAAAATAAAGCCAGGTATTTAATTAGAATGTTGAAGCTGGTAGAAAATCATATTAGCTTTAAGGTTTGGCTCTCATAGCGAAAATGGAACTCTTACTGTGGTCAGCCTACAGAAGGATGACTTCGGGTTTGCCAGGTAATTCTCCAGATAAAGGAGTGCCCACTCCACTTTCTTTGGGGTCCAGAATGACTTATAACATTGCCCATTTTCAGTCCAAATTTTCACACGTTTATATTTGGAAACCAAGGAAACGGGAACAGATTCCCCAAAAATCTCAACTTAAGGGGGTGATGTCTAAATTCTCCATCTGCCTCTTAGATCAGCTGCTGCAGAGAATCCAGGGGTGAAACCAGGCCCAACTTTCCTTCTGATTTGGGGCCAGACTCGGCTGATGCTGCCTTCTCCCAAGCTGGAAGGAAAGACGTAAGCTCGGTCTATTACAAAATTGCATGTGTCATTAGACAAAGATGTCAGAGTGCTTTATTTAAAACTTTGTTTTCTCAGGTTGTGTTGCCCAAGTGTATCTTGGCACAGACAACCTCAGCTTCAAAAATTCCAAGATCTATAAAGAGGTTCACATAGCTGAAGCTATTATCGTTGGTTATATGCCATCACACCTTTCTCCCCTTCATTCTTGCAGAGGAGTGAAGTGATGACTGCATTTCTATTTAAAAAAAAAAAAAAAAAGTCATTCTCTCCTTCTTGCAACATGAGATCTATTCTTGACAGAATCATTTGTCTGCTCCAAAAAGGAAAATGGGGAGTTCATGGTAATGCAGGACCCTTGGGGATTTTTTGGACAAAACCTTCGAAGTCAAAGCTCTCACCATTCCAGGACAACTTGTAGAAGTATTATCTAGCAGCCTGCCCTGGTAAACTTGCCAAGTTGCTCATCCTTGGCTAGAAATCACAGTTGCTTGATAGTCTTTTTTCCCCCTATAGAGCAATAGAGTATCACTTGACGGAAGGTAAGCACCCTTGTGTGATGGCTCTGGGATCTTTTTCAGGCTGAGGATAAACTCTTGTAAAGGACTTGTTTCACCTGCCAGCTAGACATCCTCACATCCACTTATGGAGAAGAACAGATGTGTCTTTTTTAAACACAAGTTTTGCTTGGTTTCCAATGCTACTTGGTAACTGAGTGGAGAAACAAAAAGGGCGTGATTATTTTTTCCCCAAACTTTAGACTGTTATGGGGCATGGCTATTCTTAAATGGAAAGGTTCTGATAGACTTGAGGACCCTCCTGTGCAACCACTTCCCTGGGAACAGTCCTTCTGGGCAGGGACTGAGTCTTATTTCCCAGGAAGTCCCCAACTCTGTCCATCAGCTCAGCACAAGGACTGGGACCAGGCTGAGTGTCGCCACGTCTGTCCCTGGGAACTCTCTGTATTTCCAAGCTGCATGACCTCAGCTTCTCAAAATTAGCACAAGCAATGTTGGAATTTATTTTTGATGCCCTTGGCCACACTGAATAAGAACATTTGCTAGAAAATAATAAATGGGAATCCAAACAATGATGTTCAGTAATCAGTCAACAGGGAGTAAGAGATCCGACATGTTGCTTTCCTGAGGGTTTAAGATCCTGCCACCAACACTGATTCTAAGTGACTCGTAATTTGAATATGCCAACAAAATGGTGTGATGCCTAATAGGAGCCATCTGTTGACTGGGGGATAAGGAAAAGAACAGGAGGCCATTCACAGGCCCAGCTGTGCCTGGTATACAAGTCTCATGAGTCAAATTCTCTCCCACCAACTGGAGCCAAACCAGCTCAGGCACAGGTGGAAGAGAAGGGGCAACAAGTTAGGAAACCCAAGATCAAGGTGCTGCTGCTGCTCAGTCGCTTCAGTCGTGTCCAACTCTGCGACCCCTTAGACGGCAGCCCACCAGGCTCCCCCGTCCCTGGGATTCTCCAGGCAAGAACACTGGAGTGGGTTGCCATTCCCTTCTCCAATGCGTGAAAGTGAAAAGTGAAAGGGAAGTCGCTTAGTCATGTCTGACTCTTAGCGACCCCATGGACTGCAGCCCCCCAGGATCCTCCATCCATGGGATTTTCCAGGCAAGATACTGGAGTGGGGTGCCATTGCCCACTGAGATCAAGGTGCAGAGCTCCCCTAAATGAGTCCTGTGCCCTTGGGTAAGTAACTGTAATCATCACAGTGTCCTTTCTCTCCAGCAAGAGTCTAGACAGGACCTGAGTGGCTCTTCTGTCCTGGGATGTGAATCTCCCCACATCTGTCTTCATGCTGTACTGCTCACGGTGGCTGACCCCACTATCCCTCCCAGCTCAGGTAGCCCCAGGAGGGAAGGAGCCAGCCCTGGGAAGTCCAGTAGTCAGTGTGCTGGGCTTCTGATAAGGGACCAGGGATCTCGGGCTTCAGAGAACACACACATGGGATCAGGAGAGCCGATATTTGAGGCTGGCTCCACCTCCCACCCAGGAAAGAAAGAGATGATCCCTCCTCTCACTGGCATCTCAGCTGCTGGAACCAACACACCCAATCTGGATCCTATGGCAGTAAGAGTTGACATTATCCAGCTGTGTCCTTATAGCACTCTCCCAGCTCCTGCCTCTCTCTCCGCTGCTGACAGCAGAAACGCTGGCTTTAAAACAATGTGAATTGCAACCCTTTAGGTAAACATATTCATATCTATGCCTAATTACTGAGCAACACAATAGTGAGTATATGTGTTATAGACATTGTAATCGTAATGAGATCTATTCAGTGACAACACTGTGCGTGGCCAGTTCGCGGATGTCCAGTCTCCAGAGATTAGGGGAAGGATTGGATTGCTCTTCTCATTTATCCTCCAGGCACCCACATTTCTAGATAACAAAACCTAAACCAGTGCTTCTCTGTTATTAATATGTAGAAGAATGTGAGAGATATGGAGTGGTTGTTAAAAATGCAGATTCCTGCTCTGAAAAGAAATGATACAAATGAACTTACAAAACAGAAAATTCCAGACTTAGAGAATGAACTTATGATTGCTGGGGTGGGGTTGGGGGGTGGTGGTGGTGGTGGTGGAGTTGGGGGTCGGGAGGAGAATGGTGGGAAGGGATGGTTAGGGAGTTTGGGATGGCCATGTACACACTGCTATATTTAAAACAGATAACCAACAAGGACTTGCTGTATAGCACAGGGAACTCTGCTCAATGTCATGTGGTAGCCTAATTTGAAGGGGAGTTTGGGGGCGAATGGTACATGTATATGTATGGCTGAGTTCCTTTGCTGTCCATCTGAAATTATCACAACATTGTTAATCATCTATACCTCAATACAAAATAAAAAGTTTATTTTAAAAACATGCAGATTCCTGGGTGTTGCCATCAGGAATTCTGGGTTAGTAGATCTGGAGAGGAGCCCAGGAGGCTGCCCTCTTAACTAGGATGCCAAATAAGTCCAGTGCTCTGTGGTCGGAGGAGATGACTGTAGGGAGATACGGACTGAAACCCCGCCCTTCTGCTGGCTCCCCTGACCTGAATGCCTGTCACCCATTTCAGACCTTGGCTGGCTCCTGCCTCCCATCCCCAAGCTTAGAGAACATGAGTTTCCTGAGTTTCCAGAGCACCATCCTGGCTGTGTTGCCAAACATCTTCCCTGGTGGCTCCAGAATCACCTCCAATAAACTTGAGTTCCAGTCTTTGCTGTTAGATCCTTTATCTTTCCTGTCAGCCTCATCACTTATTATACTGAGCTAAAAAGAGGTACCCAGCATGTTTCTACTGGTACATCATTTGTGTTTATATGGCTCAGTGGATAAATAATCTGCCTGCAATGCAGTCCATGAGGTCGCTAAGAGTCAGACACGACTGAGTGACTTCACTTTTACTTTTCACTTTCATGCATTGGAGAAGGCAATGGCAACCCACTCCAGTGTTCTTGCCTGGAGAATCCCAGGGACGAGGGAGCCTGGTGGGCTGCCGTCTTTGGGGTTGCACAGAGTCGGACACGACTGAAGCGACTTAGCAGCAGCAGCAGCAGCAATGCAGAAGACACAGTAGACGCAGCTTCAGTCTCTGGGTTGGTTAGGAAGGTCCTCTGGAGTAGGAAATAGAAACCCACTCTAGTATTCTTGCCTGGATAATCCCATGGACAGAAGAGCCTGGTCGGCTGCAGTTCATGGGGCAGCAGAAGAGTCAGACACGACTGAGTGACTAAGCACAAGCATACACCCTAAAGTTTCCTTTGGAAAAATGCCTACCAGTTCCAACGTGGGATTCAGAGTCTCTTTTCACAGAGCAAAGACTCTCGGGCCTCCTGGGTCACCCCCACACTTCCTGGATGATGGAAACAGGGTCCTCTCACTTCCAGGACTCAGTGGGAAATTTGGAGGGAAGGAGCTGCCTGGGGGAGGGGAGTGGGGTCACTCCAGCCTCCAGACAGCAGTCCCCTGGGCTGTTTCTTTGCCTGAGGTCAACTAATTCTTTTCTTTTTTCCAAGAATTCTTGGGTTTGTCCCATGGCTTTGATTTCTACTGCACCCACCTGTTTCTTGGGATCAAGGTTTCCTTCCCTCTCTGGCTCCTAAGCCTTGGGATCGGCCATAAATACCCTCCTACTCTCCAGCTCCTAAAGCCAACCACAATCCGTTAATCCTTTTGAAGTTGGAAACAGCTGGAAACAGGCTGAGGGTAAAAAGGAGCAGAAACTCGGGATGTTAAGTCCAAAGTCTCCCAAGCCACTTTGGTCCTCAGGCCGCTGGGGTTGGAGCTGGAGCTGAGTCTGGGATGCTGAACTGGCTCCTTCAAGGCCCCTCCCTTGATGCCTAAAATCCCAAGGAGGAAGGGGCAGGGAGCTAATCTTCCTTCATTTCTTTCTTCAACAGTCCTTCCTGTTTCAATTTGTTACTTACTCATTTCTTGTCCCCCCCCCCAATCCCCAGGCTCCCCAGGAAAGACAAAAATTGGGAAAATGCAAATGATGGAATTTAGGGCTCCCAAAGAGGCCCAGGAAGACCCCTTTGTACACTCATCCCTAATCATCCCTGGAGGATTGGTTTGGAACACCCATGAATACCAATATCCATGGATGTGCAAGTCCCTTATGTACAATGACACAGTATTTGCCTGTAACCCACACACATCCTCCTGTACATTTTAAATTATCTCTAGATGTAAATGCTGTCAATACTTAATGCAGCAAATTCAAGTTTTGCTTTTTGGAATGTTCTGGAACATTTTTTGTCTTTTTTCCCCATATTCTTTTAAGTTGTTATGTTGTATTTTCATTTTTTAAAATTACCCCCCCCCAATCCCCAGGCTCCCCAGGAAAGACAAAAATTGGGAAAATGCAAATGATGGAATTTAGGGCTCCCAAAGAGGCCCAGGAAGACCCCTTTGTACACTCATCCCTAATCATCCCTGGAGGATTGGTTTGGAACACCCATGAATACCAATATCCATGGATGTGCAAGTCCCTTATGTACAATGACACAGTATTTGCCTGTAACCCACACACATCCTCCTGTACATTTTAAATTATCTCTAGATGTAAATGCTGTCAATACTTAATGCAGCAAATTCAAGTTTTGCTTTTTGGAATGTTCTGGAACATTTTTTGTCTTTTTTCCCCATATTCTTTTAAGTTGTTATGTTGTATTTTCATTTTTTAAAATTTAGCTCAAGAAATTCCCCCGTCCCCCTCCTTGAAGCATGTGAGACCTTAGTTCCATGACCAGAAGTCAAACCCACGTTCCCAGAAGTGGAAGCTCAGAGTCTTAACCATTGGGCTGCCAGGGAAGTCCCTGGAATTTCTTTTTCTGGATATTTTTGATCCATAGTTGGTTGATTCTGTAAGAGGAATCCACAGATATGGAGGGCCAAGTATACTAGATGTTGTCTAAGTATTAACCTTACTATTATGATTTTGCTTCCAACTACCTCACTCACTGCTTATTTCTCAGTTTTCCTCCAAGATGCCCAGCACTTTAGTTCATACCATAGTTCTCTTTCCAATAGTCAAAAGCAACCTGTTGCTTAGCAAGTCACTTTGCAATTTTTCTAAAAAAGTATCCAGTTTTTTGACGCCATCTTGATCACATCAGATGACCTACAACGCAAGTTAACTCCTGTGCAGCTTATCGGCAGTAAGGTTAGCAGGACCCAGGATTGCATGGGTTCATGATCTCTTCCTGGGCAAGTGGTAATGTTACCACAGCGGTAGAATGAAAACCTTCAGCAGAAAAGATTAAATAACCTAATTACCACATTAATTGCACTGCTGCTGCTGCTGCTAAGTCGCTTCAGCGCTTCAACTCTGTGCGACTCCATAGACGGCAGCCCGCAGGCTCCCCAGTCCCTGGGATTCTCCAGGCAAGAACACTGGAGTGGGTTGCCATTCCCTTCTCCAGTGCATGAAAGTGAAAAGTGAAAGTGAAGTTGCTCAGTCATGTCCGACTCCTAGCGACCCCATGGACTGTAGCCTACCAGGCTCCTCCATCCATGGGATTTTCCAGGCAAGAGTACTGGAGTGGGGTGCCATTACCTTCTCCGCTAATTGCACTAGGAACCTACAAACTGTATCTTTAAAAAAAATAGCCATTGTGGGCCTCTGAGAGACCCTCCCCTAGAAATAAGACCAAGCCTGTGTGATTCTTACCTTGTGACAGTAGCAGGGCCTGGGGTGCCCACCTTCACAGCAGCCCACAGCCTCCTCTGCCTTCTCTGCCAGCTCTGTTTGGTTATAAATGTTGCGAATGATGTCACTCTGTTGTCTGTGGCATTTTCAATACTCCCTGAGAGTTGCCTAACTGGTCTTGAGATAATTGTTCCAGGAACCATCTTTTGTCTTTATGCTGCTTTGGCTACAAAGTATAGTTTTGAGGGGTCTGCTCCAACTCCCCGCATCCCTGCCACCCCCAACCCCTCGTGCATGCTCAGTCATGTCTGAGCACTCTTTGCAACCCCTTGGACTGTATCCCGCCAGGCTTCTCTGTCCATGGAATTTCCCAGGCAATAATACTGGAGTGGGTTGCCATGCCCTCCTCCAGGGGTCTTCCCAACCCAGGAATTGAACTTGCATCTCTGATATCTCCTCCTTTGTCGGGCAGGTGGATTCTTTACCACTCGCACCATCTGGGAAGCTCCAACCTTATTTCTTCATAAATTCAGTTCCTTTAGTAAACCATTTTTTAGAGCAGCGACACCTGTCTTATCTT
Organism: Aepyceros melampus; assembly: GCA_006408695.1. Lineage (NCBI taxonomy): Eukaryota > Metazoa > Chordata > Mammalia > Artiodactyla > Bovidae > Aepyceros > Aepyceros melampus. Next base: position 48,215 of record SJXQ01002534.1, read on the forward strand.
TCCCTTGAACACACATTTCAATACATAATTTTGATGTGTCTTCATGATCACTGTAAATGGATTGCAAGGCCTTTAAATCTTGAAGTTACCAAAAAGAAAATGTAGATGTTCATTTGCCTGGAAATAAGATGTCCTTCTAATACTCTTCACCTAAGGTAGCCTGAATTCAGTGCTGACTAGTTTCTACAATCAGGTGTAGATACCATGGAGACTTCAGTTTCTGAGTTTCATGCTGAGATCTTTATGAAACCATTTTATTTTCATGTCTTGTTCATTCACGCTCATGGTTTCTCTGTCTCCCTGGCTCTCTCTCCTTCTTTCCTTGTCACTCTTGGAGAGGATGACTAAGTAAGCCTCTTTCTCGGTGACTGGTTAGTTTTCAGTTTTGTCATTGTGATCCCTCATGCTAAGATGAGAAGATATTTTATATTCTTGGAAAAATAAATGAAAGAAGATACACCATATTAATAATATGAGCATATCTACCTGTCAATATTTAGCACAGGCCTCAGTTTCCTTGTCATGTGATGTGTGAGTCATCTGTTCTCAGTGATTATGACACCAAATCAGGAACACTTAGCTAGTGTGCGTACAGAGTATACCCCTTGCTACTCTGAATCACATACAGATCAAATCCTTGTTATAATGTTGATTGAGCACATTTTCTTTATATACATTAGGTAATTTAAAAATCATAATAACAGCTAACAAATTTTAGCTAGTTTTTTATTAATTTATTTTATTTAAATATATTTGATTTCCAATGTTGTGTTAATTTCTGTTGTACAGCAAGTGATTCATATATTTATATGTATATATATGTTTGTAGATATCAAGATATATATGTGTGTGTATATATCTATATCATCTTTCTCTCTCTCTCTCTCTCTCTAATATCCTGTTAAACCAGCCATTATTATTTTAAGGCTTGCTATGTGCTAAGTATTCTTAAGCATGTGAATGCTTTTAACTCATTTAATCCTCCAGTCATGCCCTAGAAGATAAATACTGTGAGTATGCTCGTTTTTTCAGGAAAGGAAACTGAGAAAGGTTACTGGGCCTAAGGTCATACAACTGGGGTGTGGTGAAGCCAAAACTGAAGCCAGGCATTCTGACTCCAGAGCCTGCAGGGGATACATCCCCTGTCCTCACCATGCTGGCCCAGAGAGAAAGAAATGCCATTCCCATTATACAGTTGAAGAAAGTGAGGCTTGGAAAGATAACCTTGCCCAAAGCTGCAGATGTGCAGGAGTAGAACAGAGATTTGAACTAAAAACTTAAGCCCTTGACCGCTTCAGTTCTTCCCAAATTTTTCTCCTTCTCTGTCATCTCTGGCTCCTATTCCTCCATTAGATCCCCTTGTCTCTTGAATATTTTTAAGACTTCAGGTGGAAAAGCCTCAGTGCTTTTCATTTATGCTTTTCAAATTTGCATATTTATCACTTACTTCTCAGGCATATGTAGAAATAAGAATATCTGGTTTAAACAGAAAGTCTTTAGCAAAAAAGATGTCAATTTGAAGGTGTTCTCAAAAAAGTTCTCAAATGTGCAAACACTTTTTTTCCATTTAAAAACTCTTCTAGATTAAAATGGCAGAAAACTGGCCAATCCTGCTAGCTTTGAGAATCCTCCCAATTTGTCTTTAAAATTCTGGGGAAGATAAAAAGATTGGCAATGGAAATCAAAAGCTGAGGAGACCGTATACAAAAGACCAGCCCAACTGTCCACACCCAGAAGGTCCTATGGAAGAACAGGCTTTTGGATTAAAAGGCACACACTCCAAAGGCTGAACCAGAACAAGACAGATACTCCCCAAGGAGACCGGACAAGCTTCTGACTCATGTGTTCTGTTATGGTGATACACCAGGTTGGCATTAAGAAGAAAAATAGGCACCGTCCCCAACTTTTGAATTTGTGAGAGCCACACTTCTGTCTCCTTCCTACCAAGGTCTCCTTCCTTATTTTTACCAATTTCTTCAGCTCTTCATCTATGGCTGGAATAGTGGTAGAAGTTGGGGTGGGGAGAAGGGAATCAGGGTTTTGGAGATACTAAAAGTTTAGCAGCTCCCAGTGGAAGAATCCTTTGCAGATAAAGGGGTATGTTTTTCCCAGAAGAAAACAAAATGGGATTAGGCTGATAAAACCTGAGAGGGCTCCAGGAGATCTGCCCTCATTGAATACTAGACTTGATAACTGAGCTGGATTCTCCAAATCAATCATACTCTCCACCCTGAAGAGGAGGGAGGCGCTTACCAGTGTCCAGACCCCCATTCCCAGGCCAGGCCATCCAACCTCCAGGTGCCACAACTGAATCCTCCCCTAGACTTGATAGGAGCTGCCTCAGCTGGAAAGGCAGAGAAGACTACATCCTCCCCTAGTCATTACACGTGGCTAACAACCCATACTGTGCTAAGGGGTCAGCCCCTTGTACAAGGTCAGACAACCTGTGGGACTGTTCACACTCCAGGGCTTCCCGTGGGCTCACACTGAGGCTGGACTTCAAGTCAAATCGGCAAGTTCACCTGGCTTCTCCCTCAGCTTCATCCTGGGCCCCTCACTGTCACACAGGTTTTACCTGCAAACTCTCACTAAGTCCCCTGCACAACAGCCCCCATCTCAGGCTCTGCTTCTAGGGACACTGGCCTCAGAAAATCTCCTCAACTAATAGCCATCCTAGGCTCACTGAATATCGTGTAAATAAAAATGCCACAAAAACATGTATGCCTATAGTTTTTCTCTATTTATTTAGATTTCAAATTCAATTCCCCAAACTACACAGTCAGAATACTTTGTGGCTCTAGAAATGCACTGCCAGATTATTTTTTTTGAATCTGTCCCAGTAGTGCTGAGCTCCGGCCATGTTTCGAGCCGAGAGAACAAAGCGGCCAGCCCTGGGAACCAGCATCATTCCAGACTCCGAAGGTTATCGCCGCTGCTTTCATCTGTGTGTCTTGGATCGCTAACGTGGCTGCACATTCCTCATATTTGTTTGCTCACCGTAGCCCGTTCATAGGTGCATTTCCCGTCTGAGAAGAGAATCACATGCCAGGTTTCCAAAGATTTCAACGCCATGAGATTAATCTCATCGTGTGTGAGGGCTTTTCGGTCCCATGTAAGACAATTCCAAGTTTAAAAACTGGTCCAAGTCATCAGGACTGTTTTTCCCGTGGAGAAAGGTTAAGGCAAAGCAGATGTAAAGGGGCCTCACATCTCTTCCTCACATTGCGTTGTTTGTCAGGGGGCATTAACTCTTGAACCTGCCTGCAAAAGGAGGCTGAAGAAATCATTTAATAGTCATTAAAATGACTTTTCATGTCATTTTAAAAAAGAAAAACAAGCGTACTCAATATAACCTGGGCTTCCCTGTGATAAACGACCTCGTTGGCCTTCCTTCCAAGGCTCCCCTGGCAAACCCTCCTTGTTTTCCTCACTAACTTGTTCCCTTTCTTCTCCTCAAGTGCCCTGAAGGTAGGCGTTCCCTCAGATTTCTGTTCAGGGGCCTTTGATGGTTCCTCCTCTACTTTCTCTTATGGTGATTAATGTACAGCGTGAAATAAAACCATCCAAAGTGGTTTTTCCAACCCTTTCTTTTCCCCTCAGAAGTGTGGAATTCCTCAGCTACCCACAAACACAGCAGGGCTCTCCTAGTGACGGGGACCTTCACTGGGAGAAGACACACAGTTCACTAGGAAACCATGACGAAGACACACGGTTTGCTAGGAAATGCCACAGAGATAATGCAGGTGTTTTTATGTAATTCTTATACCACCTCCTGGCCACTGACCGGAGTGAAAGATAATTGCTTGCCACAGTCTATGTGCTTCTTGTTATGGGCACAAAACAAGTTGTTGACATACTAAGCCCCAAGATATGTGTTTCTAGCCTGTGTTAAGACTTTAATTTACTTACCAATATCTAAAAACTGTGAGATTTCTTATCTGATTTCTAGTTTCTCTCTAAAAAGATTTAACATTAGACTTCAGATTCCTGCATGAGTAGAATCTACAAAAACTTGGTAATGGCTTCCCTCGTTAATGAAGCATGTACCCTCCAGGTTACCATCGTCCCCACCTCTCCCCATTGCCTTAAACCTCCTCATACTTCTTTGCCTCTTTGCTTAATATCCTTTTCCCCTCATTCTATCTTTCCATTTTCCTTCCTTCCATCCATCCATCCTTCCTTCTACCCATCTATCCATCCATCCTTCCATCCATCCAACCATCCTTCCTTCCACCTTCCTTTTTTCTTTCCTTCCTTTCTCCCTCCCTTCCTACTAAGTCTTTTCCTAGGAGTCTCTGCCTTCATGCTTCCTTTATCTTATCCCCTTTCATGGCACAGCCAGTTCAGTTGTATAATCCTATTTGCTATCACCTCTTCTGTAAAGGTTTTCCTGCCTGCCCACTATCCCCACTATCTAGTTAATCACTGACTGTTCTTTAGTTACTCTCTCTAACATATATATCTGCATGTATTCCTCTATAAGTATTGGGCAACCAAAGTCTGTTGAGGGACTAGCATGCAATTGGCACTCAGCCAGGGGCTGCATATGTAAAATCAAATACAATATAGTCCTTAGAAGCATGGACTGCACAGTGTGTGGAAGATCTGCAGAGTGTTGTGGAGAAGGGAGGAAAGGCCCCTTCATCTGGGCCAGGCTCTCCATCTGGACCAGGCTCTCCAAAGCAAGGGACTGGCTAGATCTGAGATTGGAAGGAACTATTTACTTAGCTAATAAATCTAGGGAAAGTGAATTTTAGAGGAGGACACCATAATCTGAGAAGGCACATAACCTAAAAGGAAATGCAATCAGCTCTTTCTTGTTACAGATAAGCATGCATTTCATGAGGTAGCAAAAACATGAGACAAGAATCCTTTTAGCCCACTCTTCGTTCAGAATCATGGCCTCCTTTGACTCCATTTTAACTGGTAGAATTGATTAAAGGTCACAATTAAATAAAAATGATTGTATTTTAGAAGAAAGACAGTTTTTAACTTAGTCCTACATTTTTCATCTTATTTTTGTGATTTTATGTGCCTGTGGAGCCTGCTCTTGAGCTTTCTTTGGAAGAGTTTAGATGGGATTTTGGAAGCAAGAACACAATAGAGGCCATTTTTAACATCAAGCCAATCATGCTGCTTTGTTTTCAGACACAAAGAGAAAAATTAAAGAGAAAAGTTTTGTAAATGCAGTCAGTGAAAATCGGACGACTGACTTATTTGGGGTAAAATAAGTTCTTTGGACTTTTCCAAATTACGCGTGAAAGTTACAACAAAAGCAAATTTGATTCCCCAAATCTTCTCCTGGGAATTGTTTGGCAAATATGAAATGTGAATGAGGAAAAAATTCTTCCCAAACTTCCAAATGGAGTTTTCTGCCATAGTATCAGGAAAATATTACCTGAATTTATCTTGCAGGCAGACTAGATGTTATTTTACCCCTTCTCCATCCCCAGTGCCCGCGACCCCAAAATCACTTTCAAGGATTAAGTCAGAAAGAGAAGAGATTATTTTGTACCAATGATAAATTCTCCCTGGGGCTGGATTTGGTTATCACTGCCCAAAGTATATGTAACACACATTAACATTGGTGCTTAGTGCTTAAAATTTCAGGTTCCACCTCCAAAGTTCCAAATATATCTGCCAAATATGACAAACCCCAGTGAAAGTTACTCATTTTGAATGTTTGAATGGCTCATTTCCTTGATGTTCTAAAAATAAGGACCCCTGAATTCTTTAGCCAAATGTCTTTACTTTTGATAACTAATAAACTTCAGGAAAGAACTTAAGAACTTTATCGTGAACATTCAAATATTCACAAAGGAAGGTGTGTACTCTAGCACTTTTCATGAGGTTGGCCACCTTGGTAATGACATAAGCAGTTCTCGCAGACTGCTGGGCAGGGTTTTAGATGCTCACCAGTGAAAAACTCATTTTTCATTTTTCCTGCTTAATTCTTCACTGTCAATCCAGTATTCCCGGAGCATCATCCATGCACATTCCAATCAAAATTTTTTAAGCTCATTTGTTCAGAAGAATTTTGACAGGGCTTCAAAGATATTATGGGTTTGATTGTAGCCCTGAAGGCTTGAGAAACAGTTCTGTCCTTCTATGCCATCTTTAACCACAAGTCAGGCATAAAGAAATGGCGTAGCACAGTGCTCTTGAGGACAGTCGTAAGACACATCAAACTAAGGGGAGGGATTATGGTTTTCTTCAAGTACATGTCCAGGAGTGGGGTTGCTGGGTCATACGGTAGCTCAATTTTTATGTTTTCAAAGACATCCAGACTGCAGAGACATGGCTGGACCTAGAGTCTGTCATACAGAGGGAAGTAAGTCAGAAAGAAAAAAACATCATATATTAACACATATATGTGGAATCTAGCAGGTACAGAGGAACCTGCTTGCAAAGCAGAAATAGAGACACAGATGTAGAGAAAAAAATGTCTGAACACAAAGCAGGGGAGTGGGTTGGAATGAATTGTGAGATTGGGATTGACATGTATACACTACTCCATAGAAAATAACTAATGAGAACCTACTGCATAGCCAGGGAACTCTCTACTTAATGCTCTGTAATGACCTAAATGGAAAGGAAATCCAAAAAAAGAGAGGGGATATGTGTTTGCATATAGCTGGTTCACTTCTGTGTACAATAGAAACTAACACAACATTGTAAAACAACTATGGTCCAATAAAAATTAAAAACCAAACTAGAGAGAGGAAAAGGCTAGGATTTGATGTGAAAAGTGTGGTATCAGCAGGTAAGACTGTCTAATTCTTGACTATAGAATTCAAGAAAGAAAAATTCTGGAATAGTTGAGAAATATTCTCTCAAATAAACTTTTGGCAGCCCTCAGAATGCATCATTCCCTGAAACTTTCTCCAGATAGTGAAGTTTGGTTAGTCAGTGATTAAAAGAGATACTTTATATAAAATCATTACAGTTTCTGTTAATATGTTCTAATATTATTTAGTATTATATGCCACAGAGAATTGCACTCTAACAATAAGATGTACCCATATAAAAATAGGGGCTTCTTAGGTGGTGCTAGTGGTAAAGAACTTGCCTACCAATGCAGGAGACAGACATAGGTTTGATCCCGGGCTGGGAATATGCCCTGGAAGAGGAAATGGCAACACACTCCAGTATTCTTGTCTGGAGAATCCCACGGATAGAGGAGCCTGGCAAGCTACAGTCCATAGGGTCGCAAAGAGTTGGACATGCTTGAAGCAACTTAGGCATGCATAGCATACATATGAAAATAAGGGTTTGTATGAATCTGATTTAAATGCCATGATAATTAGGAGTTTGGGATTAACATACACACTACTGTGTATAAAATAAATAATTACCAAGGACCTTTTGTATAGCACAGGGAACTCTACTCAGTATTCTATAATAACCTATGTGGGAAAAGAATTCAAAAAAGAATGAATATATATATGTGTGTGTGTAACCGAATTACTTTGCTGTACACCTGAAACTAACACAACATTATAAATCCACTATGTGTGTGCTCAGTTGCTCAATCATGTCCAACTCTGTGTCCACATGGATGTGTCCCACCAGGCTTGTCTGCCCACAGAATTCTCCAGAAAAGAATACTGGAATGGGTTGCCAGTTTCTTCTCCAGGGAATCTTCCCAACTCAGGGATTGAACCCGCATCTCTTATGTCTCCTGCACTGGCAGGAGGATTTTTTTTACCAAGCATCACCTATACTCCAATATAAAATAAAAATTAAGTTAAAAAAATAAATGCTATGATAGCCGAGGTGGGGGCTACATGTTTGATCAGTGTTCTTAGGCATAAAAAGGTTGAACCCTTGTTCTCTGTAATAAACCTGGCTCCAACCTTGATATATAAGTGAGCCTCATCAGATTTGTGTTTTGGCTGCCATCTTCAGTTGCTTTACAGAAAAGAAGTATTTTTTTAATGAGTATTTTCAAGAGTGACAAGATGGTTTTGAAGAGTCAGGTGATGCTGATGGCAGAAGATGATCCCCTAGTTCCCCTCATACCTGAGCCCAGGAAGCAAAATGTTTTGTGTACGTACCTGTGTCAGCCTGAAGCAAGCCACTGTTAGTGGAGACTTAGATAAGATTTAAAATAGTTCTACGATTCTCTGATTTCTTTCTTTATTTTTGGCTGGGCTGAGTCTTTGCCGCGAGGGCTTTTCTCTAGTTGCGGCAAGCAGGGGGCTACTCTCTGGTTGTGGTGTGGGGACTTCTCACTGCAGTGGCTTCTCTTGTTGTGGAGCAGAGGTTCTAGGCATGCGTGCTTCAGTAGCTGTAGCATGTGGGCTCAGTATTCAAAGTTCTGGGCTCTAGAGTGCAGGCTAAATAGTTGTGGCCCACAGGCTTAGTTGTTCCATGGCATGTGGGATCTTCCTGGACCAGGGATGGAATTGGCGTCTCCTGCATTGGCAGGCAGATTCTTTACCACTGAGCCACCAGGGAAGCTCGATTCTCTGATTTCTTATTTGTCATTGGACTAAACTTCATTGTCAAACAATACAAAGATATAAAGAGAAAAAACATAATAATTCCCCTTCTCTTACAAACATCCTTCTGAGGTAATCAAATTATGTATTCAACCTCTTCTTCATGATCCTACAAATGCACATTTATGCTGCTGCTGCTAAGTCCTCTCAGTCATGTCCAACTCTTTGCAACCCCATGGACTGTAGCCCACCAGGCTCCTCTGTCCATGGGATTCTCCAGGCAAGAATACTGGACTGGGTTGCCCTGCCTTCCTCCAGGGGATCTTCCCTAGCCAAGGTTCGAACCCACATCTCTTACATTGGCAGATGGGTTCTTTACCACTAGCACCACCTGGGAAGCCCATACACATTAATATCAACACACAAATACATAGTGTTTTTATTTTATAAAAGTAGTGCCGAAGAATTGATGCTTTTGAACTGTGGTGTTGGAGAAGACTCTTGAGAGTCCCTTGGACTGCAAGAAGATCCAACCAGTCCATTCTAAAGGAGATCAGCCCTGGGTGTTCTTTGGAAGGAATGATGCTAAAGCTGAAACTCCAGTACTTTGGCCACCTCATGCAAAGAGTTGACTCATTGGAAAAGACTCTGATGCTGGGAGGAATTAGGGTCAGGAGGAGACGGGGACGACAGAGGATGAGATGGCTGGATGGCATCACCGACTCAATGGACGTGAGTTTGAGTGAACTCTGCGAGTTGGTGATGGACAAGGAGGCCTGGTGTGCTGTGATTCATGGGGTCGCAAAGAGTTGGACACGACTGAATGACTGAACTGAACTGAACTGAGTGCTACATATTGCCAGAGAAGGCAAAGGCAACACACTTCAGTACTGTTGCCTGGAAATCCCATGGGCGGAGGAGCCTGGTAAGCTGCAGTCCAAGGGGTTGCGAAGAGTTGGATACGACTGAGTGACTTCACTTTCACTCTTCACTTTCATGCATTGGAGAAGGAAATGGTAACCCACTCCAGTGTTCTTGTCTGGAGAATCCCAGGGACGGGGGAACCTGTTGGGCTGCCATCTATGGGGTCGCACAGAGTCGGACATGACTGAAGCGACTTAGCAGCAATAGCAGCATGTATTGCACATTTTCCTGCAACTTGCTTTATCATTTACCAGCTTGTCATGGATGATCCTTGCTGATCCATAAAGATAAATAATTCCTTTTCAATTTAAAGAACACCAGAAACTTAAGATTCTGATTTAGTTTGCATTAGGTCAGAGGTGGCAGTCGAGAGGAGCTACCCCATGCCCAAAGTCAGGGGCGGTAGCCGAGATGAGCTACCCCACATCCAGGGAGTGGCAGCTGTGTGGGCGCAGGAGGGCCAAGAGGAGCTACTCCACGTTCAAGGTCAGGAGGGGTGGCCAAGGAGATACCCATCGTCCAAGGTAAGGAGCAGTGGCTGTGCTTTGCTGACACAGCCGTGAAGAGATACCCCATATCCAACGTAAGAGAAACCCAAGTGAGACGGTAGGTGTTCTGAGAGGGCATCAGAGGGCAGACACATTGAAACCATAATCGCAGAAAACTAGCTAATCTAATCACACGGACCACAGCCTTGTCTAACTCAATGAAACTAAGCCATGCCCTGTGGGGCCACCCAAGACGGGTGGGTCATGGTGGAGAGGTCTGACAAATGTGGTCCACTGGAGAAGGGAATGGGAAACCACTTCAGTATTCTTGCCTTGAGAACCCCATGAACAGTATGAAAACGCAAAATGGCAGGATACTGAAAGAGAAGCTCCCCAGGTCAGTCAGTGCTCAATATGCTACTGGAGATCAGTGGAGAAATAACTCCAGAAAGAATGAAGGAATGTGGGGAGTGAGGGGCAAAGCAAAAACAATACCCAGTTGTGGATGTGATGGTGATAGAAGCAAGGTCTGATGCTTTAAAGAGCAATATTGCATAGGAACCTGGAATGTTAGGTCCATGAATCAAGGCAAATTGGAAGTGGTCAAACAGGAGATGGCAAGAGTGAACGTCGACATTCTAGGAATCAGTGAACTAAAATGGACTGGAATGGGTGAATTTAACTGAGATGACCATTATATCTACTACTGTGGGCAGGAATCCCTCAGAAGAAATGGAGTAGCCATCATGGTCAACAAAAGAGTCTGAAATGCAGTACTTGGATGCAATCTCAAAAATGATAGAATGATTTCTGTTCATTTCCAGGGCAAACCACTCAATATCACAGTAATCCAAGTCTATGCCCCAACCAATAACACTGAAGAAGCTGAAGTTGAACGGTTCTATGAAGACCTACAAGACCTTTTAGAACTAACACCCCAAAAAGATGTCCTTTTCATTCTAGGGGACTGGAATGCAAAAGTAGGAAGTCAAGAAACACCTGGAGTAACAGGCAAATTTTGCCTTGGAATACAGAATGAAGCAGGGCAAAGTCTAATAGAGTTTCGCCAAGAGAATGCACTGGTCATAGCAAACACCCTCTTTCAACAACACAAGAAAAGACTCTACACATGGACATCACCAGATGGTCAACATTGAAATCAGACTGATTATATTCTTTGCAGTCAAAGATGGAGAGGCTCTATACAGTCAGCAGAAACAAGACTGGAAGCTGACTGTGGTTCAGATCATGAACTAATTCTTGCCAAATTCAGACTTAAATTGAAGAAGGTAGGGAAAACCACTAGACCATTCAGGTATGACCTAAATCAAATCCCTTATGATTCTATAGTGGAATTGGGAAATAGATTTAAGGGACTAGATCTGATAGACAGAGTGCCTGATGAACTATGGAATGAGGTTCGTGACATTGCACAGGAGACAGGGATCAAGACCATCCCCATGAAAAGAAATGCAAAAAAGGAAAATGGTTGTCTGGGGAGGCCTTACAAATAGTTGTGAAAAGAAGAGTGAAAGCAAAGGAGAAAAGGAACGATATAAGCATCTGAATGCAGAGTTCCAAAGAAAAGCAAGGAGAGATAAGAAAGCCTTCTTCAGTGATCAATGCAAAGAAATAGAGGAAAAGAACAGAATGGGAAAGACTAGAGATTTCTTCAAGAAAATTAGAGATACCAAGGGAAGATTTCATGCAAAGATGGGCTCGATAAAGGACAGAAATGGTATAGACCTAACAGAAGCAAGAAGATATTAAGAAGAGATGGCAAGAATACATAGAACTGTACAAAAAAGATCTTCACGACCAAGATAATCACGATGGTGTGATCACTCATCTAGAGCCAGACATCCTGGAATGTGAATTCAAGTGGGCCTTAGAAAGCATCACTATGAACAAAGCTAGTGGAGGTGATGGAATTCCAGTTGAGCTCTTTCAAATCCTGAAAGATGATGCTGTGAAAGTGCTGCACTTAATATGCCAGAAAATTTGGAAAAGTCAGCAGTGGTCACAGGACTGGAAAAGGTCAGTGTTCATTCCAATCCCAAAGAAAGGCAATGCCAAAGAATGCTCAAACCACCACACAATTGCACTCATCTCACACGCTACTAAAGTAATGCTCAAAATTCTCCAAGCCAGGCTTCAGCAATACGTGAACCGTGAACTCCCTGATGTTCAAGCTGGTTTTAGAAAAGGCAGAGGAACCAGAGATCACATTGCCAACATCTGCTGGATCATGGAAAAAGCAAAATAGTTCCATAAAAATATCTATTTCTGCTTTCTTGACTATGCCAAAGCCTTTGACTGTGTGGATCACAATAAACTGTGGAAAATTCTGAAAGAGATGGCAATACCAGACCACCTGACCTGCCTCTTGAGAAACCTATCTGCAGGTCAGGAAGCAACAGTTAGAACTGGACATGGAACAACAGACTGGTTCCAAACAGGAAAAGGAGTACATCAAGGAGATGCTGTGAAAGTGCTGCACTTAATATGCCAGAAAATTTGGAAAAGTCAGCAGTGGTCACAGGACTGGAAAAGGTCAGTGTTCATTCCAATCCCAAAGAAAGGCAATGCCAAAGAATGCTCAAACCACCACACAATTGCACTCATCTCACACGCTACTAAAGTAATGCTCAAAATTCTCCAAGCCAGGCTTCAGCAATACGTGAACCGTGAACTCCCTGATGTTCAAGCTGGTTTTAGAAAAGGCAGAGGAACCAGAGATCACATTGCCAACATCTGCTGGATCATGGAAAAAGCAAAATAGTTCCATAAAAATATCTATTTCTGCTTTCTTGACTATGCCAAAGCCTTTGACTGTGTGGATCACAATAAACTGTGGAAAATTCTGAAAGAGATGGCAATACCAGACCACCTGACCTGCCTCTTGAGAAACCTATCTGCAGGTCAGGAAGCAACAGTTAGAACTGGACATGGAACAACAGACTGGTTCCAAACAGGAAAAGGAGTACATCAAGGCTGTATATTGTCACCCTGCTTATTTAACTTCTATGCAGAGTACATCATGAGAAATGCTGGGCTGGAAGAAGCACAAGCTGGAATCAAGATTACCGGGAGAAATATCAATAACCTCAGGTATGCAGATGACACCACCCTTATGGCAGAAAGTGAAGAGGAACTAAAAAGTCTCTTGATGAAAGTGAAAGAGGAGAGTGAAAAAGTTGGCTTAAAGCTCAACAGAAAACAAAAATCATGGCATCTGGTCCCGTCACTTCATGGGAAATGGATGGGGAAACAGTGGAAACAGTGTCAGACTTTACTTTTGGGGGCTCCAAAATCACTACAGATGGTGACTGCAGCCATGAAATTAAAGATTCTTACTCCTTGGAAGGAAAGTTATGACCAACCTAGATAGCATATTAAAAAGCAGAGACATTACTTTTCCAACAAAGGTCCATCTAGTCAAGGCCATGGTTTCCCCAGTGGTCATGTATGGATGTGAGAGTTGGACTGTGAAGAAGGCTGAGTGCCGAAGAATTGATGCTTTTGAACTGTGGTGTTGGAGAAGACTCTTGAGAGTCACTTGGACTGCAAGGAGATCCAACCAGTCCATCCTAAAGGAAATCAGTCCTGGGTGTTCATTAGAAGGACTGATGCTGAAGCTGAAACTCCAATACTTTGGCCACCTGATGCGAAGAGCTGACTCATTGGAAAAGACTCTGATGCTGGGAGGGATTGGGGGCTGGAGGAGAAAGGGACGACAGAGGGTGAGATGGCTGGGTGGCATCACAGACTCGATGGATGTGAGTCTGAGTGAACTCTGGGAGTTGGTGATGGACAGGGAGGTCTGGCGTGCTGAGTTCATGAGGTTGGAAAGAGTCGGACACGACTGAGCAACTGAACTGAACTGAACTGAACATGTATCAAATTGGGGAAGAAATTTTAAAATCATACTATATTTCCATCTATTAGCTTTAGTTTTCATTTATCAGTTGTTGGTTGTTTTTGTTTGTTTGTTTTTGGGCCATGAGGCTTTTGGGATCTTAGTTCCTTGACCAGAAATTGAACCCAGGCCACAGCAATGAAAGCCAGAGATCCCAAGCACTAGGTCACCAGAGAACTTGCTTATTAAGTTTTTATTTTACATCTTTCAAGGGAGAGGAGAAAAAAAAAAGATTTTCATTTAGCTATTGTAATTCTTTGTTAATTTATTTTTAGATTTTTAAAAACACTGCTGTGAAAAGGTTTGTATTTTCCATTTATCTTTAACTGGTTATCACTAGTATGGTAGATTATATTATTGGTCATTATCTGTTCCCTCCACGGTAAGAGAGGTATCCCTTGTCAGTGTCTTCTTAGAGATGAAACATGCTTACATACCATCCCCATTTGGGTTGGCCATGTGAATATATGATTAAAAGTATATGAATATATGAATATACTTGCTTTGGCCATTGAATATATGATAGAAACACATCAAACAGAAGCCTGAGATTCAGTTGTGTGTTTGTACTTGTCCTCTTGAGCTTCTGCTCTCTGGCACGAACATGTCCGACTCTGGGCTATTTCTTCTGCCTAGTACCTGAAATGAGATGGTCTGCGAAGCACACCTGCAGACAACTCATAGCTTGGAGCAAAATAGCTGCCAACTGTCAAGAACTGTGAAGGGTGTCATAGTTTGCTTTCAAGCTGAATTGTTCATTTGCCACTTGCATGGATGCTGCCAGAAGACATCTAACTCCTAGGTCAGAGACAGAAGATAGCAGCCAGAGGGAGTGTCAGCAGGTTTGAGTTGGTTCACCATATCTTCGCATGGGGGCCCAGATGGATTCCTGAACACAAAGTCAGTTGCATTACAGGAGAGGGACACTGAACTTGAAATCCCATCATGTCTTTGCAAGCAGTGAGCAAGCCTTCCCTGTGCCCCAGAGGTAGATATTACCTCCTCCCTCACAGTCACTCTGCAAACTCAATCCTGAGGAATGGCTGAGTTAAAAAAAAAAAAAAAAGATCAGGGTTTTAAAGGCTTAGCATACTCAGCAGGATATGTAGGGACACAAGAGATTCAAGGAATAATGTCTCCCATTACCAATCTTCAGTCCTTAGGGAATGTCAGTCCAGTTCAGTTCAGTCGCTCAGTCATGTCTGACTCTTTGCGACTCCATGAATGGCAGCACACCAGGCCTCCTTGTCCATCACCAACTCCCGAAATTCACTCAGACTCACGTCCATCGAGTCAGTGATGCCATCCAGTCATCTCATCCTCTGTCGTCTACTTCTCCTGCCCCCAATCCTTCCCAGCATCAGAGTCTTTTCCAATGAGTCAACTCTTCGCATGAGGTGGCCAAAGTACTGGAGTTTCACTTCAGCATCATTCCTTCCAAAGAAATCCCAGGGCTGATCTCCTTCAGAATGAGAAATAAATGTTTCCTATTGTATCAGGGTTAATTGATGCAACAAGAACAAAGAACCATCCATTGATATCTGTATATTTACCTCGTATCTTGCCACTTTATCTTAATCTTTTATTTAAAAAAGTAATCTAGTATAGTTTCTTGAGTTCTCTAACTATAACAACATCTTGTGCAAATAAAGTGAATTCTCTCTGCCCTCCCCCACTATTTCTGTTGATTGTTATTGACCATTTTGTTTTCTTACCTTCAGCATTAACCCACATGTCTAATTTTTGAGTAATAATGATGATAGCAAATATGAGACTTATTAAGCTTTATCTCTTCATCCCAAACTTACCCTTTGATGCTTTGCTTATGATACAGGGGATGGAATTTGGCAAACCATGTTTTGACTTTTAACAAGTTGACTCCATGTTAAACTCTGCAGAGCCCACAAGCAGGAAAAGGAAGAGGGGATTGTTCCTTCCTATTTGTTTTCTGGTGTCTTTATATTTGCTCCCTATTCTGTGAGCATTATCCCCATGAACAGTTTACTAATGTGTGTAGAAACCACTTCACTTCACCCTGGACTCAGATATACAAAAGACATCTGCATTTCATTTCCATAAGGCCTTTCCCCAAGCTTCTAAGTTTTAATAAACCAAACCTCTCTTCTTGATAGCTGCTTTCTGCAGTTGCTTCTCTGTGATCCCAAGTTCTCTTTTTGATTTTTAAATTACCTTGTTAATTTGACACGTAGTTAATAATTCTTTATGTTAAATTTTCTCTGCTAAAATAACTGCTGTGGTTTCTGCCTCTTGACTGACCTCAGACTGATGAAGGAATCTGTTTTCTGATTTTAATGATGATGCTTTACCCATTTACCTTTTAGCACTGTAACTGCTGGTGGGTTTGGTTTTCAGTTGATTGTTGCTGAAGTTTATCACGTGTGCTTCCTGGTTATTTAAAAAAATGCATGTTTCTTTCTTGTTTTGTAATAAACTAGATATTTTTCATAATGTAGAATCATCCTTATATTTCTGGAATAAATAGCTAATAATTAAAAGATTTGTAGCACTTACAACATATGTTCCAGGAATTTCATATGTATGAATTCATTTAATAAACCTATGTGGTCATGGCTCATAATTACATTGCCAAATTTGAATTGTGAAATGTTTATTTAGAACTTATATTTAAACTGAAATTGAACACTATTTAGTTCTATATCTTGTATTATTATTACTTGTTCCCACTATCTTATCACCACAAAACTGAAAGATCCTTGAAAATCAATGCCTTACTATATAGTCAGTATCTCAGTGTCTTGCAAGAATATGTGATTGATGCTTGTTGATGATTAAACACACTTAATAGAGCTAAAGTATGTCTACTTTTTGAAAATTAACATTTATTCTGTAATATAAATTCTGATTTCACACATGTAAAAATATTTGTAAGAAATTAAAATACATAAAAATGGATATTGTTAATATTACTTAAACTAGATTTTTCTGGACATATGTATGTATTTCAGAGCTCTAACATTTTAAAAATTGGTGCTTATCCTGTCTCCTTAAATGTCTTTTCATAGAGTTTTAAAATTCTCTGACATTTAGTTAATAGCAATAATTACTTTTGTATACTTTTGGGTTCCTGCATTTATGTTTAGGGATGTAGATTTTATCAAAATTATTTCTTTTTCCAGAAGATTAAAGACAAATTAGTAGAAGATATGCATCAAGGGTTCTTAATGTATGAAACCATTTTCAACAAAATGCTTTTTATTTAAGTCAAAATTGGATTTCCATGGTTTAGAGCTTCAGGGTTTCTAAGCCAATGCTCCCACAGATTTAACATTTGAACTAGACATCAAAGGTTATCATGTGGCCCCTTCCAGGCACCAGCTAAAGGATTTGGCAACTGCTTTCTATGGTTTAGCTTTGCTTGAATCCTTCCCCAAAGCAGCTGTTGCTACACCACTGAGATTAAATTTAAGAACAAGATGTGTTATATTTATGTGTGTTTTTTCAGTTGTATTTTATTTATTTTTTTAAATTAATTTTTATTTTTTAATTTGTTTTGCTTTACAATACTGTATTCAGTTGTATTTTAAAGAACTTCTGTGCGCACAGGAGAATACTGGCAGATAGGTAAGTTAAAACATATCTTCTACCACCAAGGATTGTGCAATATAAGGGAGAAACAACATACAGACCCACTTATTATACAGAAAAAAAGATTGTAGGACAAACTTTGTTTTGCAATCCCAAAGCAATATGAAAACAACCTCTCACAATGAGGGGAACACAGAGCTAAACTGGCACCCTGAGGACTTTTCCCTTCTTTGTTTTTCCTATTGTTTTACTTCTACCTTCTGATTTTATGTGATTTGGGGGGTGGTTAATGATTGGGCAGTTATGATCATGATCACAAGGGATCTTTTTCTCACCTCCTCTTGTCATGTTTGGAAGCAATTATTGTAAACCATAGTAATAGAAATTATTTTACTATCATTTATTTTTTTACCATCTCTGATACCCTAAAATTTATAATTCTAACTTTCATGAGAAGGAATAACATATATATGTCATATATATATATATTATATATAAACATACATATATATGTTTATATATATAAGGGATATATAACCTTTTTACTGAAACAGTAGTTTTATAAAGCTTGGACTGGATTTATCTGAAAAAATACTCTACTTTATAGTCTTTTAATAAAGCCTAAGTTTATATGTAGAGTACATCATGAGAAACGCTGGGGTGGAAGAAGCACAAGCTGGAATCAAGATTGCCGGGAGAAATATCAATAACCTCAAATATGCAGATGATACCACCTTTATGGCAGAAAGTGAAGAGGAACTAAAAAGCTTCTTGATAAAAGTGAAAGAGGAGAGTGAACAAGTTGGCTTAAAGCTCAACATTCAGAAAATGAAGATCATGGCATCTTGTCTCATCACTTCATGGGAAATAGATGGGGAAACAGTGGAAACAGTGTCAGACTTTATTTTGGGGGGCTCCAAATCACTGCAGATGGTGACTGCAGCCATGAAATTAAAGATTCTTACTCCTTGGAAGGAAAGTTATGACCAACCTAGATAGCATATTGAAAAGTAGCGACATTACTTTTCCAACAAAGGTCCATCTAGTCAAGGCTATGGTTTTCCCAGTGGTCATGTATGGGTGTGAGAGTTGATGCTTTTGAACTGTGGTGTTGGAGAAAACTCTTGAGAGTCCCTTGGACTGCAAGGAGATCCAACCAATCCATCCTAAAGGAGATCAGTCCTGGGTGTTCATTGGAAGGACTGATGCTGAAGCTGAAACTCCAGTACTTTGGCCACCTCATGTGAAGAGTTGACTCATTTCAAAAGACTCTGATGCTGGGAGGGATTGGGGCAGGAGGAAAAGGGGTTCAACAGAGGGTGAGATGGCTGGATGGCATCACTGACTCAAAGGACATGAATTTGGGTGAACTCCAGGAGTTGGTGATGGACAGGGAGGCCTGGCGTGCTGTGATTCATGGGGTTGCAAAGAGTTGGACACGACTGAGTGACTGAATTGAACTGAACTTTATGAAAATGACCTAAAATTCATTTTGAGTTTGATTTCTCTCTGCCTGTGTGGCTTCTGTGTGTGTGTATCATTGTCCTAATGGTGGCAAAATCCTATAGTTTTGAAAACTACAAATATAAAGAGCTATTTTGATGATTGTCTAATTTTAGAAACAAATTATGGCATTTAACTACAGTCTGACTATGTTGTGTATATTTTCCATTACTATCCTATATTTTTATCTCAATTTTCACTTTACCTCTGGATATAGATTCTTCTTTTCATAGATTTTCCTGAATTATGATTTAGAGACAAGGATATTAGGAATGCATATAGTTTATAGGGAGTTAAGTGACAGACATGAGGATCTATTTCAGGAAATTAAAATGGCAACCTGGGCAGGGATTTGTTTTTCTATAAATTAGATTTATTAAGAAATACAATTTTTCTCATTCATACCAATTACATGATATTTGGAAACACTAGAAAGTTATAGTTTAAATTTTCACACAATTGACTTAAAGATGTGGTTTGTTCACAGTGAAACTCTCCGGAATGCTAATCACAGGATTAAACATAAGACATACTATCTATTTTTAATCTGATGTTAGTAGCCCCTTCATTGTATGGTTTAAGAACTGTTCAGTTTTTGGTACAGTTTTTTATTGTTTTTTAATGTCTTTTTAGTTTTGTTATTTCATTCTTTTTAAAATGTTGATGCTATTTTCACAGGAAAAAAAAAAAAAAGAGCATAGACCGAAAGAAAAAAATTATGTTGGGCAAATGTTAATGAAAATTGACTTAGGGTGTAAAATCGAAGTGGAAACTTTTCAGCTGAGAAGTCTTGAGTTTTTTTTTATTATCATCAAAACTTCTCAGATTTTATGAGAGCGATTGAAATCAGGAGACGATCCCGAAGGAAGAATTGGGGGAAAAAGATGACAATGGAATATTTCAGTTGCACAGCAACATCTTTTCTGTTTTGAAAATAAATCTTTGCAGGTGTGGTTCCAATCTTGCTTTCTTGCTCAAGGAAGAATGTTTATCATTTTCTGAATTTACCAGCAACTGGTTGTGCTGAGGGCTCATTTATTTCTTACAAAATGTCGCTAACTCACTCCTGTCCTCTTAAATTTAAAACAGCTGCTACCCACGGGAAGGATCTAAATCTTAACGGAGACCGAATTCCAGACTCTCTGGATGCCTGTATTACACTCTTGTTAATAACAATCTCTGTCCATCAAGGTGATGAGAGGACAGTGTGGGTTTATACACATATTTTCTCTGTCCATATGTAAAAAACTAAAGCTTTTATTTCGTTAACAAAAAACCCAGGATTTAATTGAAAAAACCCCTCTCATTATTGGTGTCATTTGAAGCACTACAATTTAGTTTTGCTTGAAGCCCCCTAACTTCCAAAGTTATTTCCTTTCTGTGCAGTTATATTTTTAATATTATCTGGGAGTTAGAGTAGCTTAGTTACTGAAAGTAGCAAGGGATCCAAACTCAGTGTTAGAGGTGAGGCAAATTTGAGGAAAGAAACATATTCTTTAGTTTTCAATTGTTTAGAACCTTACGTTCAGTTTCCATTTTCACAATGTAGAATTTACAATTTCAACATTTACTTGTAAAGAAGACAACAATTCCAACTTTTTCAATGACTGCCTTACTGTTTAACATAAGAATTTTGATATAATCTTTAAATACTGAATTTTTGAGTCAGAGATACTTTTTTTTTTTACTCTGTTTTCACCTTTTTACCTTACCAGAAAGAAATAATTTTGTTTTTCTTAGGTTTTTGTGCAGAACAACTGTTCAATTTCTATAAAGATAGATTCATGTGTTTTGAAAAAGGCTAAAGATTATTTTCATGCATAAAATAAATCCTTGAAAGAGACAGTAAAGAATTCAAAATGTACTTCATGTTCTACCAGAGCAAAATCCAAATCCTTCTTCCCTACAGTGAATTCATGGTTTCCTGCAAGATAAGATCTCATCCTGTTAAGGACTTCATCTTTGAAGAAAAGAGAACATCATTTCTCAAGGGAACTCCAGGATCATAATTCACAAAATCAAATATATTGATAAACAAAGCTCTTACTTTAAAATAGTCATCCAAGTCTCTAGAACCTAGAGTCTAAACTATTGATGTTAAATTATAATATTATAATAATAACATAAAGCTGTAAAAGAGAACAAACAATTGTTTAATTATGTAAAAGTTTTCATTTTCATGAATAAAATTTAAATGCTCAGCAATCTTTAATTAATACATTTCCAATCCCTTTCTTAGTGACAAGAATTAATGTTGCAGTTTAATTCACCACTTTACCATGTGAAAAAGAAAGATAAAAAATAAGCCTCTTGGGATTGGGAAGAAAATTTCTAGTCTCTTACCAGCCAATCCAACTTTTAATGGGCACTCTCTGCTATCACCCCTTCTCCTGAAATCGCTGGCATTTCCACACCATTCTGCCCCAATGCTGTTTTACAAACTGTACACATCTGAGGTGTGGATTTCATTTCACCTTGAAGTTTTGCCTAGATTTGTTTTACTGGTCTACATGGTTGTCCAGAACACACACACACACACAAAGATTTTTAAAAAATTATAGACTCTGCTAAAGAAATACATTATATTCTAAATAGAAGATGCCAAGAACCAAGTATAGCAAAAATTTTTTAATGTTTAATACTTTGCTTTTTACAGTGCCTGGGTTATCTTTGTATATATTATTCATTCATTCACCAACAATGTACTGAAAATCTAAAATCCACTAAAGATGGCATACAGACCCAGAATTTAGTCTTTGCCTAGAGGAACTCACAATTTAGTAGGAGGGTCAAATAAAGTAAACAAGTAAGTTTCAAGATTAGATGGTAAATTTTTATATCAAGGGTTGCATGGTGGTGTTGGGGAAACAATGAGAAGACTTCTCAGAGGAGCTGACATCTGATCCAAGGCAGAACAGAAGGATAAGCAGAAGGTGGGATATTTATCCTTGGAAGAGAGATGACCACACCCAAAAAAGGAGTCTGGGGAGTGTGTTGTCCGAAGGTCCGAGTCATTGGTGACAGAGCAAACTGAGGACAGAGAGATGGATTGGAGCCAGCCTAGGAAAGCCTTTGTAGGCCAAATTAGAGTTAATACTTTAAAAAAACAAATTATTTTTTGGCTGCCTCACATGGCATGTGGATCTTCATTTCCCAACCACTGTGCACCCTGCAGTGGAAGTGTGGAGTCTTAACCAATGCAGGGACTAAACAGTCTGAAGGCAAAGGATTTTAAGCAGAGGAACGACATAATCAGCTTTAAGATGATCAGAGATAGACTCCCCTAAGAAATAGTCACCCAAACCCTGAGATTTGCATGCAGCATTCAGATGGGGAGTAATTTGGGGAACTGAACCTGTAAGAGAGTGAAGGGGAGGAGGGATGGGAAGAAGAGGGTGTTGAGGAGCCAGGCAGATTCATCCTAGGCTGCAACTGACCCCATGCAGAGTTCGGGAGCTGAAATGGCCCTTCAAGGTTATCACATCTTTTTGTTTTTAAAATTTTTTGCCATGCCCCATGATATGTGGGGTCTCAGTTCCCTGACCAGGGGTCAAACCTGCACCTTCTGCATTGGAAGCACAGAGTCTTAGTCCCACCAGGTGGCCAGACCTCCTTACTCACAATAAGAAGTCACGGGATGTGAGCTGTCCTCAAGGAGAATTCTAGGCTTGCGCGAGGCTGATTCCTGCAGGTGAGGGCAATTCCTGGTGAAGGACACAGCTGGGAGCCATCCCCAACCTGCATATCTGGCAGCTGGATGAGTGTCTCCATCCTGAAGAGGGAGCTAAGTGATGTGTCACAGAATCCTCTACAGGGTGTTTTGGTTCAGATTCAGTTCAGTTGCTCAGTCTTGTCTGACTCTTTATGACCCCATGGACCAGACCGCATCACGCCAGACCTCCCTGTCCATCACCAACTCCCGGAATTTACCCAAACCCATGTCCATTGAGTCGGTGATGCCATCCAACCATCTCATCCTCTGTCGTCCCCTCCTCCTGCCCTCACTCTTTCCCAGCATCAGGGTCTTTTCAAATGAGTCAGCTCTTCACATCAGGTGGCCAAAACATTGGAGTTTCAGCTTCAGCATCAGTCCTTCCAATCAATATTCAGGACTGATTTCCTTTAGGATGGACTGGCTTGATCTCCTTGCAGTCCAAGGGACTCTCAAGAGTCTTCTCCAACATCACAGTTCAAAAGCATCAATTCTTTGGTGCTTAGCTTTATTTATAGTCCAATTCTCACATCCATACTTGACTACTGGAAAAACCATAGCCTTGACTAGACGGACCTTTGTTGGCAAAGTAATATCTCTGCTTTTTAATATGTTGTCTATGGGCTTTTAAAAGTTGAAATATAGTTGATTTACAATGTTGTTTTAATTTCAATTGTTACAGCAAAGTAATTCAGTTATATAAGTTAAGATTCTTTTCCCTTATAGATTATTTCTACTTTTTCTTCATTGACTACACTAAAGCTTTTGACTGTGTGGATCACAACAAACTGGGGAAAATTCTTAAAGAGATGGGATACCAGACCACTTTACCTGTCTCTTGAGAAACATGTATGCAGGTCAACAAGCAACAATTAGATCTAGACATGGAACTAGACTGGTTCAAAATTGGGAAAGGAGTACATCAAGACTGTATATTGTCACCCAACTTATTTAACTTATATGCAGAGTACATCATGCAAAATGCTGATGAAGTACAAGCTGGAATCAAGATTGTGGGGAGAAATATCAATAATCTCAGATATGGAGATAACACCACCCTTATGGTAGAAGGGGATTCCTTGGTAGCTCAGCTGGTAAAGAATCCTCCTGCAGTGCAGGAGACCTGGTTTGATCTCTGGGTTGGGAAGATCCACTGGAGAAAGGAACTGCTGTCTACTCCAGTATTCTGGCCTGGAGAATCTATGGACTGTACAGTCCATGGGGTCGCAAAGAGTCAGACACGACTGAGCAACTTTCACTTTCACTTTATGGCAGAAAACAAAGAGGAATTAAAGAGCCTCTTGATGAAGGTGAAAGAGGAGAGTGAAAAAGCTGGCTTAAACACAGCATTCAAAAAACGATCATTGCATCTGGTCCCATCACTTCATGCAAATAGATGGGGAAACAATGGAAACCATGACAGACTTTATACTGGGGTGGAGGGTTCCAAAATCACTGTAGATGGTGACTGCAGCCATGAAATTAAAAGACACTTGCTCCTTGGAAGAAAAGCAATGACAAATTTAGACAGTGTATTAAAGAGCAGAGACATTACTTTGCCAACAAGGGTCCATACAGTCAAAGTTGTGGTTTTCCCAGTAGTCATGTACAGATGTGAGAGCTGGACAATAGAAAAAGCTGAGCACCGAAGGATTGATGCTTTCCAACTGTGCCGGAGAAGACTCGAAAGTCCCTTGGACTGCAAGGAGATCAAACCAGTCCATCCTAAAGGAAATCAACCCTGAATATTCATTGGAAGGACTGATGCTGAAACTGAAGCTTCAATACTTTGGCCACCTGATGTGAAGAGCCGACTCATTGGAAAAGACCCTAATGTGGGAAAGATTGAAGCAGGAGCAGAAGGGGACGACAGAGGATGAGATGGTTGAATGGCATCATCGACTCAATGGACATGAGTTTGAGCAAACTCTGGGAGTTGGTGATGGAAAGGGAGGCCTGTGTGCTGCTGTCCCTGGGGTGCCGAAGAATTGGACATCACTGAGTGACTGAACAACAACAATAGGGTATTTCCTGCACATATTTCAACTTTTGTCACATCCGTAATTTAGTCCCATGATACCCAATTCAGAAGAACTACCACATTTCTTCAATTTTTCTAAATTAAATCCAATCTGACTTAGCTTCTACCCTAGAGAGGCAGAAAATACTACCATCAATCTACCTATCCATCTACTTTCCTCATTCCTATTCCCTCCTTTGGGTTGTACACAAACCACAAAACAATGGGGAAGCACCTCTCTAGACTTCCGTCCCATGTGGCTGCCACTCCTGGTCACCTCTTGCCCATGGGTCTGTGCAATCCATTCACAGATATAAAGCCTCATGCCTCTGAATCAAGTTTAACTCAAGTTTAACTCAAGTTTAATCCTGGGGTTAATTGGGGTTAGCTAGATGCTTCCAAATTGATTTGGAAACATCTAGCTTCCTTGAACACACATACTCCTTGGGGCCCTGTGTATAGGTGAGCCACTGACGCAACCTACAACTCACGTGGATCCCTCCCCAAAAGCTCCCCTCCAGCCCCCCAACTTTCAGTCCCTCTTTTTCCTTTGCAACTGTTCTTCAAGCATGCATCCTGGACCAGCTGCATCACTTGATAAGTGCTTTACATTTTATTATTTATTTGTTTTCATTTTTATTTGGCCTAATGGCTTGTAGGATCTTAGTTCCTCTCAGCAGAGATTGAACCCTTGCCCCCTTCAGTAGAAGTGTGGAGTCTTAACCACTGGACCACCAGGGATATATCTGCTTTTATATTTTAATAATTTTATTTACTTATTTACTTATGTTTGCCTGTGATGGATCTTTGTTGCTGGGTGGGCCTTTTCTCTAGTTATTCAAGCGGGGGCTACTCTTCTTTGCAATGTGCTGGCTTCTCTTATCGTGGAGCATGGGCGGGCTCTAGGGTGCACAGACTTCAGTAGTTGTGGCAAGTGGGTTCAATAGTTGTAGTTCCAGGCTCTGGAGCACATGCTCAGTAGCTGTGGTCCACAGGCTTAGTTGCTCTGTGGCATGTAGGATCTTCCCAGATCAGAGATCAAACCTGTGTCTCCTGCATTGGCAGGTGGATTCTTTACCACTAGACCACTCAGGGAAGCTCCCCTGCTTTACATTTTAAAGTTTACACAGCTTTCATATGTCATCAGCATGGAGAATCACTGTCCTAGATTTAAGAACAATGATGATAATAGATATGTTGGGAATGCACGTACTATGAATGCATTTTAAAGTATTTCAATGATTGAAGTCTATTACAAGTAGGTTTTAATTGTATTGAGAAATTATCAGTCTAGTTGCTTAATTAGCTGAGAAAACCTTCTTGGGAAAAGTGAACTTTATGGAGTATATAACTGCTGTATATTCTGAATTTTCTTCCTGCCAACTGGCAGGGGGGTGGAGGAGGGGTCCTGTAGCCTGGCTGCCATTTTGGATGATAACTTTGGGAATGTAGGTTAAGTATGACTGAGCAAAAAAATGTGAAGAGCCTGAATCCTTGTCCCAGCATGGGTGAACTGGTCCCACTGGACTACCTACGTCCAGACATTTTTACACCTTAAGAGATTATCTTCAGGTTTGCTTAAGCCTGTTATCTCAGGGGTTTTATCTTGCAACCATACCTCAGTTCAGTTCAGTTCAGTCGCTCAGTCCTGTCTGACTCTTTGCAACCCCATGAATCGCAGCACGCCAGGCCTCCTTGTCCATCACAAACTCCTGGAGTTCACTCAGACTCACTTCCATCGAGTCCGTGATGCCATCCAGTCATCGCATCCTCTGTTGTCCCCTTCTCCTCCTGCCTCCAATCCTTCCCAGCATTAGGGTCTTTACCAATGAGTCAGCTCTTCACATGAGGTGGCCAAAGACTGGAGCTTCAGCTTTAGCATCATTCCTTCCAAAGAAATCCCAGGGCTGATCTCCTTCAGAATGGACAGGTTGGATCTCCTTGCAGTCCAAGGGACTCTCAAGAGTCTTCTCCAACACCACAGTTCAAAAGCATCAATTCTTCTGCGCTCAGCCTTCTTCACAGTCCAACTCTCACATCCATACATGACCACAGGAAAAACCAGAGCCTTGACTAGATGGACCTTAGTCGGCCAAGTAATGTCTCTGCTTTTGAATATGCTATCTAGGTTGGTCATAACTTTTCTTCCAAGGAGTAAGCGTCTTTTAATTTCATGGCTGCAGTCACCATCTGCTGTGATTTTGGAGACCCCAAAAATAAAGTCTGACAGTGTTTCTACTGTTTCCCCATCTATTTCCCATGAAGTGATGGGACCAGATGCCATGATCTTCGTTTTCTGAATGTTGAGCTTTAAGCCAACTTTTTCACTCTCCTCTTTCACTTTCATCAAGAGGCTTTTTAGTTCCTCTTCACTTTCTGCCATAAGGGTGGTGTCATCTGCATATCTGAGGTTATTGATATTTCTCCTGGCAATCTTGATTCCAGCTTGTGTTTCTTCCAGTCCAGCGTTTCTCATGATGTACTCTGCATAGAAGTTAAATAAGCAGGGTGACAATATATAGCCTTGACATACTCCTTTTCCTATTTGGAACCAGTCTGTTGTTCCATGTCCAGTTCTAACTGTTGCTTCCTGACCTGCATACAGATTTCTCAAGAGGCAGGTCAGGTGGTCTGGTATGCCCATCTCTTTCAGAATTTTCCACAGTTTACTGTGATCCACATAGCCAAAGGCTTTGGCATAGTCAATAAAGCAGAAATAGATGTTTTTCTGGAACTCTCTTGCTTTTTCCATGATCCAGCGGATGTTGGCAATTTGATCTCTGGTTCCTCTGCCTTTTCTAAAACCAGCTTGAACATCAGGGAGTTCACGGTTCTCGTATTGCTGAAGTCTGGCTTGGAGAATTTTGAGCATTACTTTACTAGCATGTGAGATGAGTGCAATTGTGCGGTAGTTGGAGCATTCTTTGGCATTGCCTTTCTTTGGGATTGGAATGAAAACTGACCTTTTCCAGTCCTGTGGCCACTGCTGACTTTTCCAAATTTGCTGGCATATTGAGCACAGCACTTTCACAGCATCATCTTTCAGGATCTGAAAGAGCTCAACTGGAATTCCATCACCTCCACTAGCTTTGTTCGTAGTGATGCTTTCTAAGGCCCACTTGACTTCACACTCCAAGATGTCTGGCTCTACTAATGTCAATGTCAGTACTTACCATATGACTAGACAAGAGAACCTCTCCCAAATAATAGACTAATTAAATACCCACATTCTATACAGCCTCAGAGCTCACTTTTAAGTATAACTTAAAGGTGACGAGACTACCATTTGTGATATAGAACAAAATGTGAATGTGATAATTAACAAGACAATTTATTTTCCTTTTCCCATGTTGCTACCTGAGAACAGAGGCCAAGGGAAGGAAAGAAACTTCAGTGACTATCTGCTGGGTAAGCCAGTGCATTCTGTGACTGCAGTCAAGACCACAGTCACATACGCCCGGCCATAGTGTGCACCCAGCCTTCTATTTTGCACTTCAATTTTTCTTAAGTATTTTTGTTGTTATTGTTTAAATACCAAAAAGCCGTATCTTATTGGGAAATCTCTAATGAACAAAAAGTTTGTTCTCTAGAAGACACAGACATGGTGAAAAAAATGTAGCTATTGAAAATTATTAATTCACTTAGAGCATTACTGGATTTCTGAGCAAAGCTGCTTATTTTGCAGGTATTATGGTCTTTCTTAACTCCAGGAGCTAGTGAGGGACAGGGAGGACTGGCATACTGCAGTCCATGGGGGTCACAAAAAGTCAGACATGACCTAGCAACTGAACAACAACAACAGGATCTTTCTTAAGCTAAAGACTTAAGTGATCAAGGCCTTCACTTTCAAGATCTTCGTAAACTCAAGTGTCTTCAGGGCCATGTGGTAGATTAAATAGCACCCAAGTGAGGAGATGAGAAAATAAGAACCATCTCTATGTCTTTGAACTGGATTGACTGGGGGACTAACATCATCAGTGCCTTTGATTTTTTTGAAGAAGTCAAAATATTTGCTTTTATTTTTGTTTTTAAATTTTCTAATAATTAAAAATTTTAAGTAATTTATTTTAATTGGCTGTGCTGGGTCTTAGTTATGGCATGTGGTATCTTTGATCTCCTTTGTGGTAGGTGGGCTCTTTCTTGAGTTGCAGTATATGGGGTCTAGTTCTGTGACCCAAAGATTGAACCCTGGATCCCCTGTAATGGGAGTGCAGAGTCTCAGCCAATGGACCACCAGGGAAGTCCCAAGACTTGCTTTTTAAATGTTATCTTCTGGTATCAATTCAAAAATTTAAAAATATTTAAATTGAACCAAATGGAACACCTCAGTGAGCTGAGTCTTATCTCAGTCTTTAAGCCTAGATGTAATTGGATCTGAGTTTGTGAAATCAGATTAAAAATTTTTTAATTTGGCCTTATTATATTGCATTAACTGATTAAAAATTGCCTGAACCCAACATTACAGTGTTGTGCTAGCTTCTGCTGTACAGCAAAGTGAATCAGCCACACATATACCTATATCCTCTCTTCCTTGGATTTCTCCAGAAAAGTATTTAAGGCTGAAATTGGGAGTCAGACACTTTAAGCTTGTGACCTGGGGCAAGTACTCAACCTCACTTTTACCCTCATCTTTAAACAAATAAAAATAGTACCTAGATTGAAGAGTTTTTGTGAAGAGTAACTGAAAATTTCACGTAGAATGCTGACCAGTGATTTAGATCTAAGTGCCAAGAAAGGCTGGCAGTTATTAGCAGAGGCAATCAATGATAGAACTTGAACTTAAAGAGAGACTAGATCTTTTCTAATAGATGGGCTTCCCACCTGGCACAGTTGTTAAAAATCTGACTGCCACTGCAAGAGACACAGGAGACTTGGGTTCGATGCCTTGGTCAGGATGATCCCCTGGAGAAGGAAATGGTAACCCACACCAGTCTTCTTGCCTGGAAAATTCCATGGACAGAAGAGCAAACGTATTTTGTATTGAAACATTTTTAGTGCATTTGGTATGTACTTCTTGATCATTTCCATTCCATCAAAGGACAGATCATGTTTATGTATGGTACATGCCCATAGGTGTATCTAGAATCTCATTAAAAAAGAATTCCAATTTTGGGATGATATACATAAAACATTTTCAGTTCAGTTCAGTCGCTCAGTCATGTCTGACTCTTTGCGACCCCATGAATCGCAGCACGCCAGGCCTCCCTGTCCATCACCAACTCCTGGAGTTCACTCAGACTCATATCCATCAAGTCAGTGATGCCATCCAGCCATCTCATCTTCTGTTGTCCCCTTCTCCTCCTGCCCCCAATACTTCTCAGCATCAGAGTCTTTTCCAATGAGTCAACTCTTCACATGAGGTGGCCAAAGTACTGGAGTTTCAGCTTCAGCATCATTCCTTCCAAAGAAATCCCAGGGCTGATCTCCTTCAGAATGGACTGGTTGGATCTCCTCGTAGTCCAAGGGACTCTCAAGAGTCTTCTTCAACACCACAGTTCAAAAGCATCAATTCTTCAGTGCTCAGCTTTCTTCACAGTCCAACTCTCACATCCATACATGACCACAGGAAAAACCAGAGCCTTGACTAGACGGACTTTGTTGCAAAGTAAGCTGTCTGCTTTTCAATATGCTATCTAGGTTGGTCATAACCTTTCCTCCAAGGAGTAAGCATCTTTTAATTTCATGGCTGCAGTCACCATCTGCAGTGATTTTGGAGACCCCCAAAAATAAAGTCTGACACTGTTTCCACTGTTTTCCCATCTATTTGCCATGAAGTGATGGGACCAGATGCCATATCTTCGTTTTCTGAATGTTGAGCTTTAAGCCAACTTTTTCACTCTCCTCTTTCACTTTCATCAAGAGGCTTTTTTAGTTCCTTTTCACTTTCTGCCATAAGGGTGGTGTCATCTGCATATCTGAAGTTATTGATATTTCTCCCGGCAATCTTGATTCCAGCTTGTGCTTCTTCCAGCCCAGTGTTTCTCATGATATACTCTGCATATAAGTTAAATAAGCAGGTTGACAATATACAGCCTTGACGTACTCCTTTTCCATTTGGAACCAGTCTGTTGTTCCATGTCATGTCCAGTTCTAAGTGTTGCTTCCTGAGCTGCATACAGGTTTCTCAAGAGGCAGGTCTTATAAGCATGTAATTAAAGAAATTAACAACTGAAAGTTTTCTTAAATTGTTAACAAGGAAAAATACAAATATTGCTATTTTTTCAATGTGTAGAATTTGTTTTAGATTTTTTCTATTATGTAGAATTTTGAAAAGTGCTAATTTTTCTATAACTCTGCTCCACAGAACAAAAAGGTTATCTACAAACTTTATAAATTTCTTTCATCTTATGATAGTGATCATTAAAATTTGTATGTTAGTCCCTTAGTCATCTCTGACTCTTGGCGACCACATGAACTACACCCAGCCATGCTCCTCTGTCCATGGAATTCTCCAGGCAAGAATACTGGAGTGAGTTGCCATTTCCTTCTCCAGGGGATCTTCCTGACCCAGGGATCGAACCTGGGTCCCTGCTCCTGCATTGCTGGCAGTCTCTACTGTCTGAGCTACCAGGGAAGCCCAATTAAAATTTTGTATGATATAGTAAGGTAAACCATGTAAATAAATCCAAGTCAGAAACTTTTCTAAACTTTAATTACTCTTGTATTTTTCCTGAATAATACGTTTATTTTAAACCAGCCCAGATGTCAAGAGTTAAAGGCTAACAGTCCCTGTCATCGTCATCACTCTTTCCTATAAAAATACTACACTATTTTCAATGAGAGTGTAAACAAACCATTGTTTCAGGTTTTATTTACACTGGAGCTGTCTGGCAAAATTCCATGCTTGATCTAGCTATTTGTCGTGATTCCAAGTTTTAAAAGTGATCCTTTCTCTCTTCAGTACTTCCTCCTTGGCGTCTACTTCCAAGACCTCTTTTCCCCACTCTTTATTTCTCCCCAAGACGTAGTTGTTTGAGTCACTTTTTAGGATAAAGTGTTTTTTTTTTTTTTCCTGACTGTTAAGACTAAGAAAAATCCTACAAGCCAGAAATAAATGTTTAATATATTGCTGTCGGTTCTTCGAGCCTTCTGTTTTCCTTTGACTAAGCCATCTTTTAACCAGAAAAGAGCATAAAATAGGAGCAGAGACCCGGGGTGGCACAGGAAAATGTCACCAGGTGAGGAGGAGGTGGAAAGTTTACAGGAGCGAAGAAGCGTAAATATTTTGTTTATGCAGATCATCGTCTGCTAAAGTTAATATAATGGAACCTGTGCAAAAGTTGGAAATCTAGTAGGAAGAAGAAAGGCTAAAAACTCAAGGAAAACGTTAGAACAGCCGCCAGGACAGGGATGGGTCGCGGGGCGCCGGTCCTTCCTTCAGCAGGAGCCGGAAGGGCGGACACCAGGGGGCGGGGCCAAGTGGAGGGGGTGGTCCGGTTGGGGAGGAGCATACAGGGCGTGGGCGGGGCCGACCACTTGGGGCGGAGTCGGGGCGGGGTGGCATAGGAGCAAGGGCTGGTGGGAGACCTGAGCGCTCCCATCGAAGGGGACCGCAGCACCTGATGGAGAGCAAATGGCTGCTTCCGCACGTGGAGAACTTTTAACGAACACGTGAGGGAAGAAAGGCAAAGTCTGTGGAAAATTTCCTCACAACTCTGGCGTTCAGCCCCAGCCCCTTGGCGACACCCTGTTTGCTGTGGGTCTTTGCCCACTCCCATTGTTGCCTCGCCCCCGGCCCCACAGCTAGAGCACAGCTATCTCAAGCAGCCTCCGCCCTCGGCGACCTGGTTTGGGAAGCCCTCCAGGAGGCAGCCACGCGGGCCGTCTGCGCCTGCTCCGAGCCCCAGGCCCCGCGGCTGGGCGGGGCCGTTGAGGAAGGGGCGTGTCTCCCGCCGGCGCGCGGGGGGCGGTGCCCCGCGGCCTGACCTGCCCAGGCGCCGGGTCTTCTGACGTCACCTCGCCGTGACGCGTACGCGGTAGGAAAACTGTAAGTTTCTGAGGATTCCTGAAGCTGCTTGGGCCTCCGGGGCTCCCCCAGCTGTTCGCACCCCAGGAGTCGGTGGTGGCCTTGGGTTCCGCCCCTGGGGCGGTCCGGGGAGCCGCCGAACGCGGTGACGGGACAGGTACCCGCCCGGGGCGGGAGCGCGCTCTCCGTGGCTGGCGGGGCGGCAGTGCTAGCAGGCGAGGCCGCGCCCGGGGAGACTCGCACGGTCTCCCTTGGGACCGGAGTAGAGGCCAGAGAACGGGGAGTCCACGGGAAGAGCCTCTTTTCTTTCTTCCTCGTAGAGAGGACTGAATTCCATCTGCCCTGGAGTTTGACATGTTGAGTCAGCGGTGCAGGGTTCCTGCAGAGACCCCCGCATATCTGGGCTTCCTTTGGGGTCCCGGCAGCTTTCAGATAGCTGAGGGCGAGCTGCAGGGATGGCCACTTGCTGCCTCAGTTTCCTTTTTGTGTAAAATGGAGGCATAGCGGCCTCTGACCTCCCCAATGGGCATCTCCCAGGGCCGGCAGCGTTGTGAGAGGTAACCTTGCCAGGAGAAAACTTAAGACAGTCGGTTATTCTGAGAATGTGGTGACCAGCGGCCATCTGACAGAGGCCTTGTAGGTAGGGAATGTTTTCAAAATTTTGCCTTCTCTCCTTCCGCCCATCTAGTCTCGGACAGCACTGAACCGAACCACAGATCTGAACTCTTGTCTCTGAGCTGGGTGGATAGGAGTCAAGACATCACTGGTGTCAGTATCACAGTGTTCTCAGCAGTTAAAACGCCCCCTTGTCTGGTGTTTTAGAGAAAACTCATCGTCCTGGAATGAGCACAGTATACTCAACACAGACACACTGTGTTTTAGGGGTGTTCTGTCAGTTTGGAATATCACCTCATCATATGTTACTGCTTGAGTTTCTTGGCTTGCCAGAGGTTGGTGCATTTTTGATGAGTTAGTGCTATACTATGAAACTTCTCAAATTCAGGAGCAAGTGTTTGTTAAGAACTTTGAAAGGAAGAATATTGGGCGCCTCTAGGGTGTATTTATTCAGGAAATTGAATACAAACATTTCTGTAAATTCAGCTCAGGGGTCCAATACCCATACATCCTAGTTTGAAGAGCCTTAGAAAGCAAGGGTTCTGATTTTTGTTTCTGATAGTTACTAGCTTTGTGTCCAAAGAGAAGTCACCCAAGCTGGGAACTTTCTTTTTCTCCCTAAAATGGGAGATGATAGTAAATGTACTGTTTGTTTTTTGAGGATCAGACGCTATCATGAAAATGAAAGGCTGGCTAAGTATTGTTATTAAGAAACTCCGGCTGGTCCACTAACCTGGATAGGAAATGTGTACTTTTTCAAAGTCAGGTTCTGAGTCAGAACTACAAATAGAGCAGCAAATACACGAAGTTGCCAACCTGGTGGAGCTCATGGTCCAGGAGGGTATCAGACATCAAAGAATAAGTACATAATGTTAGATGGTGGTAAGTGCAGTGAAGTCAAGGAAGATAAGAACAACAGTGGGAGTACAGGGCAGGTGGTTTGACATGGGGTCCATCAGGGAATACGTTTGAGAGGAGGTGGCTTTGAATTGATGGAAGTGAGAGGAAGAAATCATTACTTCTCTGAGGTAAGAAATTTTTAGGCAGGCATAATCGTAGCAGTAAACCCTAACCTAGAGCTAACTATGAGGCATTCTTCTAAACACTAATTAGATTTTTACAACCTGAGATGTGTAGTCATATCTCCAGTTTTTGTTATAGATGAGGATTCCAGTGCACAGAAATGTTAAGCATGTGCTCATGGCTTCCCAGGTAACTCAGTGATAAAGAACCCAGCTGCCAATGCAGAAGATACGGGTTGTATGCATGTGTTGGGAAGATCCCTTAGAGTAGGAAATGGAAACCCACTCCAGTATTCTTGCCTGGAAAATTCCATGGACAGTGGAGCCTGGGGGGGCTGCAGTCCATGGGGTCTCAAAGAGTTGGACACAGTTGAACGACTGAGCACATGTGCTTGCAGACAGAGCTAAAATGTGATAGGAACAGTAGTTGAATGTGAGTAACTCAATCTCAGAGTTCAGACTTCAGAGGATTGTATAGTACTGTCTTACGACAGCAGTGGTCTGAGCTGGAAGCAAGCCTGAGGTGGCCAAGGTGTGGCAAGGGGAGAGTGTTTAGAACAAGGGAAGGAAGGGAGAAGGTGGTGGTAAGTGATACTGGAGGGCCAGCAACTAGGGGGACCCTTGTGGGCTAAGGGGGCAGGAATGTGTGAAGATGCTACTCTGAATGTGATGGGAAATTACAGGGAGCCTTGCATCAAGGGGATAGCATCTAATTGCAGTTCTCTTGGAGGGAGAATTAGCAGTAGGGTTGTGGAGTGGGGAGTATTGAAAGTGGGGAGATGGGAGTCTTTTACTGTTGCCTGGGGAGAGATGGCAGGGGTTTGGGCTAGGGGAGCTAGTTGGTGAGATGATGGTATATGGTCAAAGTCATAGTATACTTTTGATGCTGGAAGTTGGAATGTGAGAAGAAAAAGTAATGATTCTCTGGTGTTAGGCTGAAACAGCTGGAGGGACAGTGGTATTGTTTCCTGAGAAGGGAGGAAGGGGTTTGGGAGGACAACCATGAATCCTGTTTTGGACAAGTTATAGGTGCTCCATAGACATAGTAACAGGCTTCCCAGGTGGCACTCTTGGTAAAGAACCCGCCTGCCAGTGCAGGAAATATAAGGATGTGGGTTTGGTTTCCTGGGTTGGGAGGATCTCCTGGAGGATGGGATGGCAACCCACTCCAGTATTCTTGCCTGGAGAATCCCATGGACAGAGGAGCCTGGAGGGCTACAGTCCAGAGTGTTGCAAAGAGTTGGACACAACTGAAGTGACATAGCATGCACATGCATGCAGACAGTAACAGCAGTCCCAGTGCTGGTAATAGCAGTAAGCTCCATGTCAGTGTGAACTGTGTGCTTCACTGGTTTTAAGCACTTTTACACATGTGAATCCGTATAATTCTTAGGACAGTTGTGTGTGTGGAGGAGCCACAAAAGAAGCCTGCCGTCTCCTAGCTTGAGAGTGATAGAGCTGGGATTCAGACC
The DNA here is from genome assembly GCA_006408695.1 of Aepyceros melampus. Taxonomy (NCBI): domain Eukaryota; kingdom Metazoa; phylum Chordata; class Mammalia; order Artiodactyla; family Bovidae; genus Aepyceros; species Aepyceros melampus. The sequence continues at coordinate 83,867 of SJXQ01002534.1, forward strand.
CAGGCAGTCTTGTTTCAGAATCCGTGCAATTCATCCCCATAACTCCCACTACATTGACACGTTGAACAGGCTCTTGGATGTAGGAATGTAGAACTCAGAGGAATGGTCAGGGCTGAAGACATACATTTGTATTTCTGAAAAGAAAGCCTGCTTTTGTTCCTCATTGTCTTGATTCAACATCACATTAATCCAAAGCTATGCCCCAACCATTAATGCCGAAGAAGCTGAAGTTGAATGATTTTGATTCTGTGAAGATCTATAAGACCTTCTAGAACTAACGCCAAAAAAAGATGTCCTTTTCATCATAGGGGGTTAGGATGCAAAAGTAGGAAGTTAAGAGGTATCTGGAGAGGAGAAGGTGTGGAGAAAAGGGAACCCTCTTACACTGTTGGTGGGAATGCAAACTAGTACAGCCACCATGGAGAACAATGTAGAGATTCCTTAAAAAACTGAAACTAGAACTGCCATATGACCCAGCAAGCCCACTGCTGGGTGTACACACCAAGGAAACCAGAATTGAAAGAGACACATGTACCCCAATGTTCATCGCAGCACTGTTTACAATAGCTAGGACATGGAAGCAACCTAGATGTCCATCAGCAGATGAATGGATAAGAAAGCTTTGGTACATATACACAATGGAGTATTACTCAGCCATAAAAAGAATACATTTGAATCTAATGAGGTGTATGAAACTGGAGCCTATTATACAGAGTGAAGTAATCCAGGAAGAAAAACACCAATACAGTATACTAACGCATATATATGGAATTCAGAAAGGTGGTAACGATAACCCCACATGCAGGACAGCAAAAGAGACACAGATGTATAGAACAGTCTTTTGAACTCTGTGGGAGAGGGAGAGGGTGGGATGATTTGGGAGAATGGCATTGAAACATGTATATTATTGTATGTGAAAAGGATTGCCAGTCCAGGTTCAATGCATGAGACAGGGTCCTCGGGGCTGGTGCACTGGGATGACCCAGAGGGATGGGATGAGGAGGGAGGTGGGAGGGGGTTCAGGATGGGGAACGCATGTACACCCACGGCATATCCATGTCAGTGTATGGCAAAACCACTACAATATTGTAAAGTAATTAGCCACCAATTAAATAAATTTATATTAAGAAAATGCAAAAAAAAAAAAAGGTTTTACTCTTTGTGATGGGCAGAACTCTGAAAAACACTTGGAGTAAAATGAAGCAGGGCAAAGGCTAACAGAGTTTTGCCAAGAGAATGCACTGGTCATAGCACGAGACAGCTCTACACATGGACATCACCAGATGGTCAATACCGAAGTCAGATTGATTATATTCTTTGCAGCTGAAGATGGAGAAGCTAGCAAAAACAAGACCTGGACATGACTGTGGCTCAGATCATGAACTCCTTATAAAATTCAGGCTTAAGTTGAAGAAAGTAGGGAAAACCACTAGACCATTCAGGTATGACCTAAATCAAATCCACTGTGATCATACAGTGGAGGTGACGAATAGATTCAAGGGATTAGATCTGGTAGACAGAATGCCTGATGAACCATGGACAGAAGTTTATAACATTGTACAGGAGGCAGTGATCAAAACTATCCCCAGGAAAACGAAATGCAAGAAGGCAAAGTAGTTCTCTTAGGAGGCCTTAGAAATAGCTGAGAAAAGAGAAATGAAAGGCAAAGGAGAAAGGGAAGATATACCAACTGAATGCAGAGTACCAGAGAATAGCAAGGAGAGATATGAAAGCCTTTTTAAAGTCAACAATGCAAAGAAACAGACAAAAACAATAGAATGGGAGAGACTAGTGATCTCTTCAAGAAAATTAGAGATACCAAAGGACAGGGAAGCCTGGCATGCTGCAGTCCATGGGGTCGCAAAGAGTCAGACACAACTGAGTGACTGAACAATAACCACCACCACCAAGGGAGATGGGCACTGTAAAGGACAGAAACAGTAAGGAGCTAACAGAAGCAAAAGAGATTAAGAAGAGGTGATAAGAATACACAGAGGACCCTTGATGCAGTCCTCAGATTATATGAAAAACCTCACCTCTGGAGGATCCCAGGTAACCATCAAGGACCCTCCCCACCAAGGTTACTATAGTCAGATGGCATCAAGTTCTCTCTGAAGGCCAAAGTTTTTATGTGGGCAGATGCTATTGTCAAAAACTGGTTATGCTTTCTGGCAATGCACTCACCGTATATAAATCCCTATATGTAAATCCCATGTTAATTGGGATTAGTTGGAAAGGAGACATTGTATATGATGAAATATATGTAGGGAATCAGGCTGTCCAGTGTGCAAACTGCAAGGCAGTTGATGTAATTGGGTTCAGAGACTAGATGAGGCATAGAATACTACTGGTTTGTGTGCAATTGCATAAATATTAAATTATGTTTTTGAAGTCCATTTTCATTCCTGGAGCTCAGATTTCATTTGCTATTGCTGTATACTTTATATACCCAAGGACATCGCCTCAAAGTTGCAAGCTCTTTAAGGAGATTTTATGCTTATATCCATGTATTATATAGAAAAATAAAAATTGAGTTTACTTCAAAAAAAAGAATACACAGAGGAACTATAAAAAAGGGTCTTAATGACCTGGATGACCACGATGGTGTGATCACTCATCTAGAGCCAAACATCCTAGAGTGTGAAGTCAAGTGGGCCTTAGGAAGCCTTACTACAAACAAAGCTAGTGGAGGTGATAAAATTTAGCTGAGCTATTTCAAATCCTAAAATGATGCTATTAAAGTGCTGTGCTCAATATATGAGCAAATTTGTAAAACTCAGTAGTGGCCACAGGACTGGAAAAGGTCAGTCCCAAAGTCCCAAAGAAGGGCAATGCCAAAGAACATTCAAACTACTGTACAATTGTGCTCACATGCTAGCAAGGTAATATTCCAAATCCTACAAGCTGGGCTTCAGTAGTATGTGAACTGAGAACTCCCAGATGTGCAAGCTGGATTTAGAATAAACAGAGGAACCCGAGATGAAATTGCCAATATCCATCTGATCATAGAAAAAGCAGGGGATTCCAGAAAAACAACTACTTCTGCTTCATTATCTATGCTAAAGCCTTTGACTGTGTGGATCACAACAAACTGAAAAATTCTCAGAGATAGAAATACCAGACCACCTGACCTGTCTTCCAAGAAACCTGTATGCAGGTCAAGAAGCAGCAGTTAGAACTGGACATGGAACAATGGACTGGTTCAGAATTGGGAAAGAAGTACATCAAGGCTGTATGTTGTCACCCTGTTTATTTAGCTTATATGCAGAGTACATCATGTGAAATGCCAGATTGGATGAATCACATGCTGGGATCAAGATTGCCAGGAGAAATATCAACAACCTCAAATAACCAGATGATACAGAGGATGAGGTGGTTGGATGGCATCCCTGACTCAATGGACACGACTTTGAGTAAACTCTGGGAGTTGGTGATGGAGGCCTGGTGTGCTGTGGTCCATGGGGTCGCAAAGAGTTGGACACGACTTAGTGACTGAACTGAACTGAACCAATCTAATGGCATAAAGTGAAGAGGAACTAAAGAGCCTCTAGATGAGAGTGAAAGAGGAGACTGAAAAACCCAGCTTAGAACTCAACATTCAAAAAACTAAGGTCATGGCATCCAGTCCCATCACTTCACAGCAAATAGATGGGGAAAAAGTGGCAACAGTAACAGACTTTATTTTCTTGGGCTCCAAAATCACTGTGGATGATGACTGCAGCCTGAAATCATATTTTTGACACTTGTACCTTGGAAGAAAAGCTATGACAAATCTAGACAGTATTAAAAAGCAGAGACATCACTTTGATGACAAAGATCCATAAAGTCAAAGCTGTGGTTTTTCCTGTAGTCATATATGAATGTGAGAGTTGGCCCATAAAGAAGGCTGAGTGCTGAAGAATTGATGCTTTCCAACTGTGGTGCTGGAGAAGACTCTTGAGAGTCCCTTGAACAGCAAGGAGATCAAACCAGTCAATCCTAAAGGAAATCAACCCAGGATATTCATTGAAAGGACTGATGCTGATGCTGAATCTCTGGTACTTTGGCCACCTGATGCAAAGAGCCAACTCACTGAAAAAGACCCTGATGCTGGGAAAAAAAGATTGAGGGCAGAAGGAGAAGGGGTGACAGAGGTTGAGATTGTTAGATGGCGTCACTCATTGTACAGGAGTTTGAGCAAACTCTGGGAGATAGTGAAGGACAGGGAAACCTGGTGTGCTGTAGTTCATGGCATCTCAAAGAGTTGGACAGGACTTAGCAACTGAACAACAATAACAAGCCTTGAATGGCAAGAGGAGAAAGGAACACAGGCCAACTGGCCTTTCATTACTTGTTTCTGTTCAGGCAGCCCCTATCCCATATTCCCTTTCAGTGAGGTTCCAAAGGGTGAGATCTGTATTTCTTCTTCTCCATCTCTGGTCCCTGCCGTGGAGCAGATATTAGGGATGACTTTATATGCAGATCATTGGCTAGGTGTGAGGAGTTCAGAAATGAATAAAACATAGCTCTCCTCTGGAGGTGCAGAGTGTGAGGAAGGACCTGTGGGAATACAACTAGAGGAGGATAAATGCAGAAATGCATGCCGATGAGTTCATCCTGGAACATGCGTGAGGGGTGGGGCGGAAAGCGGTCAGAGGAGAAAAGGAATGCCTCAGCAATCACAGGATCAATTCAAGGCTCCCCAGGAGTCTGTTTCAAGAAAAGAATGACTCGAAACCTTGCCTAGTGTACTATATTTGCATTAGTTTATTTGGCAACTGTGTAATTATTGCCAAATGAAATACAATTTGATATTTGAATATCATGGTGGAGTGATGAGTTTTTCCAGTTCTATTACCTCAGTGTTGACAGGGCTCACTAGTGAAATAAAGGAGTTGGCCTGAAATGTTGCAGCTTGCATAATAGAGGACCACGGAGGGGTTGTGTGAAGTATTTAGGCAGGTTTCCACTGAATTGTGCCAAAGTTCCGCACATTGTAGTAAGTTTGAGTTTCTCTGCTGATCCTCTTTAACATTGAGTTATATTTTTTTGTCTGAGAAAGAGGATCTGGTGATATTTGTCATGAGCAGAATTATAGATTACATCTCTTATATGTGGAGCAATGTGGAAACAGGAATTTGAACAATACACACAAAAATAGGTATCTTATTTCCACGAGTCTCATTCAGGGCATACTATAACCTACACACGTTTATCATAATTGTATTACTTCCTAATATGCATATTTCAAATTCAAACCATGGAAGATTATATAAATTTACACCATTATAGATTTCATGATTAATTTCCGAGCTTTTCTGCTACAACATGTTCAATTATATTTTGTTTAGCTTTTTTAGCTTTCAGCAGCAGAATTGATCTGAATAAAAAAGTCCACCAGAACTCTAAACAGGAACCCACCACAACTTTAAAAGTAAAAGATGTGCTGTCTCATGTTGCAGCTCACTGAATTTTAACTCTGCTATTGCAGTGTCTCTAAATTTAGTGGAGTTGACGTGATTATTATTATTTTTTTAAAACCACAATTGCAGTTAGCTTCCTTAAGAACATTAGACATGGTATAAAGTAGAATTGTGTCTACAGTGGCCTATTGATGGCTCATCTTTTGTCATTTTTTAAGTTCAGGCTCTGGGAGAGCAGGCTGTTGGGTGCATGCTAAGTTGCTTCAGTTGTATCCAACTCTTTGTGACATGGACTGTAACTCTCCAGGTTCCTCTGTTCATGAGATTCTCCAGGCAAGAATACTGGAGTGGGTTGCCATGCCTTTGCCAGGTGATATTCCTGACCCAGGGATCGAATCTGCATGTCTTACATCTCCTGCATTGGCAGGCGGGTTCTTTACCACTAGTACCACCTGGGCAGTCCTGGAGAGCAGGCTGACGGTTATTTGTATCAGGAAGCTCCAAGCAGATGGGGAGTGGTGGTCAGCTCTTGTGTTTGATGACAACAGAAGTCACTCTCACACTGACCAGGTGAAATATAGCATCCTAGGTAACTTACTGTGATTCCTTTTAAAATTTATATTTACCTAGGCAAAATTAACGGGCTTTCCTGGTGGTTCAGATGGTAAAAAAATCTGCAATGCATGAGATCCAGGTTCGATCCCTGGGTTGGGAAGACCCCCTGGAGAAGGCAGTGGCTACCCACTCCAGTATTCTTGCCTGGAGAAGTCCATGGAAGTCCATGGAGTCTTTTGGGGTACAGTCTGTGGAGTCGCAAAGAGTCAGACATGACTGAGCGACCAACACTATCACTACTATGTTAAGAGTACCAGTGTAAGTATATGAAAATTATTTCTTGTAGAAAACCATGTGTCTCACCCAGTGATGGTGTATACTAGGCATTTAATATAATTCATAAAATTCTACTACCTATGGTTTCTTTTTGCATTTTACCGTCAACATATATGTATTAAACATCTACAGTAATTAGCTGAATACTAATTTGTGTACTTAATATTTTAAATGTTTGACAAGTTTAATAATATAGATAAGTAGCACTTAATTTTGTTTCATTTCATATTTGGTTGCTTAGAAATCAAAATCTTGAGGCATGATTTTTTTTTCCATATAATCACTAATGAATAATAATTAATAAGTCTGGTAGAGACTAAGCTTTGGTGACTGATTAACTAAGTTGTTACCCCAGAAGAACTCCCAAGAGGAAATTCTTAGAATTAAGCAAAAAAACAGCATGTTGATGGAAGAGAATTAAACCATAACTCCCTCCTGTACCTATAATTTTCCTACAGACAGCATTCTTTTACTGAGCTCTTATACTGCAAAACTATAGCTCCCAACCGCATTCTAATATATCAGTCTCAGAATGTGGTCCACTGGAGAAGGGAATGGCAAACCACTTCAGTATTCTTGCCTTGAGAACCCCATGAACAGTATGAAAAGGCAAAAAGATAGGACACTGAAAGATGAACTCCCCAGGTCGGTTGGTGCCCAATATGCTATTGGAGATAGGGGAGAAATAAATCCAGAAAGAATGAAGGGATGGAGCCAAAGCAAAAACAACACCCAGTTGTGGATGTGACTGGTGACTGAAGTAAGGTCTGATGCTTTAAAGAGCAAAATTGCATCAGTTCAGTCCAGTTCAGTCACTCAGTCGTGTCCGACTCTTTGCGACCCCATGAATCGCAGCATGCCAGGCCTCCCTGTCAATCCCCAACTCCTGGAGTTCACTCAGACTCATGTTCATCGAGTCCGTGATGCCATCCAGCCATCTCATCCTCTGTCATCCCCTTCTCCTCCAGCCCCCAATCCCTCCCAGCATCAGGGTCTTTTCCAATGAGTCAACTCTTCGCATGAGGTGGCCAAAGTACTGGAGCTTCAGCTTTAGCATTAGTCCTTCCAAAGAAATTCCAGGGCTGATCTCCTTCAGAATGGATCTGTTGGATCTCCTTGCAGTCCAAGGGACTCTCAAGAGTCTTCTCCAACACCACAGTTCAAAAGCATCAGTTCTTCTGCGCTCAGCCTTCTTCACAGTCCAACTCTCACATCCATATATGACCACAGGAAAAACCATAGCCTTGACTAGATGGACCTTAGTCGGCAAAGTAATTTAATGTCTGTGCTTTTCAATATGCTATCTAGGTTGGTCATAACTTTTCTTCAAAGGAGTAAGCGTCTTTTAATTTCATGGCTGCAGTCACCATCTGCAGTGATTTTGGAACACAAAAAAATAAAGTCTGACTCTGTTTCCACTGTTGCCCCATCTATTTCCCATGAAGTGATGGGACCAGATGCCATGATCTTCGTTTTCTGAATGTTGAGCTTTAAGCCAAGTGTTTCACTTTCCTCTTTCACTTTCATCAAGAGGCTTTTTAGTTCCTCTTTACTTTCTGCCATAAGGGTGGTGTCATCTGCATATCTGAGGTTATTGATATCTCTCCCGGAAATCTTGATTCCAGCTTGTGTTTCTTCCAGTCCAGCGTTGGAATGTTAGGTCCATGAATCAAGGCAAATTGGAAGTGGTCAAACAGGAGATAGCAAGAGTGAATGTCGACATTCTAGGAATCAGCGAACTAAAATGGACTGGAATGGTTAAATTTAACTCAGATGACCATTGTATCTACTACTGTGGGCAGGAATCCCTTAGAAGAAATGGAGTATCCATCATGGTCAACAGAAGAGTCTGAAATGCAGTACTTGGATGCAGTCTCAAAAATGACAGAATGATCTCTGTTCGATTCCAAGGCAAACCATTCAGTATCACAGTAATCCAAGTCTATGCCCCAACCAGTAACACTCAAGAAGCTGAAGTTGAATGGTTCTGTGAAGACCTACTAGACCTTTTAGAACTAACACCGAAAAAAAGATGTCCTTTTCATTCTAGGGGACTGGAATGCAAAAGTAGGAAGTCAAGAAACACCTGGAATAACAGGCAAATTTGGCCTTGGAGTACAGAATGAAGCAGGGCAAAGGCTAATAGAGTTTTGCCGAGAGAACAAACATAACAGCAAACACCTTCTTCCTATGACACAAGAGAGGACTCTGCACATGGACATCATGAGATGGCCAACACCAAAATCAGACTGATTATATTCTTTGCAGTCAAAGATGGAGAAGCTCTATACAGTCAGCAGAAACAAGACCAGGAGCTGACTGTGGCTCAGATCATGAACTCCTCCTTGCCAAATTCAGACTTAAATTGAAGAAAGTGAGGAAAACCAGTAGACCATTCAGGTATAACCTAAATCAAATCCCTTATCATTATATAGTGGGAGTGAGAAATAGATATAAGGGACTAGATCTGATAGAGTACTGATGAACTATGGATGGAGGTTCATGACATTGTACAGAAAACAGGGATTAAGACTATCCTCAAGAAAAAGAAATGCAATAAAGCAAACTGGCTGTCTGAGGAGACCTTACAAATAGCTATGAAAAGAAGAGAAGCAAAAAGCAAAGGAGGAAAGGAAAGATATACCCATTTGAATGCAGAGTTCCAAAGAAAAGCAAGGAGAGATAAGAAAGTGTTCCTCAGTGATCAATGCAAAGAAATAGAGGAAAACAATAGAATGGGAAAGACTAGAGATCCCTTCAAGAAAATAGACATGCCAAGGGAACATTTCATGCAAAGATGGGCAATAAAGGACAGAGATGGTACAGACCTAACAGAAGAAGAAGATATTAAGAGGTGGCAAGAATATACAGAAGAACTGTACAAAAAAGATCTTCACAACCCAGATAATGATAATGGTGTGATCACTCACCTAGAGCCAGACATCCTGGAATGTGAATTCAAGTGGGCCTTAAGAAACATCACTATGAACAAGCTAGTGGAGGTTATGGAATTCCAGTTGGCCTATTTCAAATCCTAAAATGATGATGCTGTGAGAGTGCTGCACTCAATATGTCAGCAAATTTGGAAAACTCGAGTGGCCACAGGACTGGAAAAGGTCAGTTTTCACTCCAATCCCAAATAAAGGAAATGCCAAAGAATGCTCAAACTACTGCCCAGTTGCACTCATCTCACATGCTGGTAAAATAATACTCAAAATTCTCCAAGCCAGGCTTCAGCAATATGTGAACTGTGAACTTCCAGATGTTCAAGCTGGTTTTAGAAAAGGCAGAGGAACAAGAGATCACATTGCCAACATCTGCTGGATCATCAAAAAAGCAATAAAGTACCAGAAAAACATCTATTTCTGTTTTATTGACTATGCCAAAGCCTTTGACTTTGTGGATCACAATAAACTGGAAAATTCTGAAAGAGATGGGCATACCAAACCACCTGACCTGCCTCTTGAGAAACCTACATGCAGGTCAGGAAGCAACAGTTAGACTGACCATGGAACAACAGACTGGTTCCAAACAGGAAAAGGAGTACGTCAAGGCTGTATATTGTCACCCTGCTTATTTAACTTATATGCAGAGTACATCATTAGAACCGCTGGACTGGAAGAAACACAAGCTGGAATCCAGATTGCTGGGAGAAATATCAATAACCTCAGATATGCAGATGACACCACCCTTATGGCAGAAAGTGAAGAGGAACTAAAAAGCCTCTTGATGAAAGTGAAAGAGGAGAGTGAAAATACTGGGTTAAAGCTCAACATTCAGAAAACTAAGATCATGGCATCCGGCCCTGTCACTTCATGGCAAATAGATGGGGAAACAGTGTCAGACTTTATTTTTTTGGGCTCCAAAATCACTGCACATGGTGACTGCAGCCATGAAATTAAAAGACAGTTACTCCTTGGAAGGAAAGTTATGACCAACTTAGGCAGCATATTAAAAAGCAGAGACATTGCTTTGTCAACAGAGGTCTGTCTAGTCAAGGCTATGGTTTTTCCAGTAGTCACGTATGGATGTGAGAGTTGGACTGTAAAGAAAGCTGAGTGCTGAAGAATTGATGCTTTTGAACTGTGGTGTTGGAGAAGACTCTTGAGAGTCCCTTGGACTGCAAGGAGATCCAACCAGTCCATTCCGAAAGAGATCAGTCCTGGGTGTTCATTGGAAGGCCTGATGTTGAAGCTGAAACTCCAATACTTTGGCCACCTGATGTGAAGAGCCGACTCATTGGAAAAGACCCTGATGCTGGGAAAGATTGAGGACAGGAGAAGAAGGGGATGACAGAGGATGAGGTGGTTGAATGGCATCACCGACTCAATGGACATGAATATGGGTAAACTCCGGGAGTTGGGGATGGACAGGGAGGCCTGGTGTGCTGTGATTCATGGGGTTGCAAAGAGTTGGACACGACTGAGTGACTGAACTGAACTGAGAGAGAGAGTGAAAGTCACTCAGTCGTGTCCAACTCTTTGTGACCCCATTGACTATACAGCCCATGGAATTTTCCAGGCCAGGATACTGAAGTGGGTAGCCTTTCCCTTCTCCGGGGGATCTTCCCAACCCAGGGATCAAACCCAGGTCTCCCGTATTGCAGGTGGATTCTTTACCAGCAGAGCCACAAGGGAAGCCCCAGATATGAAATAAATACTGAAATGTTGTAGTGAGGCTATAGCTCAGTGAATCTCAGCCGGGGGTGACTTTGTCCCCTCCACCAACTCACCCTGGGGACATTTGGCAAAGGCTGGAAGCATTTTTAGTTGTCCCAACTGGGTGTATGTTGCGGGGTGTAGGAGGCGCACATTGCTCCAGGCATCTAGATAGTGGAGGCCAGGGAAGCACCTCAATAACCTATGGTACCCAGGGCGACACCAACATCAAAAAATTATTTAGGAACTTCCTTGGTGGTCCAATGATTAAGAATCTACCTTCCAATGCAGGGCATGGGGTTCAATCCCTGGTCTGGAAACTAAGAGCCCATGTGCTTTGGGGCAGCTAAGTTCACAAGCCACAATGAAGACCTAGTACAACTAAAATAAATAAACTAAAAGGGACTTAAAAAAAAATTATCTAAGTTAAAATGTCAACACTGCTAATGTTGAGAAACCCTGCAGTGTATAGCTTGCTTTCTTTTTCTCTTTTTCCTGTTGCTTTAGAAATTGAAGTAGTAAGTTGTAAATGGCAAACACCTGACTTGAACAAAAGATGATGTTGAACTGCTTTTAGTTCTTTGGAGAGCTGAGGTCATTTAGTTCATTTATTGCACGGAAAAGAGTTCTTGTAGCTCATAGCCATGGGGTGGTCAGTGTGTCCAGTATTTGAGGTATGATTTTAGGCATGACATTTTTTCCTTACTAAAATTAATTTGATTGGGGTATTATATAATCCTGGATTATAATAGGTTTGCTCGTATGAATCCTCTTCATTTTTGTATGTATAGAATTAATTATCTCCCAGTTACATAGGTTTTTGTATGTTTGAAAAATCCTTTTTAGATTCATTTTCATAGGTGATGGTTATAAATACTCCAGAAAATGTGTAGGGTATCCATTCCCCAACTATTTGACAGATGAGGAAACAGATTTAGATCAAATGACTTGTCATGTATGTTCATGTGTGTTATATAGCAAGTTAATTACCCAACCAAAGTCAGTAGAGGACTCAGAGATCTGGTTGTTAGGACCTTTTTATTTTTTTTAATGACTAGGAATGTGTATTTTTAATTCATTAATTTATATTTACTTATGTTTTGGCTGCACTGCACGGCCTGTGGGATCTAGTTCCCTGACCAGGGTTAGGACTTGACCCCCCACTTTGGGAGCTGAGTCTTAACCACTGGACCACCAGAGAAGTCCCCTTTAGGACATTTTAGAAAGTACTAGTTATGTTTATCTCTTTTAATCTTTCTGATAGTCCTGTGAAATAATTCCTATTTTATAGAGGAGGAAATGGTGTTCAGAGATACTGAGCAACTTATTCAGGGTCACCAAACACATCATAGAGTTTTTACTGTTTCCACCGAGCTGTGCTGCCTCTCCTTGGATTCTACTCTGTAAATGAATTTGACAGTTTCTGGATAAATTCACCAAGTCTCTGTCTAACCTTACTAAGTTAGGCCTCTTGACCCTACAGGTGAGGGAAAGTTCTCCTCCACCCTCTTTGGGTCTCTGGCTGGGCCTGAGGATTAAACTGACATAAAACAGATTAACAGGAGAAAAACGTACACATTTTGTTAAAACTTTGACATATACATGGGGACCATCACAAGAGAATGAAGACCTGAAGAAGTGACCAGAGCCAGAAACTTGCACGTTTTAGACACACGATAGATTTGTGAAGAATTGACAAGACAAAGCGGGTGTCGGGCAGAGATAGTGAGTGGTGAAGAGATAATGGCAAGATAAAGGTTACTGTCATAAGATTTGTTTGTACAGCTTTCCCAGCCCCCAGTCCCCCACCTCTGCTGATAAGAATGTCTTCCTTCCTCCTGCTATGGGGAAGGTATCTTTCACTTGGGAGTTTTATCTCTTGCTCTCAGGAAGGACAAAGGAGTCTCAGAGTGTCCTTCTGCACCTGCTATTTCTTAAATGTCTTTAATTCAAAATAATGTGTCAAGATTATTTTGGGGTGATGTGGTTTCCTTCAACACCTAGTCAAATGTTCATGTTGGCACTTGAATCAATTAGTATTTCAGTGTTTGTAATCCTACTCTGATTGGACTTGAGTGGATGCTTCACTAAGCTTTGAGAAGCCATAAGGTAGCAGTACTGGCTATTTAGAATTTATTTTTTGAGAACACTACGGCCAAAAGCAACGCAAAGACAGCCTCAGCCATATTTGAGTATACTTGGGTCATGCAACCCTCTTGCACAATTCACTTTGCCTATCTGATTAGAGGGATTTCTATTTGGGATAGGATTCCCATTCATTCTAATCTAATTAGAACCCTTATTAGTCTCTTTTGTTGTTGTTCAGTCACTAAGTCATGTCTGACTCTTTGTAACCCCATGGACTGCAGCTTGCCAGGCTTCCCTGCCTTTTACTCTCTCCCTGAGTTTGCTCCAACTCACATCCATCGAGTTGGTGATGCCATCCAACCATCTAATCCTCTGTCTCCCCGCTTCTCCTCTTGCCTTCAATCTTTCCCAGTATCAGGGTCTTTTCCAGTGAGTCGGCTCTTTGCATCAGTATCAGGGTCTTTTCCAGTGAGTCGGCTCTTTGCATCAGGTGGCCAAAGTACTGGAGTTTCAGCTTCAACCCTAGTCCTTCCAGTGAATATTCAGGGTTGATTTCCTTTAGGATTGACTGGTTTGATCTCCTTGCAGTTCAAGGGACTCTCAAGAGTTTTCTCCAGCACCACAGTTCGAAAGCATCATTTCTTAATGCTCATCAGCCTTCTTTAGGGCTTCCCTCATAGCTCAGTTGGTAAAGAATTTGCCTGCAATGCAGGAGACCTGGGTTCGATTCCTGGGTTGAGAAAATCCCCTGGAGGAGGAAATGGCAACCCACTCCAGTATTCTTGCCTGGAGAATCGCATGCACAGAGGAGCTTGGCAGGCTATAATCCATGGGGTCCGCAAGAGTCGGACACGACTTAGCGACTAAACCAACAGCCTTTAGGATACTGATGTCTCACATCAGTACATGACTACTTGAAAAACTATAACTTTGACTATACAGACCTTTGTCAGCAAAGTGTTGTCTTTGCTTTTTAATATGTTTTCTAGGTTTGTCATTTTTCTTCCAAGGAGCAAGTGTCTCAATTTTGTGGCTGCAGTCACTGTCCACAGTGATTTTGGAGCCCAAGAAAATGAAATCTGACACTGTTCCCACGTTTCCCCCATTTATTGCCACGAAGTGATGGGACAGCATGCCATGATTTTTGTTTTTTGAATACTGAGTTTTATGCCAAGTTTTTCACTCTCCTCTTTCACTTTCATCAAGAGGCTCTTTGGTTCCTCTTCACTTTCTGCCATTAAAGTGAAATCATCTGCATATCTGAGGTTGTTGATATTTCTCTCAGCAATCTTGATTCCAGCTTTTGAGTCATCCAGCCCAGCATTTCCTGTGATGTACTCTGCATATAAGTTAAATAAGCAGGGTGACAATATACAGCCTTGATGTACTCCTTTCCCAATTTGGAACCAGTTTGTTGATCCATGTCCCATTCTAACTGTTGCTTCTTGTTCTACATACAGGTTTCTCAGGAGGTAAGGTGGTCTGGTATTCTCATCTCTTTAAGAATTTTCCAGTTTGCTGTGATCCACACAGTCAAAGGCTTTAGCGTAGTCAGTGAAGCAGAAGTAGTTGTTTTTCTGGAATTCATCTGCTTTTTGATACTCTGTCCAGATTTGTTGTAGCTTTTCTTCCAAGTTGCAAGTGTCTTTTAATTTCATGGTTGCAGTCACCATCCCCAGTGATTTTGGAGGCCAAGAAAATCTGTAACTGTTTCCACTTTTCCCCCATCTATTTGCCATGAAGTGATGGGACTGAATGCCATGATCTTAGTTTTTTGAATGTTGAGTTTTAAGCTGGGTTTTTCACTGTCCTCTTTCACACTCATCTAAAGGCTCTTCAGTTCCTCTTTAGTTTTTGCCATTAGATTGGTATCATCTGCTTATTTGAGGTTGTTGATATTTCTCCTGGTAATCTTGATTACAGCATGTGGTTCATCCAATCTGGCATTTTACATGATGTACTCTGCATGTAAGTTAAATAAACAGGGTGACAACATGGAGCCTTGATGTACTCCTTTCCCAATTTTGAACCAGTCCATTGTTCCATGCCAGTTCTAACTGCTGATTCTTGACCTGCATACGAGTTTCTCAGGAGACAGGTAAGGTGATCTGGTATTCCCATCTCTAAGAATTTTCAATTTGTTGTGATCCACACAGTCAAAGGCTTTAACATAGTCAATAAGCAGAAATAGATGTTTTTTTGGAATTGCCCTGCTTTTTCTATGATCCAGCAGATGTTGGCAATTTGATCTCTGGTTCCTCTGCTTTTTCTAAATCCAGCTTATACATCTGGAAGGTTTTAGTTCAGGTACTGTTGAATCCTAGCTTGGAGAATTTTGAGCATTACCTTGCTAGCATGTGAAATGAGTGCAATTTTATGGTCATTTGAACATTCTTTGGCATTACCTTTCTTTGGTATTGGAATGAAAACTGCCCTTTCCAGTCTTGTGGCCACTACTGAGTTTTCCAAATTTGCTGGCTTATTGGGTGTAGCACTTTAACAACATCCTCTTTTAGGATTTGAAATATAGCTCAGCTGGAATTTCATCACCTCTACTAGCTTTGTTTGTGGTAATGCTTCCTAAGGCCTATTTCATTCTCCAGGATGTCTGGCTCTAGGTGAGTGACCACAGCACCGTGGTTATCTGGGTCATTAAGAGCTTTTTTTTTGTACAGTTCTTCTGTGTATTCTTATCACCTCTTCTTAATCTCTTCTGCTTCTGTTAGGTCCTTGCCATTTTTGTCCTTTATTGTGCCCATCTTTGCATGATATGTTCCTTCTTTAGCTGTTTTTTTATGTCAAATTGAGACAGTTCCTCTTACTTTTTCTCCATGCTGACCTTAACCTCAAGCTGACTTGACTTCAGCAACAAACAAAATAGGATAATGTAATGGTTGGGCTTGTTTTCCTTTCTGAAACATTTAGAGTTCATCATACTCTAGATGAGTACATACAACATTTTTGTGAGGTAGTAGGAGCTGGGTATAGTCACTTTGTTTTCTAGATTGAAAAATTGAAGAAGAGATGATCCATTTACCCAGATAATTAAATTGCAAAGGTAGGATTTAGAATTTAGGTTTTCAGATTTTAAAAAACCAAGCCACATTGTCATTTCTGTTAGATCAAAGAGAATGTCTACTTAAGTTTTTGATCACTATCTTTTTGTTTGAAGACTATTTGATGATATTCACTTCTCTCTCTCTTTTTTTTGTGGCTACACCATAGCATCTTAATTTCCCGATCAGGGTTCAAGCCTGCATCCACCCCCCTGCAAGGCATATTCTTAACTACTGGACCACTAGGGAACTCCCCATAATGATATTCAATTATTGATATATGTTTGACTAATTGGAAATATTAGTGTTTCATAAATTCATTGGCTGGATGTTGACCATTGATGGTATGAGATTATTGGTCTGGCAATCAGAGGAGAAGGAAAAGGATCCCTTTGTTAGTACAGTTGTATATTGGGCAAAAATGATTGTATTTAGACTTAAAAGGTGAAGATTCTCAAGTTTCCATAAAATTGAATTATTATAACAAAAAGATTTTTCTTTCCTCCATGAAGAAAAATGGTAATAATTGAGTAACCCTTGGTTATTACAATACAAAATAATACAGTATTTATTGTATTATTGAAGAAAGAAACCACACCCAAGTGTAGCTGGATGAAAGCTGAATTTCACACTTGCTGAACAAGGGAGAACTATACTTGCAGAATATGGTCCTCAAGACAGGCAGAGACTTTACATAGGATTTTGAGGAAATGTGGAATTTTTAGGATTGTTTCTTTCCATAGTGAGTTTGGGACCCTAAACTTGGAGGTTAGGGACTGGCAAGCTATGAGGAGGAAGGATCTTGAAACAGGGTAGTTCCTGATCAGAACTGACACTCTCAACTGTGTATGTAAGTGGAGATATTGATTAGCATTTGAGGATTGCTTGATGGAGCATATTTAAAACCCATTCTTTGTTTACTTGTTTCCAGCTTAGGACAAGAGCCAAAGAATAATCTTTTCCTTTCTTGAAGTTGGAGACTAGTTACTTTAAATTTTCTGTGTTTATGTCAAACCTTAATGTTAGCAGTTGTGCTAATACAGCACTTCTGATTGTGCTTTTATTCTGAAATTAAAAAAAAAAAAAAAGTGGAGTGACTATCATTTGTTTCCTGCCTACCATCTCAAGATTCTGTGATATTTGGGACCCAGGCAGTCACAAGGATTTGTTTTATATATAGTTGAAAAGGTAATAATGATGTATGGATTACTTTAATGCTTTAAACATTATCGCGAAAACTGTGTTACTTTTGTTTATCTTTCTTGTGGGGGTGTGTTGTTTCATATACGTGCCAAAATTAGTCTTGATGGATGCTGAATTATAGATCTAAAGTTTGTTGGTTTTGCTGTTGTTAGAGGTACGTCTAGAAGGGATTACCTTTTGAAAGTTAACTAGCAATTATTCTTAGCAACATTTTAGAATGTTTAGGATTATATTGCATGCCTTTTCTATAAGGTAGGCAGAATCATGTTAGTGTCTGTGAATCATTTTATCACAACTACTATATCATAGTACCATTTTTATAAAGTATTTTGGTTTAGTGTTTATTTTAAAATATTTTATTCTTCAAAATGAAATAAAGAGCTATTTATGAGTATTTCCAGGAACTGTGACAAAAAAGTAGGCCTTTTTCTCAATTGATCTCTCACAGTAATATTTTAGTTTTAAAAAATGTTTTCCTATGGAGATGTTAAAGTCAGAGGGCATTATTTTTCCTAGAAGTTCAAGAAGGCAAAATAAGTTCTTGGTATACTTTATTTTTTGTATTTAAAATATCCTACATGCTGTATTCACAGGAAATAAGCTCATTTTACTTAAAAAAGAATGGATGCTGTGTATATTCTATTTATATTCTGCCTATATTTCCATCCTTAACGTACAGCTTTTGTGTCTTATTTCTACCTTCCAGATGGGTACCATCCAGTGCTAAAGCAATATTTGTGATTTAGATAAAGCATATTAATGTGAAAGCTCTTTGAAAATGTCAAGCATGGTCCTTGTTTTTGTTTACAGTCCAAGTTTCTGACCTGCTGTGAGAACTAACCTTAAGAGATTAATCTTCGCCTAGTATCAAAATTGATGTTATGATATTCTTTATGAAAGAGCTATTGATTACTAAATGATACTCAGGCATATTCATTCTAACATTTCACTTTATGAATTTATTCTAAATAGGTACTAGAGTTTTCTGTCAGAGTCTTCTGTGCCTGACTGTGGATTGATGTTTGTTGTTTAGTCACTAAGTCGTGTCTGACTCTTTTGTGACCCCACAGGCTGTAGCTTGCCGGGCTCTTCTGTCCATGGAATTCTTCCCAGGCAAAAATACTGGACTGGGTTGCCATTTCCTTCTCCAGGGAATCTTCCCCACCCAGGAAATGAATCCGTGTCTCATGTTTAACGGACTTCCCTGGTAGCTCAGTTAGTAAAGCATCTGCCTGCAATGCAGGAGACCCCAATTCAATTCCTGAGTCCGGAAGATGTGCTGGAGAAGGGATAGGCTACCCACTCCAGTATTCTTGGGCTTCCCTTGTGGCTTAGCTGGTAAAGAATCCTCATGCAATGTGGGAGACCTGGGTTCAATCCCTGGGTTGGAAAGATCCCCTGGAGAAGGGAAAGGCTACCTAGTCCAGTATTCTGGCCTAGAGAAGTCCATGGACTACATACAGTCCATGGGGTTGCAAAGAGTCGGACACCACTGAGTGACTTTCACTTCACTTTCACTCCTGCTTGGCAGGCAGATTTTTTTTTACCACTGAGCCACCTGGGCAGCCTGCCTGACCATGGCTATTGGGGTTATTCCATAGTGTCTATAGTATGAAATAATGACTTTGAAATGTGGTTTTTCTCTGTGCACAGGCAGTGAATAGTTGGGCTTTTATTGCCTAATGGTATGGTCAAAAAAAGAATCTTAGGCTAGCTGATCTTTTGTAGTAAAATGGGGGAAACAGGTTTATGTGCTCTTCAATAAAAGCTTTGTTTTTGGATTTTGCTAACATAATGGTTATAAAATGGTTTGTCATGAGTTTAATTTGCATTTCTTTGATTACTAGTGAGGCTCAACTTCTCTTCATTCACTTGCTTAGCCACATGGATTTCACCTCCAGTTGCCAGATTTAGCAAATAAAAATACAGGACACTCTATTAAATTTGAATTTCAAGTAACAGTCTTTAGTGTAAGTATATACTATGTAATTGTCAGGACATACTTATACTGAATTTTTTTCATTATGTATCTTTAATTTAAACTTAATGGGGCATCCTGTATTTTATCTGACCACTTTAATGTTGTTTATCTGTGAATTGTCTGCTTGTCTCTTACCCAATATTCAATTGCATGTCCTGTCTTTTAATTGTTATTTTTCAAGAGTTCTTGGTGTAGGGAGACTATTAAATCCTCCCCCTCCCCCCTTTTAAGATGTGAACACATAATCCCAGTCTTTGCCTGTTAGTTAGTTTTGTCTAGAATGTCCTTTGTTGAATTTTGAGGTCCTTAATTTTGAGGCACTTGTTGTTATTACTTGTTAAATTCCATCAAAATTTCCCCATGGCCAGGTAAAGGTACACTTAAAAATACAAAGTCTCAGTTCCCTGCAACAACAAAGGTTTATTTCTTACTCATGGCATGGCTGTAGCTGTGTTCCACACCCTCTGTTACATAAAGCCAAAGGAATAGGCTTTTTGGTGACGTTGCTGTTCTATGGCTGAAGGGACAGCATGTGGCAGAATCAGGTGCTGGGACATGGCATGTATTATTTTTCTTCATACTCTATTGGCCAAAGCAAACAAAATGGTTGATGCTTGAAATCAGGCAAGAAGAATGGTCTTGAGGTCACATGGTCTGCCCTGATGTCATTGGGGTATGGTGGTGGAATCTTCCTGTCTTGAGTCACATGACCTCCAGGTGGGTAACTCACCTTAACTTGAAGGAGAGAAGGACAGACCTGCCACAGAAGCCAGCGAAGGAAGGAGGAGAAATGACAAGCTTTGTATCTATGACCAGACTAATGTGGTTGCTTTCATGTGGTGCTGACTGAAGGCAAACAGGCCTGTTGCATTTTTGCGAGGATTGTACTGTGGCATTTGGCTTAGAAAAACCTGTGGTGGTTTGACATTGACACCTAACGCTACTGTTGACCTCCAAATTGGCCACCAGCTCTTTGCCATGTCTTTAGAGCACTTGCTTTCCTTATCTACTTCATATATGGCTAGAAAGGATGGGGAAACAATGGAAACAGTGACAGACTATTTTTTTGGGCTCCAAAATCACTGCAGTTGGTAACCCCAGCCATGAAATTAAAAGACACTTGCTCCTTGGAAGAAAAGTTATGACCAACCTAGACAGAATATTAAAAAGTAAAGACGTTACTTTGCCAACAAAGGTCTGTCTAGTCAAAGCTATGGTTTTTCCAGTACTTATGTATGGTTGTGAGAGTTAGACTATAAAGAAAGCTGAGTGCTGAAGAATTAATGCTTTTGAACTGTGATGTTGAAAAATACTCTTGAGAGTCTCTTGGACTGCAAGGAGATACAACCAGTCCATCCTAAAGGAAATGAGTCCTAAGTGTTCATTGGAAGGACTGATTCTGAAGCTGAAACCAATATTTTGGCCACCTGATGCGAAGAACTGACCCATTGGAAAACACCCTGATGCTGGGAAAGATTGAAGTTGGGAGGAGAAGGGGACGACAGAGGATGAGATGATTGGATGGCATCACTGACTCAATGAACATGAGTTTGAGTAAGCTCTGGGAGTTGGTGATGAACAGGGAGGCCTGGCATGCTGCAGTCCATTGGGTTGCAAAGAGTCAGACATGACTGAGCCACTGAACTGAACTGAGAAAGGATCGTGGAAAAAATGAAAGAATCTTCCAGAGGCAAAGCCAGGTTCTATCAGACACACTGACAAAAGAGATCCTCCCTTCCCCACAGAGAGCAGGACTGAGTTTAATTGAGGGCCTGGTTTCCCTGGTGCAGTGGGGAGTCTTTGCCTTTCTTGTCTATCTGTATCTCGTCGTTGGTAGGGATGTGTCTTTGCCATTCTTTTCTTTTCGGGATGGGAGACTTAACTGCATTCATCTTGTTTTTGGCCCCTTGTGTATTGGGTGTGAGGTGGTAGTGGAGAGCAGAAGATACCTGTTCTGTTAGTTTATGGCTCACTGAGCTGGGCTGGAGCCACTTTGATATCTGTTGAAGAGATTATGCGTTGCTCGAGACTGTAGACTGAGGTGAATCCAGCTTATCACTTTAGGAAGATGACTGCCCAGAGTGGAAAGAAGGTGCCCTCCCACCTCTTGACATTTAGCTTGGCCTGTCGTCCCTGTGTAGAAATTGTGTTTCTTAGGCCTTTTGTAGGCATATGAGACCACATGTCTGAATTTTGGCCAGTGGATGGTAGTGGAAGTAACGTGTGTGACTTCTAAATCATACTTGTATTCAAGTCTGCATTAGTCATATTCTTTTCCCCACCTCCATGAGCAAAGTGTTGTGAGTCAGCTTCTGTCACAGAGACCAAGGCAGTGTTCCCAGGGAGTGGGGGGACTAGACAGAAGGAACCTCAGTGCCTGGACCTTTCTGGGACCACTTGTCTGTCCTGAACTATTACATGAGAGAGAAACTTCTCTTTCATTTGAGCCACTATATTCTTGGTTTTGTCACAGCAGATTAACCTATAGCCTAGTTAATACCGATGGCAGTGAGATAAACAGGAAACAAACAGGGAAAGTTAGATTTGAAATTGTTCTTAGTGATTTTTTTTTCAGCTGAAGCTTTTCATTCTTTCTATGAAAATTTATTTTTCAAATTGTTAGCAAAGAATTTAGAAATAAGCTCTTTTACTTGAACATTGTCCTCTGATAGTTATGATATATTCCTTTTCATTTCCTGTGCATATGTTTTACATATCTATATACAATTCTGTATCTTGATATTTTCATGTAATACTTGTTGCCTCTGTTGCTGTAGAGTTCTTCTACTTGCACGGTTATTGTGGTGTTCAGTTTTACCGTGCTTTAAAGTAATTACTGTGGGCTACTGTGGACTGAATTGTGCCTCCCCTCCAAGTCATGTGGAAGGCCTTAAAGCCCCATGAGACTGACTGGATTGGAGATCAGGCTTTTAAGGGGGCGATTAGGGCTAGATGATCTTCAGGGTGGATCCTGATCCTATAGAACTGGTGCCCTCACAGGAAGTGGAAGAGACCTCAGAGCGCTCTCTGCCACGTGAGAGCAGGATGGAAGGAGGCTCTCTGAAACCCAGGGAGAGAGGTCTCACCAGGACCCACCATGCTGGGCTGTGGTCAAAAAAATTTTACCCAGAGAGTGATGGTGGGGGCAGGGGGTGGTGGTGTGGAGCTGTGATGTGCTGACAGCCTCTTCTGGGGGAGGGATAGGGTCCTGCCTTTGATAAGGTTTCGGGTTACACAGGTGTATGCCCTTGTCAGAATATATTAACTAGTACACTGAAGATTGGTGCATTTCATTGCAAGTTCAAAAGAAGGGGAAAAAATGTAATACTCAACTTGAGTTAGGAGTTATGTGAGTGCTGAAATATTTAGAGGGGAGAGAAACATTTGCAACTTAGCAATGCATACAATGCATAAAAAAATTCTGAATGACTTTGTAGCTCAGAAGTCACCAGGATTTTGGAGAGAACAAGTTTATGTTTGCAGGCAAAATCCAGATCTCAAAGGATCAAGTAGTCAAAGGGAATTTTAGAAATAATGAGTTGAAGCTGTATTACAAGACACTTGACTCTGAAGAGAAAGGGGCAAATAGGACTGTGGCAGGAGAGAGGCAGATGTCTGGGGAAGAATATTAGTTTTCTTTGTTCATTTGTTTTCTTTTTTAAAAAAAAATTAATTAAATTATTTGATGCATTGGGTCCTAATTGTAGCAAGTGGGATCCTTGTTGCAGTGTGTGGACTTAGTTGCCCCATGGCGTGTGGGATCTTGGTTCCCTGATCAGGGATCAAACCTGTGTCCCCAGCATTGGAAGGCTGATTCTTAACCACTGGACCACTAGGGAAGCCCCTGTTCATTTGTTTTCTGATGGGAGAGATTTGAACGTGTATGTGCTGTGGAGGAAAAGCCTGATGAGAAGGGGAAGGTAAAGATGGGGGCAGGGGGAGGTGATCAGGGATAGGGGAGATCCCTAAGGAGAGGGGCTAGATGGCGTGTTTTAGAGCTCTGGTTCAAGGTTACCTTTGGACAGGAAGAGGTACATCCTTCCTCCACGCTGCCAGGAAGGAGGTAAGACGGGCATGTGGCCGTTGTTCAGGGGGATGGAGGAAGCTGAGGGAGTCTGACCTATTGACCTCTCTTTTGTTCCTGTGGAGGTGATGTAATTTACTGAGTGGACAGGAGAGTAGGAAGCATGAAGACATGGATGAAATTTTTTCTGTGGGTGGAGAACGAGGGCCGGATTGGGAGCCCTAAGAAATGGATGGGCTACAGGTGGGGGACTGGATTGGGAACTCCGAAAAAATGAATGGGCTCCTGATAGAGGACCGTGTGTTTGCGGAGCCCCCAGTCAGCATGGCTGGGGCTTTTCATAACACTGATTTCTGGATGGCGGGGGTGTGGGACTAAAGAAGTAAATCCTTTGATTCGTCTAGGGGAAGGACAGGCCAGCAAGAAAGTTCAGAGTTTAGGCAAAGGAGTTGGTTGGAACATGGGTTGATCGGATCCAAGATGACAGTGCACAAGAGGTAAAGCTTGGGGCATGGTTGGTGAGTCAGGAATGAAATCAGAGAGAGGTGTGGGGAAAAACTGGAGCCCTAAACATACTTCAGATCAACTATGACTTCTTCATTCCTTCAAAAATATTGACCATTTTTCTTCCAAACACTGTTCTCGGTGGTCTGGCTCCTGAGATCAAAACAAAGTCTGTGCCCTGATAGAGCTTCCTCCTAGCAAGGAGGTAGAGAATTTCGGATGGTAAGACAGTGTTAAAAAGAAAAACCAAGATGGGTCAAAGTGTGAATGGGTGGCAGTGTGAATAGGAAGAGGTGACCTCTGAGCAGACTTGAGGACACGGCCAGGGCTGGGGAGCAGGAGTGAGGCGCGTATAGCATCCAGGCTTCGCTGTGGACTTAGGATTTGATTCAGGTGTCCTGGGAAGGAGGACACCACCAGTCAGAAGAGGGACCGTCTGCTTTCTTAGGGTTCTTATTGGCTGCTTTTCGAGGAATTGATTGGCAGTGGGAGGCAAAGAATCTGGGGAGCCAGAAGGAGGAGAGCCTGGGCCCCGCAGGCAGCATGTAGAGTTGAAGGTTTGATGCCGCGAGCTTCCTGATGAAGGATCCCAGACTGCTGCTTTAAGCAGACGTGCCTGCTCCGCAATAGGCATTCTTTTCAGTGGAGAAAGGCCCGACCCTGACCCTGACCCCGGCTGATTCCGCACCCTTTCCTGTTTTTGACTCTGCTCCCCGGCAGCTTCATTATTCATTCTCCCCTTTTGTCCTCACCTCGTCTTTCAGATCTGATGCACATTGTTGTCTGCTTGGCCAAGACTTCCTCTAGACTTAGGTGGTCAGACCTTTTTGTTGCAGTCTGGTTTCAGGCTTCAGAACATGTCCGTGGAGGCCTAGTCTGTAAGACGGGTGAAGTGCAGTGCCCGGCCCCTCACAGCTCTTCTCTGGCCTCTAGAGCAATGCTGAGATGCCTCCAAAAAATGCCTGGCCTCCCCTTCACACGCTGGCAAAGCCCTGCCTTGAACCGTGCTGCTGCCTCCTGCACAGGTCCTCCCTGGGGTCACCTGGGGTCGTGCTCCCAGCTCAGCTGTGCCTTCTTAATCCTCAGGCACCTCCAGCCAGAGGGAGCCTGGGGACCTCCAGTTACAGAGTGGCGTGCTGAGGGCACTCACAGCTATGAAGCGGCGTGTCTTCCCAGTGTTAGTTTTACTTGCTGGCTGTTACTTGATTTACTAAATTTGTACAGCAGAGATGGATGGAGTTCTAATAATAAGCCATGAATTCTGTCTTGCCTTCTCACCAAATCCTTATATTGACCCTAATTAATAGAATGTTAAATGCCTTTTTATAACAAAAGATCATAGACATATTATGATATAGAATATACCATTACTGGGAACTCTTTAAGAGAAAAAAACACCAGTTTGAGAAATTTAAAGTTTGCCTGGGATACTTGGGGGGCTGGACTTTCAGTCTTGTGAAGATTATTTGACCCATCTGCTCTGCATTGGGAATTAGACAAGGCTAGAGCTCACTTTGTATGGTGGTGGATTTTTGTACTGTGTTTTTGTTTTTATTTTTAATGGAGCTATCATAATATTTTTGTTGGTATAGAGTAGGAACTGGTCAAGATAGAGTCTTGGAAACTTCAGGTTTTTCTGATTGAAGGTAAAAGTATGAGTATTTTCCTCCTCTAGTCAAGTTTCATTTTGACCAATATCGTTAAAGTAAGCATTCAGTTCAGTTCAGTCAGTCAGTTCTGACTCTTTGCAACCCCATGAATTGCAGCACGCCAGGCCTCCCTGTCCATCACCAACTCCCAGAGTTCACTCAGACTCACGTCCATCGAGTCAGTGATGCCATCCAGCCATCTCTTCCTCTGTCGTCCCCTTCTCCTCCTGCCCCCAATATCTCCCAGCATCAGAGTCTTTTCCAATGAGTCAACTCTTCACATGAGGTGGCCAAAGTACTGGAGTTTCAGCTTTAGAATCAGTCCTTCCAAAGAACACCCAGGACTGATCTCCTTTAGAATGGACTGGTTGGCTCTCCTTGCAGTCCAAGGGACTCTCAAGAGTCTTCTCCAACACCACAGTTCAAAAGCATCAATTCTTTGGTGCTCAGCTTTCTTCACAGTCCAACTCTCACATCCATACATGACAACTGGAAAAATCATAGCCTTGACTAGACGGACCTTTGTTGGCAAAGTAATGTCTCTGCTTTTGAATATGCTATCTAGGTTGGTCATAACTTTCCTTCCAAGGAGGAAGTGTCTTTTAATTTCATGGCTGCAGTCACCATCTGCAGTGATTTTGGAACCCAGAAAAATAAAGTCTGACACTGTTTCCACTGTTTCCTCATCTATTTCCCATGAAGTGATGGGACCAGATGCCATGATCTTCGTTTTCTGAATGTTGAGCTTTAAGCCAACTTTTTCACTCTCCTCTTTCACTTTCATCATTGCAGCATTATGAAAAGGATTTGCAAGTGATGGCCTATTAAGGTCAGTACTCAAAACAAGATCATCTGAGGCCACAAAATAGTTTGGCTCTTTGGATTATTTTAAAAACCAGAATATCGCCTACTTTAAAACCTGTCATGTTTCTTCTGAGTTGAGGGTGGATTTTTAAGCTTAAGATGAAAAATTTCTTTCTTTGGATTGTTTGCCGTTAAGAAATTGATATTGGGCTGGAGATTTTTCATCATCCTGCCAAATTATCAGGCTAACGAGGACAAAGATTTGGTCTCATGTTCAGGAATCCATCCTGAGCTAAGAGTCAGTTATTGTGCCTGCTACATAACACTTTATAACACTATCTCTTTGATATAACTTGGAGAGCATATTGTCTGATTATCCATACAGGACAGCATCAGGGTTGAACTGGGGGAGACTCCTTGGACATTCTGTCCCAATGTTGTTATCAGTATATGGCCTCCTTAAGTTAATAAAAACAAGAGCTTGAGTCTGACAGTTCTTCAGTTCAGTTCAGTCGTTCAGTCGTGTCCGACTCTTTGCGACCCCATGAATCGCAGCATGCCAGGCCTCCCTGTCCATCACCAGCTTCCGGAGTTCACCCAGACCCACGCCCATGGAGTCAGTGACGCCATCCAGCCATCTCATCCTCGGTCTTCCCCTTCTCCTCCTGCCCCCAGTCCCTCCCAGCATCAGAGTCTTTTCCAGTGAGTCAACTCTTCGCATGAGGTGGCCAAAGTACTGGAGCTTCAGCTTCAGCATCATTCCTTCCAAAGAAATCCCAGGGCTGATCTCCTTCAGAATGGACAGGTTGGATCTCCTTGCAGTCCAAGGGACTCTCAAGAGTCTTCTCCAATGCCACAGTTCAAAAGCGTTAATTCTTCGGCGCTCAGCCTTCTTCACAGTCCAACTCTCACATCCATACATGACTACTGGAAAAACTATAGCCTTGACTAGACGGACCTTAGTCGGCAAAGTAATATCTCTGTTTTTCAATATGCTGTCTAGGTTGGTCATAACTTTTCTTCCAAGGAGTAAGTGTCTATTAATTTCATGGCTGCAGTCACCATCTGCAGTGATTTTGGAGCCCCCCAAAATAAAGTCTGACACTGTTTCCACTGTTTCCCCGTCTATTTCACATGAAGTGATGGGACCAGATGCCATATCTTCGTTTTCTGAATGTTGAGCTTTAAGCCAACTTTTTCACTCTCCTCTTTCACTTTCATCAAGAGACTTTTTAGTTCCTCTTCACTTTCTGCCATAAGGGTGGTGTCATCTGCATATCTGAGGTTATTGATATTTCTCCCAGCAGTCTTGATTCCAGCTTGGGCTTCTTCCAGTCCAGCGTTTCTCATGATGTACTCTGCATATAAGTTAAATAAGCAGGGTGACAATATACAGCCTTGACGTACTCCTTTTCCTATCTGGAACCAGTCTGTTGTTCCATGTCCAGTTGTAACTGTTGCTTCCTGACCTGCATGCAGATTTCCCAAGAGGCAGGTCAGGTGGTCTGGTATTCCCATCTCTCTCAGAATTTTCCACAGTTTATTATGATCCACACAGTCTGACAGTTCTTAAGTCTGTTTAATCCCATGACATGCCACTTCTGCCTGTACAATGGGAATAGCAACACAGCATCTGTTTATTTAGTGCAAGTAGCTGCACAAAGATGAGATAAAGAAAAATTATGTATCTGATAATCTACTTGTACCAAGAATTTATACAGAATGCTTATAACTCAGTAATAAAAAGAACAGATAACCCAATTTAAAAATTGCCCAAGCTGAATAGACATTTCTTCAGAGGACTTACAAATGGCTAGTAAGCACATAAAAGATGTTCAACATCATTAGTCCTGGGATATGTAAATCACCACAGAAGATAGCAGCCACAGCCACTACCTGACTATAATCAAAGATAGGTGATGAGAAGGGTTGATAAGAATGTGGAGAAGCTGGAATGTTTGTACATTGCTGGTGGGAATGTATAAAGGGGCAGCCACTTTAGGAAACAGCATGAAGTTCTTTAAAGGTTAAAATGTGGAATTACCATAGTTACCCAGCAATTCCATTCCTAGGTATATACTTCAAAGATATGAAAACATACATTCACACAAATACTTGCATATGAGTGTTCATGATGCAGTTATTTCTAACAGTTAAAAAGTAGAGACAACCCAGATGTCCATCAAGTGATGAATATACAAAATATATCCATGCAATGGAATTTTATTCAGTAATAAAAAAGGAAAAGTGCTGATACATACTACAACATGGGAGACTCTTGAAACATCATTGTATATTCCTTGATTCCATTTATACAAAATGTCCAGGATAGGTTAGTCTTAGGGACAAAAGGAGATTAGTGGGCTGGGAGGCTTGAAGTAGGGTGATGTATAAGGAGTTTCATTTTGGGATGATGAAAATGGTCTGAAATGGTTTGTGGTAATGGTTGTACAACTCTGTGAATATACTCAAGTCAATGAAGAGTGTACTTTTAAAGGGTGAATTGTAGAGTAGGTGAGTTACATCTCAATAAAGCTGTTAAAAAAAGAATAAATGAGGTAATACGTAGGGATATACTTTGAGCTGTTTGAGAAGATACTAGTAATATTATAGTTTGACTGTAAGGCTTTTAAATAGTAGCAGGATGGCTTAGTTATTTTTCATCACTTGCAGTTCTGTGATTTTAGGCCATGACTCAACTTTATAAGGCCATAACTCAGCAATATAAAATGTTGAAAATGTTGAAGCATAAAATGAAAACTGCTTGGCTTACTATTTTTATTTAATAGAATTTTCTGAATCAGTTAATTGGCAATAAGTAGAATGTGTCATTAAGGAATTAGGTTTTAGAGTCATAAAATTTTAGAGCTGGAAGAAACTTTAGAGGTCATCTTTTTGAGCCGCCCTCATATTGTTTTGTAAGTAAGAAAACTTGAGTCCTACAGAAGCTAACTGAGGTATCCGGTCACAGAATTGAGTAAGTGCTAGAATTGAGTCACTGTTCTTTGTTGATTGTTGTTGTTTAGCCGCTAAGCACGTCCAACTCTTTTGTGACCCCATGGACTGTAGCCCACCAGGCTCCTCTGTCCATGGGATTTCCCAGGAAAGAATACTGGACTGGGTTGCCATTTCCTTCTCCAAGGAGTCTTATCAACCCAGGGATAAAACACGTGTCTCCTGCATTGGCAGTTGGGTTGTTCACCACTGAGCCACCAGGGAAGCCCTCTCTGTTGATGACTATTGGTTTTAGTGCTATTACAGTATCAATAGCAGCTATTTCAGTGCTTTCTTTGGCAACTTCCTTGGTGGTCCAATGTTTAGGACGCTTCCACTGCAGGGAGCAGGATTTGATCTCTGGTCCTGAAATCCATGGCAACCAACCCCCACACCGTTCTATACATAAAAAAAGCAAAAGAAAAAACCATCATTTCAGTTCAGTTCAGTCGCTCAGTCATGTCCGACTCTGCGACCCCATTAATCGCAGCATGCCAGGCCTCCCTGTCCACCACCAACTCCCGGAGTTCACTCAGACTTGCATCCATCGAGTCAGTGATGCCATCCAGCCATCTCACCCTCTGTCATCCCCTTCTGCCAGCATCTCCTGCCCCCAGTCCCTCCCACCATCAGAGTGTTTTCCAATGAGTCAACTCTTCGCATGAGGTGGCCAAAGTACTGGAGTTTCAGCTTTAGCATCAGTCCTTCCAAAGAAATCCCAGGGCTGATCTCCTTCAGAATGGATCTGTTGGATCTCCTTGCAGTCCAAGGGACTCTCAAGAGTCTTCTCCAACACCACAGTTCAAAAGCATCAATTCTTCAGTGCTCAGCTTTCTTCATAGTCCAACACTCACATCCATACATGACAACTGGAAAAATCATAGCCTTGACTAGATGGACCTTTGTTGGCAAAGTAATGTCTCTGCTTTTCAATATGCTATCTAGGTTGGTCATAAGTTTTCTTCCAAGGAGTAAGCGTCTTTTAATTTCATGGCTGGAGTCACCATCTGCAGTGATTTTGGAGCCCCGAAAAATAAAGTCTGACACTGTTTCCATTGTTTCCCATCTATTTCCCATGAAGTGATGGGACCAGATGCCATGATCTTCATTTTCTGAATGTTGAGCTTTAAGCCAACTTTTTCACTCTCCACTTTCACTTTCATCAAGAGGCTTTTTAGTTCCTCTTCACTTTCTGCCATAAGGGTGGTGTCATCTGCATATCTGAAGTGATTGATATTTCTCCCAGCAATCTTGATTCCAGCTTGTGCTTCCTCCAGCCCAGTGTTTCTCATGATGTACTCTGCATAGAAGTTAAATAATACTTCCTATTTATGTGCTTTGCATTGTTGGGTACTTTATGTGTGTTATCTTCGTTAATCTGCACAACAGTGTGTGAAGATGATTTGTTTCACCTGTGTGTGAGGGTCCTGTTGCTGCTGTAACAAATGGAACAAAAACATAATGACTTGAAACAGCGCAAATGTTTCTTCCAGTTCTGGAGGTCAGGAGCCTAAAATGGGTGTCGCCGAGGGTTGCTAGCGGAGAAGGCGATGTCACCCCACTCCAGTACTCTTTCCTGGAAAATCCCATGGATGGAGGAGCCTGGTGGGCTGCTGTCTATAGGGTTGCACAAGGTCAGACACGACTGAAATGACTTAGCAGCAGCAGCAGAGAGTCGTTAGGGCTGCTTCCTTCCTGGAGGGTTTAGAGGAGGTCCGTGTTCTTGTCTTTTCCATCCTCTAGAGGCTGTCTGCACTTCCTTGGAGCACCTCCTCCTTCCATCTTCAGTATGAGCAGGAACGGGTCTTTCGAACATGGTTCTCAGGTTCTGACTCTTCTTCATCCCTCTTCCCTTTCAGACCCATCTCAGTCATCCAGGATACTCTCCTTATTTTAAGGTCAGTTGTTGGGACTTGTGGTCTTAGTTCCCCCTGTTATGTAACCTGCCATCTTCACAGGTTTCAGGGATTAAGATGTGGAAATCCTTGCGGGCAGGTGTCATCATTCTGCCTCCCACAATCTGTTATGTAGAGAGATTGAGGTTCAGAGAAGTTAGATAAATAGTCCAGGGTCTCAACTCTTATTATGAAGGAGCTCGAGTTTAACCTAGTCTGTTATGTAGCATATCTCTCATAATGACCCGGTCTTTTCCACAAATGCCATTTGATCCTTTCCCACAAATGCTGTTAGGGTATGTAGAATGGTTGACAATTTTCAAATGGTAAATAGCTATTTCTTCATAAAGCAAAATCCCATTTACTTTAGCAGTATCAAGAAATAGGCTGTATTACTGTGAAGCAATTGAAAGCGTGGTAGAGAATTGTATTTATTGATGTGGACTCTTGCCTGGAAAATCCCATGGGCGGAGGAGCCTGGTAGGCTGCAGTCCATGGGGTCACTAAGAGTCAGACATGACTGAGCGACTTCACTTTCACTTCTCACTTTCATGTATTGGAGACGGAAATGGCAACCCACTCCACTGTTCTTGCCTGGAGAATCCCAGGGACGGGGGAGCCTGGTGGGCTGCCGTCTATGGGGTTGCACAGAGTCGGACATGACTGAAGCGACTTAGCGGCAGCAGCAAAGTCTTTATGACTCCTCAAGACTTTCGGTTCATTACCCCATCTCCCCGCCGCCATTTCTCTGTATTGCTGAGTTCCCTCAGTCATCAGTCCTTCCTTATCCAGCCTTCTCCCACCCTAGTTCAGTTCCTCACCTGCGGATGCCCACCAGTCCTTTGCACTCCTTCGATCTCTTCCTGTCTGGTAAACGCTCAGGATTGGATAAACGCCACCACCTGCCTGGTTTCGCATTAATGATCCACTTGGCTGCCTCACAAAGGCAGCAGTCTCCCCAGGTGTCTTGTATCTCCCTGCCCACAGGGTCCATCCTGCGGGCTTCCAGACCTCACCCTCCTGTGCTGCTTGGCATCCCAGCAGTTCTCCATGCAGGGGCCTCAGCTGCATAGTGCTTCCTTTTGGGAACCTTCTGCCTTTGTCACACCATCCTTTCCTGGCTTTCCTTTTCCCATTCTGGCTGGTTCTTCTCAGTCTTCTACGCTGGTTCTTCCACTTCTGCTTCACTTCTCAATGGAGTTCTTCAAGGTTAGTCCTCGTTTTCACTCACCTTGCCCTTTTGATTTAAAAATGATCCATTCGAGTAAGTCTTCCGTATTTATGTTTCTCACTCTCGACACTAGTGACATTTGGGGTTGGATGACAGTCTGTTCCAGGGCTGTCTTGGGCATTGCAGAATGTGTAGCAGCATCTCTGGCCTCTACCCTCTAGATGCCAGTACACCTCCCTCTGTTCCTGGTTTGACAAGCGGAAATGTCTCCACTCATTGCTGAGTGTCTCTTGGGGGACAGAATCACCCCAGTTGAGAATCACTTATCAAGCCTGAAGTCCCTTCTGAGGATCAAAAAGATAATGCATTTTTGGCAGCCTTGTGCATTTTGAATTCTTGTAACAAATTTAACATAATCAGAATGGACTCTTGTTCTTTCTGTGGATTTCCTGTCCTCTATCTTTCCTCATTTCAGATCATTTATGACCTTGCAGGGCATTAGAAGTGGTTTGGCTTTTGTTCTGAGTGAACTTGTAAGCCCACAGAGAGTTTTGGGCTAAGAAATGGTAGGATCTCACTTAGGTCAGATCTTTGTTGAGAGTAGATCATGAGTTGGAGGGTTGAAGCAGGAAGACTAGTTAAGAAACTACCGTGGTGATCCAGGTGAAAAGATGGTTGGAGCTTGCAGATGGTGTTAGAGGACATGGTAAGAAGTGGTATCTTCATAATTCTAAAAGGTACATGCACCCTGATGTTCAAAGCAGCACTGTTCACAATAGCCAAACAAGGAAGCAACCTAAATGTCCAACAACAGAGGAATGGATAAAGAAGATGTGGAATATATGTATGATGGACTATTACTCAGCCATTAAAAGGAATGAAATAATGCCATTTGCAGCAACATGGATGGACCTAGAGATTGTCATACAGAGTGAAGTAAATCAGAAAGAGAAAAAGTCAGAAAGTAAAGTATTAGTTGTATGTGGAATCTAGAAAATGATACGGATAAACATATTTGCAAAGCAGAAGTAGAGATATAGAATAGAGAACAAATTTATGGCTCCAAGGGGGAAGAGGGGGGTAGGATGAATTGGGAGACTGGGATTGACATATACACACTGCCGCTGCTGCTGCTAAGTCGCTTCAGTCGTGTCCGACTCCGTGCGACCCCGTAGATGGAAGTCCACTAGGCTCCCTCATCCATGGGATTTTCCAGGCAAGAGTACTGGAGTCGGGTGCCACTGCCTTCTCCAATGCGTGAAAATGAAAAGTGAAAGGGAAGTCGCTCAGTCGTGTCCGACTCTTAGCAACCCCATGGACTGCAGCCTACCAGGCTCCGCCATCCATGGGATTTTCCAGGCAAGAGTACTGGAGTAGGGTGCCATTGCCTTCTCCATATACACACTACTATGTATAAATAGATAACTAATGAGAACCAACTGTATAGCACAGCACAGGGACTCTACTCAATGGTAGGGTGGTGACCTAAATGGAAAGAAAGCCTAAAAAAGAGGGAATGCATGTATACATACAGCTGGTTCAGTTTTCTGTATAGCAGAAACTAACACAAACATTGTAAAGCAACTAACTTCAATAAAAATAAACAATATTGTAAAGCAATTAACCTCCAATTAAAATAAATTTATGTTAAAATATAAAAATAAAAAAAATAAAAAAGAAGTGGTACCCTTGGTTGAAGCCTTAAGTACCAGTAAGTAGCCTTGAGAAGAGGAATGCATTGTGTCATCATGAGATTAATATCTTCATGTGATTTGTTTATCATATATTTTCTAAGATCTCAAAGGAAGCAGATGGTGGATCAGAGGGGGAAGAGAGTAGCAAGAGCCCAGGCACTTACATGTCCTCAGTATGTACCTTAAAATACTCTTAATTCTGAATTCTGTTATAGAGGGTGTGGGTGTCTCAGGGCCATCTCTTAAGAGAGTGCAGAGGATACCTGCTCCAGCCGCTCTGCTCCTGTCCCTACCTTGTGATGCGGTGGAATTTGAATTGAAATGAGTGAGGCATTGAGATGAAAGGCAATTCCCTGGCTGGATCTTAGCAAAGGGATGGGAGTAGAACTGAAGAGGGCAGTTAATGATTTATGTGAATGTTTATGCACATCATGCCTTTTATCAGGTCCAGGTAGTACCAAGAGCTAAATATGTTTAAAATCACATTTTAGAAAAAGGAATGGAGTGTACTCTTTATTGGATTTGTGGGAAAAAAAATCATTAACTCAAGAATTGGAGCAATGACAGACAGATCCCCAAAGATCACCAATTTGAGTATATAAAATTTAAGACTTCTTCACAATGAAAAAAATAATAGACTGGAGGAAATGTTCATATCATGTGTGACTGAGCGCTAATATCTGTAATACCTGAAGGATTCTCTCAAACTTAATGAGGAAAAATAATGTCAAGATTTAGTATATTAGTGGACAGAGAATTTTAGCAGATTAATAAGTAATAGAGTTAGTGATAAAAATGGGTAATCAGAGAAATGCATTTTAAGTCAGCCTTGAGTTATCCCTTCTCATCTCTCAGAAGTACTAGAAGTTGAGATAACTCCCTGTTCTAGTGAGGTTTTAAGGGACTGGGGCCATTTGCTTGTTGCTGTTTCTTGTGCTGTAGCTACTCCCTGCTGCTGCCTTTCCCTCAATATGACGCGGCGATTTCAGACTCCTGTCTTGTCCTGTCTCTTATCTTCTTCCTCAGCTCTTCCCTGGAGAACAAATGGGAGGGGTGCCTCCCACCCAAGTCAGTGCTGCTGCTGAACAGCCCTCTGAGCGGCACACAGCACTGCACTGCAGTCAAGGGTGTGTGAGGCACCTCTGCCACTTGTTGGGGTTTCTTGAGCTTAGGGCTGGGCAGTTGTGCCTCAGAGCCTCGTACACAGTAGTTGTTCAATAAACAGTGAAAAAACAGATTGAAATTTGGTGAATGTTTTAATGGACTACAGTATGTTTTAATGGACAGTCGTGTTAGTTCCATCATTCTAATATGGCCACTGTAATTATATTATGGCGAAATTTTGTAACCAAGTACCAAATGGTATATTTAGCTTGATTTCAGCTGCATTCGAAAGCTATTATAATATGAGATACCATGTATACAACAAGCACACATTCAGTTCAGTCGCTCAGTCGTGTCTGACTCTGCGACCCCATGAATTGCAGCACACCAGACCTCCCTGTCCATCACCAACTCCCGGAGTTCACCCAAACCCATGTCCATCAAGTCGGTGATGCCATCCAGCCGTCTCATCCTCTGTCGTCCCCTTCTCTTCCTGCCCCCAATATCTCCCAACATCAGAGTCTTTTCCAATGAGTCAACTCTTCGCATGAGTTGGCCAAAGTCCTAGAGTTTTAGCTTTAGCATCATTCCTTCCAAAGTACACCCAGGACTGATCTCCTTCAGAATGGACTGGTTGGCTCTCCTTGCAGTCCAAGGGACTCTCAAGAGTCTTCTCCAACACCACAGTTCAAAAGCATCAATTCTTCATCGCTCAGCTTTCTTCACAGTCCAACTCTCACGTCCATACATGACAACTGGAAAAATCATAGCCTTGACTAGACGGACCTTTGTTGGCAAAGTAATGTCTCTGCTTTTGAATATGCTATCTAGGTTGGTTATAACTTTCCTTCCAAGGAGTAAGTGTCTTTTAATTTCATGGCTGGAGTCACCATCTGCAGTGATTTTGGAGCCCAGAAAAATAAAGTCTGACACTGTTTCCATTGTTTCCCCATCTATTTCCCATGAAGTGATGGGACCAGATGCCATGATCTTCGTTTTCTGACTGTTGAGCTTTAAGCCAACTTTTTCACTCTCCACTTTCACTTTCATCAAGAGGCTTTTTAGTTCCTCTTCACTTTCTGCCATAGGGGTGGCGTCATCTGCTGTATATAAAATAGGTAATCACCAAGGACCTACTTTATAGCACAAGGAGCTCTACTTCAATACTCTGTAATAACTTATATGGGAAAAGAATCTGAAAAAGAATATATATATAACTGAATCACTTTGCTATACATGTGAAAGCAACACAACACTGTAAATCAACTATCCTCTAGTATAAAACAAAAAAATTTTAAAACACTTTTAAAAAGTAATATACAAAATGAAATGGAAAGATTTTAAATTGTAGGTAAAATTTAGTTTTTTCTTTTCTATATAAAGATAACTCTTTGATCTTTATGATAAGATGTATAATTAAAAAATCAGCTGGCAGACTTGAACTTCTCCCCATCAAAGGCTAAACTCTTCATCCTGTCCCATTATCTAGTGTATGTATCAGGAAACAGCTGGGCCTCCCTGGCCTCCCTGGAATGTGGAGTCAAAAGGATGGCTGCATTTATGTGAATGTGAATTAGGTCTCCAAACATATTTGAACTTTTACTATTCCTGGATGTATACAGCTTGAGAGAGATTTTCACGAAAAATTTTTTAAAAAATTGATTCCTTCTTGTAGGTGTATATATGGTACTTAGTACTTTGTAGTTGATAAATGTATTTGCATTATCAATGACTAGTTTTATAGCTTTTGATGATGTCAGGTATAAATGGCAATTGACTTTTTTTTAGCAATTTAAAAAATAATTTTATTTATTTATTTTTGGCTGTACAGGGTCTTTGTCACTGTGGGTTTTCCTCAAGTTGTAGCGATCAGGGGCTACTCTTTTAGTTGTGGTGCCCAGGCTTCTCATTGCGGTGGCTTCTCTTCTTGCAGAGCACAAGCTCTGGTCATGGGGGCTTTAATAGTCGCAGCTCCTGGACTCTAGATTACAGGCTCAGTAGTTGTGGTGCATGGACTTAGTTCTTCCGAGGCATATGGACACTTCCCAGATCAGTGTTTGAACCTGTGTCTCTGGCATTGGCAGGGGGATTCTTTACCACTGGACCACCAAGGAAGCCTAGCAGTTGACTTCTGTAACAGGTTTTGAATATCTATTAATACCGTCTACTAGTGCTTGAGGTACAGAATGCCTTTAGGGAAGGCCTTGTCTGGCAGGAAAGATAGATAGCCATCATCAGGGTGGAGATTATGACAAGGAGACAGGAGAAGGGTAGTTCTCAATCTTCTATTTATTTTTGCATCCTTTCCCATGTGACCCTTTCTGTGATCATCCCTAGATTATAGATTGCAAATAGATAAGACAAGCTTTACATTGAGTGCAGCTCCACCCAACCTGCCACATGGTTTGTCTCAAAATTCATAGCTGTACAACTGAATGTCTTGTTTTATATTCTGGGTGAAAGTTGATGGTTAGAGGAATGAGTTGGGCTAACAGGTCATTACAGTGTTCCAGACAAGAGGTGATGGCTTATATTAGAGCAAAGATAACAGACATGGATGGGAAAGAGTGTATTTGGAACACATTCCTATGTAGACTTAGTGACAGGTTTGATATGTGGGGGTAGGGAGAATGAGGAATTGTGGATCAGTGTTTCTCAAATCCTAGTGTGAATGTCAGTTGCCTGGGGATTTTGTTGAAAGGTAGATCCTGATTCAGCAGATCTGAGGTGGGGCCACAGATTTCTGGGTTTCCAGGAGATGAGCAACTTTGTTGGTCATGGACCAGTCGTTAAGTGGCAGGGGTAAGTTAACTTAAGTGTCAAGCTCCAGTGACTGGAAGATGATATGAATATCTCAGATGGGAAACACTGGAGAAAAGAAAGGTCAAGGAGGATCTGGAAGGTGGAGTGAAATCCTTGTAGGACATTCAGGTTGAAAATTACAGATAGCTGAAAATTTGGAGCTTCAGCATAAAAGAATGTTAGGCCTAGAGATACAAATTTGGAAATCAGTTACAGTTAAGTAAAGGCACAAGAATGAACATTACCTGCAAGAAAAAGATAAAGGTATTGTTAGAAAATGTGCTTATTCCTGTTTGCTAGAATTTTAATGTTCCATTTAAGTTACTTTATAAATCAGCAACAGGAAAGAAATTGGATAGGTGAGCCTCCTGCATGTGAACCAGCTGTGGGTATAAATTCAGAAGTGGACAAATCTTCTTTGGAAAACCCCTTTAATCCTCTGTTTTGACCATAGATCAGGTTAACTGTTCCTTGCTGTGCTCCTTCTGTTTAGTTGCTAGGTCACATCTGACTCTCTGCAACCCCATGGACTGTAGCCCACTGGGCTCCTCTGTCCATGGAATTTTCCAGGCAGAATACTGGAATGAGTAGCCATTCCTTTCTCCAGGGGATTTTCCAAACCCAAGGATCAAACGCAGGTCTCCTGTTTGTCAGGCAGATTCTTTACCACTGAGTGGGAAACACGAAAAGTGGGTAGAGTGCAGTGTGATGAATACAATGGTGGGGAGGAGTAGCAGGGACCCATGACTCAGTGGGAGGACACAGGACAGCTTTCCTGCGGAAGTAGCATTTAGACTGAGACCAGCAGGCTGAGTGGAGGTGATCATGAAGAGGACAGGAAGGGTATAACAGCAATGACTTGGAGGGGAGAAGGCCCTGCAGGTTGAAGGAGCGCAGTGTGTCTGGACTGCAGAGTGAGAGATGAGGCTGGAGAGGATCCATGACAAGGCCCATTCCCTTGGGACTTGGTCGAGGGAGGGTGGAGGGAGAAAATGATGTATTTTCCAAAGGAAAAAGTGGTTCAAACAATAGTCCTATGCATATGGTTTTATAAGGCTTTTATGGACTGGCCTAGTAATGGAATGACTCATAGAAACATGGTTCCCGTCGGAAAATGTTTTGGGCTTCAAAAATTTAGTTTAACTTGCAAATTCTTTTTTCACTGTTTGGGAACTACTTGCATAGGCACATACCTAGTGCTGTTTGTTATTTGTGCTCCAGTGTGCTTTCTCTGGTATTTATCTGTATGGCTACAGTGTTTACTTTATACCCTCTGATAGGAATCAGAGTATCATTCCACAGATCAAGGAACAGATTTAGAAAATTTATGGAAATAAAAATAGAAATCTTATTACAAGTTGTTTGGTTTTTGGAGTTTGTCCCTTAAAGTTAAGGATTCCTCTGTAAACTATATTTGTATAGTGTTGTGTATACGACAATATGAAAAATGAAACTGACATGAAAACTGTTATAAACAGAAAGTAAGAGAGATTGGTATGGCTTCTTTATTGAAGTCAGATGGAATGTTGAAGGTAAACAGTACACGGGTAAAATACCTTTTAAAAATACTGTAATAACCATGAACTTTAGCTTACATCATCAAAATTATCATCATTATCTTCATTACTGGCTATTGTTATCACTAGAAATACTAGATTTTTTAAAGCAGAAAAGACATGTTAAGTTCAGTCCCTTTATAAATTAGAACTACATGAGCTTCATTCTGTTTAATAAGTGAAACTTTAGGCAAAAACTCATTCAGATTCCCAAGTCTTCAATTGGCTAAGATAGTAAAGAACCTATCTGCAATGCAGGAGACCCAGGTTCCCTCCCTGGGTTGGGAGGATCCCCTGGAGAAAGGAATGGCCTCTAATAGGCAAAGTTAATTTCATTTTATACCCATCTTGTGAAAATCTTTCTTTCTATATCAGCATGCTTTCAGCTGGTAAATAACAGGAGACTGAGTTGTAAATGGCTTAAAAAAATGAGTAATAATCTCATATAAATAGAACTCTGAAAGAAAGATGGTTTTGTGATTGGTTCATGTAGCAGCTAACCACTGTTGTTAGGCTCTTGGGATGTTTCTGTCTTTCTGTTCTGCCATCATGGATGAGTTAGCCTTTGTCCTCTAGCTAGCTTGTTCCTTTCTAATCTTGAGGTGGCAGGCAGCTTTAGCGCCAAGATTTACATCTTCATATCAAAGTATCCAAGACTGTAACAAGAGGTGTCTCTTGTTTTTAATTTAGCTGCTATAACAAAATGCTATGTAGTGGGTGGCTTAAACTACAGACATTGTATGTCTCACAGTTATGGAGTCTGGGAAGTCCAAGATCAAGGTGCCTGAAGATTTGATTCTTCATGAGCTTGCAGACAGCTCTCTCTTTTCTAGTTTCCTCACATGGTAAAGAGGAGAAACACCTCTCCACCTTGTCTCTTGTTTTATGTGGACCATGAAATTAAAAGATGCTTACTCCTTGGAAGGAAAGTTATGACCAACCTAGATAGCATATTCAAAAGCAGAGACATTACTTTGTCAACAAAGGTCTGTCAAGTCAAGGCTATGGTTTTTCCAAGTACTCATGCATGGATGTGAGAGTTGGACTATAAAGAAAGCTGGTGCTGAAGAATTGATGCTTTTGAACTATGGTGTTGGAGAAGACTCTTGAGAGTCCCTTGGACTGCAAGGAGATCACACCAGTCCATCCCAAAGGAAATCAGTCCTGAATATTGATTGGAAGGACTGATGCTGAAGCTGAAACTCTAATGCTTTGGCCAGCTGATACGAGCAGCTGACTGACTGGAAAAGACCCTGGTGCTGGGAAAGATTGAAGGTGGTAGGAGAAGGGGCTGACAGAGGATAAGATGGCTGGATGGTATCAGTGACTCAATGGACATGGGTTTGGGTAGACTCCGGGAGTTGGTGATGGGCAGGGAGTCCTGGAGTGCTGCAGTTCATGGAGTTGCAAAGAGTCAGACACAACTGAGTGATTAAACTGAACTGAATCGTGTTATGGAACTTCATACTCATAACTTAACGAACCCTATTAGCCTCCAAAGACCTCACCTCCACATACCATTATGGTGGGGATTAAGGCTTTAACATATAGTCTTGGGGGGGACACAGACATTCGAACTTAGCATCTTTGTTTCTTTTTTGAAAAAAAAATTTTTTTTTTATTAAAGTTGCTCTAGTGGTCATATACGGTTGTGAGAGCTGAACCGTAAAAAAGACAGAGCACCAAAGAATTGATGCCATTGAACTGTGGTGCTGAAGAAGACTCCTGAGAGTCCCTTGGGCAACAAGGAGATCAAAGTAGTCAATCTTAAGGGAAATCAACCCTGAATACTCATTGGAAGGACTGATGCTAAAGCTGAAGCTCCAGTATTTTGGTTACCTGATGTGAACAGATAACTCACTGGAAAAGACCCTGATGCTGGGAAAAATTGAGGACAGAAGGAGAAGAGGGAGTCAGGATGAGATGGCTGGATGGCCTCACCAACTCAATGGACATGAGTTTGAGCAAAGTCCAGGAGACAGTGAAGGCCAGGGAAGCCTGGCATGCTGCAGTCCATGGGGTGGCAAAGAGTTGGACGTGACTGGGCAGCTAAACAACAGCAGAGTTGCTTTGGAATGTTGTTTAGTTTCTGTTGTATAGTAAGGTGAATCAGCTCTATGTTTACATATACCCCCTCTTTTTTGGATTTCCTTCCTATTTAAGGAATGACCTTTATTTATTTTTTTTTAATTTGAGGGAAATTGCTTTACAATATTGCGTTGGTTTCTGCCATACAACAACACGAATCAGCCATAATTACACATACATTACCTCCTCCTTGAGCCTGCCTCCCCACCTCCGTCCCACACCTCTCGGTCATCATAGGGCACCAGGCTGGGCTCCCTGTGTTATGTAGCAACTCCTCACCAGCTATCTACTTTACACACGGTCATGGCATCTTTCTCATGTCTTTTTCGTTGTTACTGTTAAAATATTTATTTATTTGTTGTGCCCGGTCTCAGTTGTGGCACATGAGATTTTTAGTTGCGGCATGTAAACTCTCAGTTGCAGCATGGAGGATCCAGTTCCCTGACCAGAGTTCAGACCCTGGGCCCACTGCATTGGAGCGTAGAGTCTTAGCCACTGGGTCACCAGGCAAGTCCCTTACGTGTTTTTATCAGACTGAAAAAAAGACGCCTCCCAGAAGACTTGACTTCACTAGCCAAATCTACATCCTATATCCCATCTCTAAACCAGTCAGTGGCAAGGGGTACAAAAGTCCTGTGATTGGCTTTGACTACTCAGGATTCATGGTCCCCGCCCCCCACCCTCTTCCCCAAGAAGAACACAATTAGGAATCTGTTATCCAGGATGGAAAGTGGGCTGGGAGGCAGCCCCTCTTGCCCACCAGCTTCTCTGCCTGGGCTCTGAATCCATTCCTGCCTCTTGGAAGACCTTATTCTGTTGATCATTTTTTACTCATCTTTATTTCCAGTCTGTGTTCTCTTTGTCTTTAAGCTTATTGGACGAAGGGTCTATGTGTGCTGTCTCCATTTCTTTTCTTCCATTTTATTCCTTAAATCTCCTGTAACCTGAGTTCTGCTGCTCCTCATAATAGACCTCCCCTCTGTCATGATCAGTGCCCACTCATTGCCCAGGCCTTTCCAGCTTCATTAACTAGTGTTGGATGAGACCAGAACTTCTCCAGATTCTCCAGGTTTAGTGTGTAACCAGAATCATTTGGAGGATGATGGAAGTACAGACCTTAGGTTTCCATCCTGAGTTTCTGAGTCAGTTAAGTCTGAGCTGGGGCTTATAGAACTGAGCTTACTTAACCTCTCTGGTGGTTTTTCCAGTGGTCATGTATGGATGTGAGAGTTGGACTATAAAGAATGCTGAGCCCCAAGGAATTGATGCTTTTGAACTGTGATGTTGGAAAAGACTCTTGAGAGTCCCTTGGACTTCAAGGAGATCAAACCAGTCCATCCTAAAGGAAATCAGTCCTGAATATTGATTGGAAGGACTGATGCTGAAGCTGAAACTCTTAAGGCTTTGGCCACCTGATGAGAGCAGCTGACTCATTGGAGAAGACCCTGATGCTGGGAAAGATTGAAGGAGGGAGGAGAACGGGCCGAGAGAGGATGAGATGGCTGGATGGCATCACCAACTTGATGAACATGAGTTTGAGTAGGCTCTGGGACTCGGTGATGGACAGGGAAGCCTGGCGCGCTCCTGTCCATGGAGTCACAAAGAGTTGGACACGACTGAGTGACTGAACTGAACTGAACCTCTCTGGGGACATTTGATATGGATTTTACTAACTACCACCTTCTTTCTGAGTTTCAGAACTCAAAATCAGACCTGCAGTTCTTATTCCTCCTGTGTTCTCTTTCTCTTTTTAAAGTTGATGAATGGCCGTGTTCTTTTTCTCAAGTAGGAAACCTGAAACTCTTTGTAATTCTTTATTCTTCCTTACCCCCATCTACAGTCAATTCATGTTCCACACTCTAAATATCCCTCGAGCACATCCTTTTGTCTCCCTATCTATTGTCTCTGCTTTAGTTTGAGCCATTTCTTTTCACCCACGTTGCTATCATGCTCTCCAAAAATGCTTGTCTAGCTCCAATCTCAGACTTTCGTGTATTTATACTTCATATTTTTGCACAGTGAGTTTTTTATTTTTATTTTTTCAGATTTTGCTGCTTTTATTTATTTTTTTATGTGTC
The DNA here is from genome assembly GCA_006408695.1 of Aepyceros melampus. NCBI lineage: Eukaryota > Metazoa > Chordata > Mammalia > Artiodactyla > Bovidae > Aepyceros > Aepyceros melampus. Next base: position 127,509 of record SJXQ01002534.1, read on the forward strand.
TTTTCTTTTTTTTTTTTTGATTTTTATTTTTTAGATGCAAGCCTAATCACATTATTCCTGAGATCAAAATTCTCTGGCCTCCCACACCTTCTAGGTAAAATCCAGACTCCCCCACATGCAAGCAGAAGGCTTCAAAACCGGGTCTCTGCCTGCCTGTCTAGTGTTTGCTCCTCTTCCTTCTCTACTCTTCCTGGGCTTTAGGACTGAACTGCCTTGATTCTGAGTTCTCTTGGGCTTTTGGACCTTTGCCTGAAACACTTCTTTTTCTCCCTGTAGTGCTTATCTTCCAGGGCTTAGCTCAGGGTTACCTGTCCTATTGCTCCACTTCCCTGGTCCCTTTTCTGTCCCTGGAAATTAGATGCTCCTTTTCTGTACAGCCATGAGGTATGTAAATTGTACTCATTTAGCTGTTAAACACACTACTTAGTTCTGGAGGTTTATTTGGTGCTTGTTCTCCTCTAGACTATGATTTCTTTAAGGACAAAGATTGTACTTTTCTTGTTTCTTAATATAGCTTCTAACATCATAATTAATCAATGTTTGTTGAGTGATTGAATGTTAAAGACTATTTTCAGTGATAAAACCTGGTCATAAAACCCAGTCTGGAAAAGTTAGGACCCACTCTGGGAATACTTTGGAGAGTGACAAAAACACTGTAGACTTTACATCTAGTTGGATTTGTTCATGATTCTGGAGGAATTGGTATTTCTTGGAGTCTGTGACAGAGTGGGCATGGGAGTTGGTGATGTATTATAGCACTCACTTCAGTGATGTTGCCATTTTCATTTCCTTTATTACTTGGGTGAAATCTGGAAATAAAATTGCTCTTAAGAGATCTTTAGCATATACAGAACTCTGTCCAGTAAGACAGAAACATGTGACTCCAAACTTTCCTCATATACCTATGTCTATATCTGTGTTTATTTATATACACATATTTGTTTATTTCCTTGTTCTTTGAGAAGTTAAAAACAAATTGTGGTGTCACAAGCTGCCATCTTTGTGATAGATAAATTTTATTTCTAAGTTTTAGATGACACCACCCTTATGGCAGAAAGTAAAGAATAAATAAAGAGCCTTTTGATGAAAGTGAAAGAGGAGAGTGAAAAAGTTGGCTTAAAGCTCAACATTCAGAAAACTAAGATCGTGGCATCCAGTCCCATCACTTCATGGCAAATAGATGGGGAAACAGTGGAAACAGTGGCTGACTTTATTTTTTTGGGCTCCAAAATCACTGCAGATGGTGATTGCAGCAATGAAATTAAAAGACACTTCCTCCTTGGAAGGAAAGTTATGACCAACCTAGACAGCATATTACAAAGCAGAGACATTACTTTTCCAACAAAGGTCCATCTAGTCAAGGCTATAATTTTTCCAGTGGTCATGTATGGATGTGAGAGTTGGACTGTGAAGAAAGCTGAGCACCGAAGAATTGATGCTTTTGATTTGTGGTGTTGGAGAAGACTCTTGAGAGTCCCTTGGACTGTAAGGAGATCCAACCAGTCTATCCTAAAAGTGATCAGTCCTGGGTGTTTATTGGAAGGCCTGATGTTGAAGCTGAAACTCCATTACTTTGGCCACCTGACGTGAAGAGCCGACTCATTTGAAAAGATCCTGATGCTGAGAAAGATTGAAGGCAGGAGGAGAAGGGGACAACAGAGGATGAGATGGTTGGATGGCATCACCGACTTAATGGACATGGACTCTGGGAGTTGGTGATGGACAGGGAGGCCTGGTGTGCTGCAGTTCATGGGGTCACAAAAAGTCAGACATGACAGTGACTGAACTGAACTGAAGTTTTAGAAATTGAATATTTAATTGACCTTAAATGTGTTATGGTTTTCATTTGTATTTCCCTAGTGACAAATGGAGAAAGAAATGGCAACCCACTCCAGTGTTCTTGCCTGTAGAATCTAAGGGATAGGGGAGCCTGGTGGGCTGCCATCTCTGGGGTCGCACAGAGTCGGACACAACTGAAGCGACTTAGCAGCAGCAGCAGTGACAATGACATTGAGCATCTTCTCATGTGTTTGTTAGCCATTTGTAAATCTTCTTTGGAGAAGTGCCTATTCCCATCCTTTAATTTTAAAATTTTTAAATTATGAAAATAATTTTGATTATATAATTGTTTACCTTTTTATTAAAGATGTACAAGTTCATTATAACTGATACAAGTCCCTCTTCAGGTATGTGATATATGATTATTTACTCCTGTCTGTGTTTTCCCCCCACTTTCTTTATAGTATCATTTGCAGCACAAAAGTTTTTAATTTGGATGTGCCCAATTAATCTGTTTTTTCTTTTGTCACTTGTACTTATGGTATCATATTTAACAAACTGTTGCCTAATCCAAGACCATAAAGAATTACTGCTCTTTTGTCTTCTCAGAGTTTTGTAGCTTTAGCACTTAATTTGAAGTCTCAGATTCATTTCTAATTAATTTTTATGCAAGAAAATGTCCAACATTGTTATTATTTTTTGCATGTGGATATTCAGTCCTCCCTACACCATTTGTTGAAGAGGCTGTACTTTACCATTGTTTTGGATGGCACAGTTTGTCAAAATAGATTATAAATGTAGGAGTTTATTTCTGAATTCTTAATTCTCTTCCATTGTTTTACATACTTGTCTTTGTGTCAGTACAGTACTGTATTGATCACTGCAACTATATAGTAAGTTTTGAAATTGGGATATGTGAATCTTCCAACTCTGTTCTTTTTCTAAGCTTGTTTGGCTCTTCTGAGTTCTTTGCATATCTGAATTAGTTTTAGGATCAATTTTTTCTTAAATGGGCTTCCCTGGTGGCTCAGAGGTTAAAGCGTCTGCCTCCAATGCGGGAGACCCGGGTTCGATTCCTGGGTCGGGAAGATCCCCTGGAGAAGGAAATGGCAATCCACTCCAGTATTCTTGCCTGGAGAATCCCATGGACAGAGAAGCCTAGTACATTACAGTCCACGGGGTCGCAAAGACTCGGACATGACTGAGCGACTTCACCTTCACCTTTTCTCAAATAGCTGCAGAAAAAGCAGCTTGGATCATAGTAGTAATTGTGCTGAATATATAAATGAATCGAGAGTATTGATATCCAAATGATATTAATTCTTAATAACCCATGAATATAGCATGTTTTATCTATAATTTCTTCCAACAATGTTTTCTAGTTTCCAGTGAGTGAGTCTTATACTATCTTTGTTAAATATATGCCTTCTGAGTACTTTATTTTTTTTGATGTGATTGTAAATGCAGCTGTTTGCTTAATCTCATTCTTTCACTTTTGATTTGGTCATTGCTATTGTATGCAAATGGATTGAATTTTATTTTATTCTTGGATCCTGCAACCTTGCTGAACCTGGTGACTTGTGTTTAATTTTTTTTTAGTAGATTCCTTAGAATTTTTTACAAAATCATATCTCTGAGTTGTTGTTTAGTTGCTCAGTTGTGTGTGACTCGTTGTGACCTGATGGACTGCAGCACGCCAGGCTTCCCTGTCCTTCACCAACTCCTGGAGCTTGCTCAAACTCATGTCCATTGATTCAGTGATCCCATCAAACCATCTCATCCTCTGTCGTCCCTTTCTTATCCCACCTTCAGTCTTTCCCAGCATCAGGGTCTTCTCCAATGAGTCAGTTCTTCACATCAGGTGGCCAAAGCATTGGAGTTTCAGATTCAGCATTAGTCCTTCCAATGAATATTCAGGACTGATTTCCATTAGGATTGAATGGTTTGATCTCTTTGCAGTCCAAGGGACTCTCAAGAGTCTTCTCCAACACCACAGTTCAAAAGCATCAATTCTTTGGCATTCAGCTTTCTTTATAGTCCAACTCTCACATCTGTATATGACTACTGGAAAAACCATAGCTTTAACTAGACGGACCTTTGTCCGCAAAGTAATGTCTCTGTTTTTTAGGTTATCTAGGTTGGTCATAGCTTTTCTTCCAAGGAGCAAGCATCTTTTAATTTTATGGCTTCAGTCACAATCCGCAGTGATTATGGAGCCCAAGAAAATAAAGTCTCTCACTGTTTCCATTGTTTCCCTATCTATTTGTCAGAAGAGATGGGACTGGATGCCATGACCTTAGTTTTTTGAATGTTGAGTTTTAAGCCAGCTTTTTCTATGAAGAGAAGTACTTATATTTATTCCTTTCCAACTCTGGGTGCTGAGTTTTTTTTTTTTTTTTTTTTCTTACCTAATTGCATTGCTTAGAACCTGCAGTGAAATGTTGAGTAGAAATGGTAAGAAATAGGACTTTATTTTCTTATTCCTAGTTTTAGGAGGGATACATTCAGTGTTTTTCTATTCCTGATTTGTTGAATGCTTTTTATGACAAGAGGGTATTGGATTTTGGGAAATACCCTTTTTGTCTGTCGATATGATCATGTGGTTTCTATTTTTTATTTGTATGTTTGATAGAGTGATTTTTTGTGTGTGTTGAACTAACCTTGCATTCTTAGGGTAAATCCCACTTGGTTGTCTTCTATAATACTTCTATATATTGCTGGATTTTAGTTTGCTAATATTTTGTTGAAGATTTTTGCCTCTGTAGCCATAAAGAATATTGGTAGTTATTGTATGATATCTTTTTCTAGTTTTGGTATCAGAGTACTGCTGGCCTCATTGAAGTATTATCTCCTTTTTGGGGGGAGGGTAGAATTTGTCAATGATTGGTATTAATTCTCATTTAAATGTTTGGCAGAATTCACCTGTGAAGCCTTCTGAGTTAGAAGTGTTTTTAATCACCAATTCAGTCTCTTTACTTGTTTTAAGTTTATTCAGAGATTCTGGTTTTTCTTCAGGAAGTTTTAGGTTTTTGTGTTTTTCTAGGAATTTCTTCTTTCCCTCTAAATTATCCAATGTGTTGGTTTACAGTTGTTCATAGTATTCCTATGCAATATGTTTTATTTCTATATGGCTAATAGTAATGTCTTTTTGTTCATTTCTGATTCTGGTAATGTATGTGTTCTGCCATTTTTTTCTTGGTCACTATAACTAAATGTGGGAGACCCAGGTTTGATCTCTGGGTTGTGAAGATCCCCTGAAGAAGGGGATGGCTTCCCGCTCCAGGATTCTTGCTGGAGAATTCCATGGATAGAGGATCCTGGTGGGCTATAGTCCATGGGATCACAAAGAGTCAGAAATCACTGAGCAACTAACAATTTCATAACTAAAAGGTGTTAATTTTGGGGATCTTTTCAAAGAAACAACTTTTGTTTTCATTGATTTTCTTTTTTCTAGTCTCTATTTCATCTATTGGCACTTTATATTATATTCTTCCTCCTGCTTGCTTAGGTTTAGATTGGTTTTTTCCTTGGCTCTTAAGATGGAAGATAGGTTATTGATTTAAGATCATTCTTTTCTAATATCGGCATTTATAGCTATAAAGTTTCTCTAAGCATTGCTTTCTTTATCTATACCCCATGAATTTTGGTATGTTGTATTTTAGCTTTCATTCGTCTCAGGGTATTTTCTAATTTCCTTTATGATTTCTTCTTTGTTTCATTGGTTATTTACCAGTATGTTGTTTTGTTTCCATGTATTTGTGAATTTCCAGAATTTCCTTCTGGTACTGATTTCTGATACGCATTCCATTGTGGTCATAGAACGTTCTTGACGTGCTTTTAATCACTTTAAATTATGAGGGCTGTTCATGGTCTAAAGAGTATGGTCTGTTTTAGAGAATGTTTAGTGGACACTTGAGAGGAACGTATATTGTGGTGTTGGGTGAAGTGTACAGAGATCTGACAGGTCTAGTTGGCTTATAGTTTTATTCCAATCTTCTATTTCTCTATTGATTTTCTTCCTGGTTGTTCTATCTAGTGTTGAAATGGGATAAAGAAGTCTCTCATTATAATTTTTGAATTGTTTATTTATTCTTTCAGTTCTTCGTTGTTGTGGTTTTAAAGTCTGTTTGGTCTGATTCTCGCACGGTTGCTGTTTGCATAGTGTGTCACTATGTACCTTTTTACTTTCATCAAACCTAAAATGTGTCTCCTATAAACAGCATATGGTACAGTTTTTAAAATGCAATGAGATAATCTCCAACTTTTAGTTGAATTGTTTAACCTGTTCACATTTAATATTATTGATATGGTTTATTTAAACCTGCCATTTTGCTTTTTGTTTTCCATAGGTCTTATGCCTTTCTTTGTTTTTTTTTTTTTTTTTTTAAATAAGCCAGTCTCTTCCAGTGTGGTATCTTAGCTCCTTTAATAATTTTAAAATTAAACATTTTGAATTATTTCATTAGTGTTTGCTCTAGGACTTTCTATACAGATCTTAAAAGAATCTACTTCTGATATTTACCTAGTTTCAGCAAAATAAACTTCAGTATAGCTCTGTTTCTTTCCCCCCTTTTTTGCTACTCTTGTTATTCATATTATGTCTGTATATTGTAGAAACCCAACAATATATTGTTATAATTTTTACTTTATGTAAATCTTTAAAAAAAATCTTAAGTCTTTTAAAGCAGCTAAGAGAAGTAAGGAGAGTAGGTACATATTTATGGAGTTACAATAATTTTTCTATTTTTCATTTGCTTCATGTATTCTGTGGATTTAAGTTACCATCTGGTGTTATTTCCTTCTCTAATGGCGGCTTTGCCCTCATCTCTTCTTTTTTTTTTAAATCAAATATATAAAACTTTATATCTTATTAGCCAACAATACAACTGTATGCTTATTGTTTTATTGAGTTGCTCTTTAAATCAGTTAAGAGAAGGGAAGGAAATATATAGTTATAGGTTTTACATAATTACCTTTATTGACAGTCTTGTTTTTTGTGTGGATTTAAATTACCATTTGGTGTCATTTGCTTTCAGCCTGAAGAATTCTCTTATGTTTCTTGTAAAGTAGATCTTCTAGCAACACATTCTCTCAGTTTTTGTTTTTCTGGGAGTGTGTTGATTTCACCTTCATGGGCGAGAGATAGTTTTGTTAGACATAAGATCTCAATTCACAGTTTTTTATCTTCAGCGCTTTGAATATTCAGTCCTCCTGCCTTCTAGTTTCTTCTGCTTCTGATGATAAGTCAGTCAGCTGTTAGTCTTATTGGTATTCCTTTTATGCGATGAGTCATTTTTCTCTTGCTAATTTCAAGATTTTTTCTTTTTTCTTAACATTTGATTATATTTTGTCTGGGTGTATATCTCTTTGTATTTATCTGGTTTGGAGTTTGTTGAACTTCTTAATGTATAGATTACTAATGTTTTCATCAAATTTGGGAAGATTTCAGCCTTTATTTAAATCTTTTTTTCTGCCCCTTTTTCTGTGGTGGTCTGTTCACTCTTTTCATTTTTTTCTCCTCATCTTTCAAATTGTACAGTATCTATTGACTCACGTATGCTGTTGAGTTCCTATAGTGAATTTTCCACTTCAGTTATTGTATTTCTTCAGTTATTGTACAATTTCAGATTTTCTATTTGGCTCTTTTTTTTATCATTTCTATATCTTTATTGATTTTCGTTGTACTTTCTTTTAATTCTTTTTACATGATTTCCTTTAGTTCTGTGTGAAAGTGAAAGTTGCTCAGTGGTGTCCGACTCTTTGCGACCCCATGGACTATACAGTCCATGAAATTTTCTAGGCCAGAATACTGGAATGGGTAGCCTTTCCCTTCTCCAGGGGATCTTTCCAACCCAGCGATTGAACTCGGGTCTCCTGCATTGCAGGCAGATTCTTTACCAGCTGAGCCACAAGGGAAGCCCAAGAGTACTGGAGTGGGTAGCTTATCCCTTTTCCAGCACATCTTCCCAACCCAGGAATCGAATGGTGTCTCCTGCGTTGCAGGTGGATTCTTTACCAACTGAGTTATCAGGGAAGCCCAACTTATTTATAATAGCTGATTTGAAGTCTGTATCTGTTAAGTCTAACATCTAGCCCCTTTAAAATCAATTTATATTGCCTGTCTTTTTCCCTGCAAATGGGTTTTCTGTTTCTTTGTACATTTTGCCATATTTGTTGAAAACTGGAAAATTTAAATAACACATAGCAACTCTATGGACTTATCACCTTGGAGCTGGGGGTTAATGTTGTTTTCTTAGTTATTTATGTATTTTTTACTGACTTGGCTGAACTGACAGTGTGAAGGTATTTCCCCCAGTGGACAGCATTGGATGCCTATACTCAAATTTATTTTCTTGTTTTTTCTTTTACCTTCACTACTTAAGGGTCAATATAAACCATTTGTTGTTTTAAAGCTGTGAGTATACCCTCCTAGCCAGTTAGACTTTTACTCATTACCATTAGATGTGTGTGTTGCAAATGCTATCCTAGTTGAAAGAATTTAGGTATTACAGTTCATAAAGGAAAGGCAAGACACATTCTTGAGGTTTTTCTTTGATTTAATGGTTTTTAAGATAATTAATTGGTTCTCTATCATTTCTTGAAAGTGACCAATTTTTTAGAAAAATCATGAATTCTTAGAATTAAACATATTTGATGAGTTTGGATCCATCTCAATTATTGTCATTAATGAAGCTCCAATTATTCCATCTTTGGCCAGTGGAAGCCTTTTGAAATTGGCTCCTGAGTCCCAGAATTAGCCATTTCTCTAAGAAGCTCTGGTCTCTAAGGAATGCTCATTGATGCTGGTTTGGTCTTTGTAGGCCTTTTTGGTCATCAGAGCTCAGAAATATATGCACATACTTAAGATACAGTAAAATATCTCACATGTTTATATTGATGCTTCCAATTAAAACTCTAGACTACAGTGCAATTGAATCTTCCTTTTACATCTCCTTTTGTCTATGACAAGAATCCTGGTTTTAAAAGACTCAAGTGATTATAGAATTAGAAAATCCCATAACCACTCATTTTTATCCCATATTACACATGCAGCCATCTCAATGACAACAGTAGTACTACTGAAAACATGATTGTTGAAAACATTAAAAAACATATTTTTTATGTTCTCTCGCCATCTTTATAGCGCTTAGGACTAACCTTGTCTTCTGAGACATTGTTTAGCAAAATGAAATGTTTGCCAAGTAGAGCTTTAGCACACTTTCTTTTTCTCAGACTTCCTGTTAGAATGGTGATAAAAAAGAGGAGGAAGACATAACCTTGTTCCTTAAAACCTGGGTTGTTGGGTTATCTGGTAACATTCTGGTATAGAAAGATGTGGCCCTAAAATCTGAGGTTTTATTCTTCTTTAAAGGTACCGTAGTGATTTGACTACATGCTTGCTTCCTGAGTTGAAACTGGTTCATTTTCTACTTTTATCAGGGAGCAGCTTCCATAGGGTGGAGGTGGATACTTCTAATGGTCTCTTACCTAGTGTATTTGGTTGTGCAGAGAAATGCAAGTAGCAGGAGATATAGCTATATATGCTATCATAGCTTTTGTGAGTGCACAATAGATAGATGGTAGGTAGACTGGTAGACAGATGAGAGATAGGTAGATAGATACACAATAGAAAGAAAGAGAAAGAAAGGGCTTCCCTGGTGGTTGAGTGGTTAAGAATTCGCCTGCCAATGCAGGTAACACAGGTTTGATCACTGGTCCAGGAAGAGGCCACATGCCACAACTAGAGTTTGCATGCTGGCACTGAAAGACCTCACATTCTGCATCTAAGACCCAGCACAGCCAAATAAATAAATATAAAGAAAGAAAGATGGATAGGGAGAAAGAGATTTTATGTTAAGGAACTGGCTCACATGATTGTGGGAGCTAGCAAGTGTGATACTTGTAGAGTAGGCCAACAGGCAGAAATTTTAGGTAAAAGTTGATGATGTAATCTTGAGTCAAAATTTGCAGGGCAGTTCAGCAGACTGGAAACTCAGGCAAGGTTTCTTTGTTGGTCTTGAGACAGAATTAATTGCTTCTTCCTTGGGAAAGTTCAATCTTTGCTGTTAAGGCCTTAAACTTTGGATGAGGTCCCCCACGTTATGGAGAGTAATCTGTTTGAAGGTAGCTGATTGTAATTATTAATCACATCCAAAGGACCTTCAGTGCAACATGTAGACTAGTGTTAGATCAAACTAGCCAAGTTGACACAAAAAGTTAACCACCACAGTTGGGTTAACCATTTATTACCCAAACTGAAGATTCTTTTTGAACATAAGTACTAAAAAATAATGAAATAATATGATTTTATTTGTTGATTGACAGATTATTTTTATTTGAGTCCCGTTAAGTTATTTTAAAATAAATTTATTTCTGAAAAATATTAACATATTTCCTTGTTATATAAAAAAACCAAATCATCAAGACAAATATCAAAGCAAGACAAAACTGTTTCATGTTGAATTTTTTCAACTTTAAAAAGAACATAAGTAGAATTCTCAGTAAAAGTTCATATACATTATTTAGTTTCTTCATCGTAATTTGTTTGTAGTCCTGGGTCTCTGTATTTTTCTGAAAGAAATGTAGTTTTGAAACATGGTTGTATTATTTTTGTTTCATAAAATTGTAGTCTTCGCAGTTTCATTTTTGATTGCTAAACTTGAAATTGTTTATTTTTTTCAATAGTTATTACTTGCTGTAAATCATAAATTTTTAAATTTGAGAGTATAACATTTGTGTAGGTACTAAGGTACCTGGTAAGTTCAAAGCAAATTCTACTTAATTGAGGTCATTGTAAATTTTTATTTTTTTAAATAGTTTAACATGAAAATATTCTAGCCCATATGTTTTCATAGGCACGGTCTTTTTTTACTCTATTTAGAGTACCTTTATTCAATGAAATTTTTGAAAACTTGTCAGATAAGTTGTATCTATTTATAAATCTTTTTTGAACATTTTACCAAATTTAGATGCTGCTGTTAATAGATTGTCAGCATTTGAAATCCATTGTATCCGGGTACAAAATATAAACATATCTAAGTAAAAAGCCCTGGTTCTCTGTGTAGATTAAATCTGATTTAAAGATTTCCAACTAACTGAACAAAATAAAGCCAATATTTATTTTTAAAAATTTTATTGGAGTATAGATGCTTTTCTGTATTGTTAGTTTCTACTGTACAGCAAAGTAAACCAGCCACACATGTACATATATCCCCTCTCTTTTGGGTTTCCTTCCTATTCAGGTCACCACAGAGCACTGAGTAGAGCTCCCTGTGCTATACAGCAGGTTCTCATTAGTTATTTTATACATAGTAGTGTTTATAAACGTCAATCCTGATTTCCCGATTCACTCCACCCCCCCTTTCCCTCTTGTCCATATGTTTGTTATGAAGCCAATATTTAAAGTGCTCAATTGAAAAAAATCCACCCTATTGATGATTTTACTTAGTCTTAAAAACCTTAAAGATTTCTGAGATATATAGCAAAATCTGGGAGTTGGTGATTGTCAAGGAAACCTGGCGTGCTGTAGTCCACGGGGCTACAAAGAATTGGACTTGGCTAAGCAACTGAACTGATAGCAAAAAGAGAAAATATGTACTGTCACGTTGGAGTAGTTTTTATTCAACATCATATTTGTCAAAAAATATTCTGGTTCACTTTCTTTAACTGTGTGTATGTGTGTGTGTATAAATATTTGTCAGTGTTGTTTGGTAGACTTTCTTTGGTGAATATAATTGCGGGATGTGTTTGCATCTACTGAAATGTCATATATTGCCATTTACATGGTATGGTTGTGAATTAGGTGTTAATCACAACAATGTTTAAGCTAGTTTCTGTTCTGTGCTTTATAAATTAATAAGAATATTGATTTTTACTCTGTGATAGTGTGCTCAACCAAAGTTTGTATTATCACTGTAAAACAAATATAGTGTCTCCTCATTATTTACGAATTCCATTTTGTGAATTCTCCCTACTCACAAAAAAATTAATTGAAACCCTCAAAGCAGTATTCTTGGCCCTTTTCTAGTTATTTAGGGCCATATTAACAGAAAATTTGAGTTGCTCAACCTACTTGTTCCCAGCTGTAAAGCAAGGCTTTCTTTCAGATCTCACACTCTCACAGTATACACCTTTCAGGGTGCCACTTTTTTCTTTTCTTTTTTGGTGATTTCACTGTTAATAGTAGCTCCAAGGCATACTGTTGAAGTGCTATATACAGTGTTCCTAAGTGCAAGAAGGCTACGATGTGATGTATTTTACAGACAAAATACATGTCTTAAATAAGCTTTATTCAGGCACGAGTTAGTGCTATGGCCTGTGAGTTCAATGTTAATGAATCAATAATATATATTAAGTATAGTATCTTTATACAGAAACATATAAAACACAAGGTTTTGTTGATTAATTGATGAAACTGTTGTAGCCAGAGGCTCACAGGAACCTAATCTGTGTTTCCTCTAAGAGCAGTAGTTTGGTGTTTGCTAATTTAGTGTTCAAAAGCATCAATTCTTCAGCACTCAGCTTTCTTCACAGTCCAACTCTCACATCCACACATGACCAATGGAAAAACCATAGACTTGACTAGACAGACCTTTGTTGGCAAAGTAATGTCTCTGCTTTTCAATATGCTATCTAAGTTGGTCATACCTTTCCTTCCAAGGAATAAGCGTCTTTTAATTTCATGGCTGCAATCACCATCTGCAGTGATTTTGGAGCCTCCCAAAATAAAGTCAGCCATTGTTTCCACTGTTTCCCCATCTATTTGCCATGAAGTGATGCAACCAGATGCCATGATCTTCATTTTCTGAATGTTGAGCTTTAAGCCAACTTTTTCACTCTCCTCTTTCATCAAGAGGCTTTTTAGTTCCTCTTCACTTTCTGCCATAAGAGTGGTGACATCTGTGTATTTGAGGTTATTGATATTTCTCCCAGCAGTCTTGATTCCAGTTTGTGCTTCTTCCAGCCCAGCATTTCTCATGATGTACTCTGCATATAAGTTAAATAAGCAGGGTGACAATATACAGCCTTGATGTACTCCTTTTCCTATTTGGAACCAGTCTGTTGTTCCATGTCCAGTTCTAACTGTTGCTTCCTGATCTGCATACAGATTTCTCAAGAGGCAGGTCAGGTGGTCTGGTATGCCCATCTCTTTCAGAGTTTTCCACAGTTTCTTATGATCCACAGAGTCAAAGGCTTTGGCATAGTCAATAAAGCAGAAATAGATGTTTTTCTGGAACTCTCTTGCTTTTTCAATGATCCAGCAGATGTTGGCAATTTGATCTCTGGTTCCTCTGCCTTTTCTAAAACCAGCTTGAACATCAAGAAGTTGACGATTCACCTATTACTGAAGTCTGGCTTGGAGAATTTTGAGCATTACTTTACTAGCATGTGAGATGAGTGCAGTTGTGCAGTAGTTTGAGCATTCTTTGGCATTGCCTTTCTTTGAGATTGGAATGAAAAGTGACCTTTCCAGTCCTGTGGCCACTGCTGAGTTTTCCAAATTTTCTGGCATATTGAGTGCAGCACTTTCACAGCATCATCATTTTAGGATTTAAAATAGCTCAACTGAAATTCCATCACCTCCACTACCTCTGTTCATAGTGATGGTTTCTAAGGCCCACTTGACTTCACATTCCAGGATGTCTGGCTCTAGGTGAGTGATCACACTGTCATGATTATCTAAGGCCCACTTGACCTCACATTCCAGGGTGTCTGTCTCTAGGTGGATGATTACACCATTGTGATTATCTGGGTCATGAAGATCTTTTTTGTACAGTTCTTCTGTGTATTCTTGCCACCTCTTCTTAATATCTTCTGCTTCTATTAGGTCCATACCATTTCTGTCCTTTATCGAACACATCTTTGCATGAAATGTTCCCTTGGTATCTTTAATTTTCTTGACGAGATCACTAGTCTTTCCCATTTTGTTGTTTTCCTCTGTTTCTTTGCATTGATTGCTGAGGAAGGCTTTCTTATCTCTCCTTGGTGGTGTTGGAAAAGACTCTTGAGAGTCCCTTGGACTGCAAGGAGATCCAACCAGTCCATTCTAAAGGAGATCAGTCCTGGGATTTCTTTGGAAGGACTGATGCTAAAGCTGAAACTCCAATACTTTGGACACCTCATGTGAAGAGTTGACTCATTGGAAAAGACCTTGATGCTGGGAGGGATTGGGGGCAGGAGGAGAAGGGGATGACAGAGGATGAGATGGCTGGATGGCATCACCAACTTGATGGACATGAGTTTGAGTGAACTCTGGGAGATGGTGATGGACAGGGAGGCCTGGCGTGCTGCGATTCACGGGGTTGCAAAGAGTCAGACACGACTGAGCGACTGAACTGAACTGAACTGAACTGAATTTAGTGTTCATGATAACTTTGTAGAACTTAATTACTGTGACTAATGAGAACTAACTATAGTTTTATCTTTGGTTTTGAACTTCTTAACTGAATTGAAATAGCAGCTATGCAGTGTCAGGTGTACTGCATAGTAAGAATAAGCTTCCAAAAGGTCTATGTTGATTCCATAAATTGGATGAAAACAGTCAAACCATTTTTGGAATTAACTGACTTCTTCTATTTGATGTGTTAATATCTCCTTACAACTGATAGAAAGCTGGCATCATTTAACTGTGAATTTCTTCTCTATTAGAGCCAAGAGAATAATAGTTGTCAATTAACTTTGTAAACAAGATACTTTGTAATCAGAACTGAGCACCATTAATCTCAAGACTAGTCATTTGATCTAAATGAAGAGTCATGGTTTGTAGATCAATATTGTATATAAAACATTTTTTCCATCTGCTTTTCTTAAGTTAATACCTTCAAGCTAGTTACAGCTGGTGCAGCAGCATTGACTATTTCTCCCACCTCCACCCAAGACTGAGGAAGGATTGAGCTGTCCCTTGGCTACTGCTGTCCAAATGCACTTCCCTTTTCTGCTCAAGGTTCAGATGCTGACTCTGAATGAGATGTCAGTTACAGCCCATCCAGCAGTGGGTTACTGCTCAAGGTCTTCACATTTAACCACAGGCTAAATTGACAACTAGGCTCAGGGCGCAGGCATCTCACACCGCTCAATGAGATCAGGGCAGAGCCTAGAAGTAAATGTTCTGGCTTGCTATAATGCTGTCATTAAAAATCACCAGGAAGTGGAAAATCCAAGACAAATAATAACTTGGATGGGACATTGCAATAATGGACATAAGTTGGGATTGTCTCAGTCAAAATGACACACATGGATGCTTTACCAGGCACTTGTCTTCTCAAAAATCTCCTAATCCTCAACTCCTGGTTACTGTTTTCCCCTCACCAAGGCTGTGCCCTCAATGTGATTCACTTGTTTGTGACCAGTTAGTAATTTCCACAGCATTATGTACGTGGAAAAGAATGTGAAGCATTCTTCTTAGTCAGTTTTATTCATTGTGGTACTCTTTTTTTTTTTTCTAGAACATTTTCTATTCATCTTCAAACTTGTATTAAATTTTGCATGCCTTCATCTTTAAATTAAAGATGAATACATTTAAGAAATTGTTCCTCACAGTTCTTTTGTTACCTTAAAAAAATACCATACTATAATTAAGAGTGAAACTTGGGGAGGAATACAGTTGTTGCATATATTTGATAAAAATGGATTATCCAAATATGATAAAAATGGATTATCCAAATATGATAAAAATGGATTATCCAAATATGATTGTGATAACATTTTATATTTATATTATATTTAATATTTATATTTGATTTATATTCTATTACAGGACTAATGAAAAAGATTCACCATATCTTAGGACTTTTTACTGGAGCCTTAAGACATAGGTAAGTGCCAAGCATTTTTTGAAGAGATATATCTGAAACATTAAATAATTTGATTGCATTGGTTCCTGACAAAAATAGGCAAAGGAGTATATTTTACTTAAGCAATTTACCTTTTATTCTTCTCAGTAAAAATAGTATAAATACCATGTTTACATGAATTCAATGTAACATTTCTGGTATCCAATAAGTCGCACTTTCCAGGGAGCCTTACATTATTTTCTGTAATAATTATAATGAAAACATTGTTAATAAGATGAACAAGTTAGGCATATTTTAAAACTTAAAGTCCTAAAAAGAAATCATTAGATGCAAAGTGGTGCCCTGACTTGGATCTCAGGACTGAAAAAAGACATTGGTGAAAAAACAGGTGAAATCCAAATAAAGTCTGTAGCTGAGTCAATAGTAACGTACCAACATCATTTTCTTAATGGTGACAAATGTACCATAGTAATGTAAGATGCTAATTTTAGGTGGAATTTGGTAAAAGGAACATAGAAACTCTATAGTACCTTTGCAACTGTCCTGTAAATCTAAAATTATTCCAAGATAAAAAGTTTTAATTAAAGCCAAAAAATCAAGATTTATTTGAAAATTATACTCCTATAGAAAATTATAGGAATAGCTTTTCTGTGTAACAGTTTAAAAAATCAAAATGGCTGCTTTTAGAAAAACCCAGATTCCATGCAGTAGAGATGCAGGGAAATATGAGACTATAGGTTCATTTTACAGTTCATGGAAGGTGGGGATTTTGTTTTCTGGACATTGACCTGGTGTCTGTGAACATCTCCTTGAACTCGGTTATAGACTTGCTCTTCAGTTCCTTTAAGGTACATGTGTGTTCTTCAGTGGTTTAGTACAGCTCTTTCTATTAATATAAGCATGCCTCTTACATGGTTCACAGAGTACTACATTTTTCTTTTCTTTGGTATATCTGTTAGAAGCAAAAACACCAGTGATGTGACTCAGTGTTTGGAGTTGAGATCCTTTTAGGGTGGTTTTGTTCAGTCGTAGTTATTTGAGCTTCTAGGTCAAGTGCTAGACACAGTTGACCTGTCATGAAGGAGTATGAATAAAGATGAGCGTAACTCTTACATAGCCATTTCTGTAGTTGAGCTGAAATAATTGATTGCTGTCAGATAATTGAAATTCTCAGTTTCCAAAATGAACTCTAGCAGTATAACTCTTTTAAATTTCTATAAATATTAAAGGATTATAAGAAAGAAGCTCTGTAGTTTGCTGAAACTATTATATAACTTTTCATTAATAAAATGAAATAGCCCTGCTGGCCTTATAAATGGTCTCCTGCTGCTGTTGCCAACTTTAGTGATTTTAGTTAAACTTAAATTTCATCAAGGGAAATAGAAATATATTGTACTTAAAGGATATAGACATTTAAAACAACAGACCCAGACCCGAATGACTTTTGCAGAATAATTATTGGCCTTGAAGAGTTCTTTTGCTTGATGATATTTTTTTAGAATTGGTGTTATCAATATCATATCAAAAGAATTTGCGTCTTTACTTCCTAATTATATAACATACTTGTGCCAGCCTTGGTAGGAAAGTTTTTAAAAAGGGAGGAAGATTCTTTTAGAACAAGTTGAAATTTCTTTATAGTTCACACAGACAAAACAAAAAATTCTTTTTATTGTTCTTCTGTGCTCAAAGAGCATTAAAAGTGTTTCTGGAAACATGCTTTACCATTCAGCTGGCTGGCTGTCATTTTATGGTCACCTAATGTTAAATGAGGGTAGCACATAGGTACTGCATACTTTCTGTGTACCCTTTGTACTTTTTCTTTACGATGGCCTCATTTAATCTTCACAAACACCTATGAGCTGGTTTGGAATTCCCAAACTAGATGAGGTCAGGGGATAACAGATGTCTCCAGGCCAACCCTGGGGCGTAAGGAAGAACAACTTGGTGCCCATGGTGTTCAGTACCTACAGTCTGGTTCCTAATGTTACCAGCTTCCAGGGAGCCCTGAGTCCAAGGACACATGGTAAACTTCCTATTACTGCAGCTTGTCTGGGTTAAGGATGTCTAATCCCACTGGTGACCCAGAGCAGAATCCCCCAGGGTTACAGGCGTAGAGTAGAGTCTGCTGGTCCCCGTTCCAGCCTTGCCTTGGCTCATCCTCTGGCTCCTGAGCTTGTCAGTTGTTGTTCTCTGTCACCTGATTAATTGCCGAACACTCACTCATTGTGTGCTCCATTGATCAGATGCCAAGAACTCTTGGCAGCTCTGCGGAACATGATCTCAGTGTGCCTCCTGGTCAGTGCTGGGCAACTTGAAGTGGTTAGTGGGGGTGAGAACTCGGATTCAGAAGCCAGGACCCGCGCCAGAAGCCAGGGATGGGTAATTGAGTGGCTGGCACGTGAAGTGGAGCGCTCCAGACTCATCAGTAGTCTGGGAGGCAGAAGGGGAGCTGCACATGACTTTGAAAGGTGGTCTTTGAAGATCATGATGGCTGGCTGTGGATTTTGTAGTTTCTAGATATAAAATAATTCTAGTTGCTTTTTGAGGAGGAATGAGAATGTTGCCAGCTTATTCATTATACTGCTCATTACACTGGGCAGAGATCTCTCTGTTACTTTTACCCATCAGTTCCACCGGTGTCCTTCTGTGGTTCTAAATTTCCAGTCCTCCTTACACTTGAAAGCATAACATACAAATACTATTACAAAATCTCGTTTGCAGTCTCCTCTTCTTCATGGTTTCAGGAAGTTGCCTTTCTTCAGTCAGTTCATGACTGCTTTCTCCTTTTTTCTCTATGTGATCCCATGTATCCTTCACGCTAAATATCATCCGTTCCCCTTGTTTGTTTCTTTACCTCGATCTTTCCCATGAGCTCCAGTCTCCTATCTATGTCCCCCTGTCCAACATCTCTATTTAGAAGTATAATAAAATTTCAAACTTAATGGATCTGCATAGAACTCTTAGACTGAGACTCCTGGCTGCTGCCAATGACCATGGGTTCTGTCACAGTGTCAAGTTGAAGTTTATCATCCTCAGCTTTTCAAACCCCAGTGTATATATGAATCCCTTGTATAGTTTGTTAAAATGTAGATTTTGATTAAGTCCATCATGGGGCCCAAGATTCTGCACTTCTAACAAGCTCCCAGGTACTGCTAATGCTGCTGATCCATGGACCCCACTCTGAGCAGCAGGGAATGTAAGTGCGTTCAGAGTAGATGCTTCTCAATACACATCTGGGGCTGGGGGAGGTGAATGGGGTCCTGCAGGTCCCTCCCTCATCTCACCATTGTCCCGTCCCCGGTTAAGAAACATGTTATATACAGCAAAAACTAGCACATATTGTGAAGCAACTATACACCAATAAAAGTTTTTTAAAAAAGAAAAGTAGAATCATGTTTCTAAACACACAACTCTCAGTTATACTTATAATTAAAAGGAAATTTAAAACTTGGTATCCATACTTTATTTCAATTTAAATTAACAAAGATGTACGTGTGTGTGTGTGTGTGTGTGTGTGTGTGTATACATGTATATGCTTAGCCAAACTCTGTGAGGACACATGCCGAATGTTAACTGTTGTTAATCTTCTAAGTGACAGATTTACAGATGGCATATATTTTCATCTTTATATATGTGGCTTTTTCCAATTTTCAGTAGTGAGCATAATTTTCTAGATATAGTTTATGATGATTAATGTTATTACAGCTGTCAGGTATACTCCAGCTTAGTTCATCACAACGTCGCCTTGGAGGAAACATTTGCCCCCTACCACTCACTTACCTCTCTTCACCCTTCCCCCAAACATCGCTCTTTTTTTTTTTCCCTCAATAAATGTATTAGCTCTTTAATGGTTTAGTGGGGACTTCATATTAGTGCTTTAGTTCAGTATCTACCAACACAATTAATAGAATAAAGGTAATTAAATAAGTACTTTTTTATATTCAATTTTTGTAATTTTTTTGTGTTCAATTAAAAAAAAAAAAAAAACTAAAGAAATACCCTTTTTCTCGCCTCTCCCTGTCCAAGGAAGGTATGCTCAGCAGGTTTCTTAGAGGGAGCTTAGTTTTCCTTTCAAACTTAAAATTCAGTAACCAAATTTAAAAGTGAAGTACCTGTTTCTTGCTATGGAACAGGGAAGGAAGTACAAAGATACAGGATAGAAAAGCCTGATATATTTAAAATCTCACCTTCTTAAAAAGGTGAGTGTTGGACAGAGAAAGAATTTCTGAAATACACATAAAGGTGCCCCCACAGATCTGGTAAACACCAAACCATGCATGCATAGGATAAAACTTGCAAAAGCTTGCAAGGACAATCTCATGAGAAATGAAAAATTACCAGATCACTGTAAGAAAAGCCCTAGAGTAAAGGTTCCTCTATACAAACCCTAAAAGAACTTAAAACTAAGCCTCAAAAGAATCATATTAATCCTCAAGTATCAACTGTCTGCCAGAAATCCAACACTTTTTAAACAAATACAAGAAATCCAGCATTCAGCTACATAAAATATCACAGTGAATTTCATCCAATCAAACATCATAGATAAACAAAGAAGGAGAAAAATCCCATAACTAGGAGCCAATAGAAATAGACCCTGAAACAACAGATGATAGAACTAGCATACAGGTACTTTAAAATAGTTATTCTAAATATGGTTCCTGTAGATAAACATAATGAGAAATGAAATAAAAGATAGAAAAAAGAAAATATTGGAACATTAGAGATTTTAAAAAAATACAGTATTTGAAATGAAAATTGTACTAGTATGGGACTAAGTACAGATTAGATCTTTCAGGAGAAAAGTTCAGTGAACTTGAAAACATGGTGAAATTAAACCAAAAGCATCGAGAGAAGAAAGGTTGAAAAAGTATGCCCATCTCCACCATGCTGCTGCTGCTAAGTCGCTCAGTCATGTCCGACTCTTTGCGACCCCATGGACTGTGGCCCACCAGGCTCCTCTGCCCATGGGATTCTCCAGGCAAGAGTACTGGAGTGGGTTGCCATGCCCTTCTCCAGGGGGTCTTCCCAACCCAGGGGTCAAACCCGAATCCTGCATTACCAGCAGATTCTTGACCATCTGAGCCACCATCTAATTCTATAACGGAGAATTATTATATATTACATTGCCTGTTATTGCCTGTATTGTAACAGGCAATACAAAGAAGCAAATGACTTACATATTGGCAGCGTAGAAATAAAAGGTATTTATTTGTAGACAATATGATCACGTATAGAGAAAATGCTAAGAAACTCCAAAAAACCACTACTATTTGTCATTGAATTTAGCAACCTTGAAGGACACAAAGCAGATACACAAATGAAGTGAAAGTTG
This sequence comes from Aepyceros melampus, assembly GCA_006408695.1. Taxonomy (NCBI): domain Eukaryota; kingdom Metazoa; phylum Chordata; class Mammalia; order Artiodactyla; family Bovidae; genus Aepyceros; species Aepyceros melampus. Next base: position 148,413 of record SJXQ01002534.1, read on the forward strand.
CTTGGTCATGTTTAACTCTTTGCGAGCCCATGGACTATACAGGGGTATGTGGTAGTCCACGGGAACTGGAGAGTCCATGGAATTCTTCAGGCCAGAATACTGGAGTGAGTAGCCTTTCCCTTCTTATCCAAGGGATCTTCCCAACCCAGGGATCGAACCCAGGTCTCCTGCATTGTGGGCGGATTCTTTACCAGCTGAGCCACCAGGGAAGCGTAAGGATACTGGAGTGGGTAGCTTATCTTCCTCTCCAGTGGATCTTCCCAATCTAGGAATTGAACCCAGGTCTCCCACATTGCAGAAGGTTTCATTACCAGCTGAGCTACCAGGTTATAACCAAGATACACAAAATCAATTGTAATTTTATACAGCAGCAATGAAAAATTAGAAATTGAAAGTTAATATTTATATCAAAATACAACAGACCTGAAAAAAGAAAAAAAAAATTACTAGAACAATATTGGAAGGTTTCTAGTACCTAATCTGAGGACTTCCTCTTTATTTTAAAGGTCCTTCCTTAAGCTACAGTGATCAAGGCAGTGTTCGTCTAAGGTGAACATATATGTCAATGAAATAAAATAGAGAATCCAGAAATAGATGCACGCTCGTAATGGTCAGCTGACTTCTTCTGACAGTGATGCCAAGTTAATTCATGGGGACAAGATAGTCTTTTTAACATATGGTACTGTAACACCTGAATATTCAGTGTAAAAAAATTAACCTCAACCCTTACTTCTGTATGTAAAAATAACTTGAAAAGAATCATGGATCTAAATATAAAAGACTAACACTATAAAACTTTAAGAAAAAATTGCAGAAGAAAATATTTGTGAACTTGGGATAGGCAAAGATTTTGGGGGGCCCAAAATGCATGAACCATAAAAGAAAAATTGACAAGTGGGACTCCATCAAAATTTAAAACTTCTGTTCTTCCAGAGACATTGTTAAGAAAATGAAAAGGCAATCTGTAAACAGAATATATTCACAATACATATACCTGACAGATGACTTGTGGCCAGAATATATAAAGAACTCTTAGAGCTCATTAGTAATATGACAGCCCAGTTAGAAATCTAGGCATAAGAAAATAACAAATGGCCAGTTTTGCATAGGAAAAGGTCTTCAACATCATTAGACATCAGAATAATGTAAACCCAAACAATGAGATACCATCAGATGTTCATCAGAATAGCTAATACTCAAAAGAAAAAGTGTAAGAATGGATGTTTCATATTTTGCTGGTAGGAAATCTCAATGATAAACCATTTAAACAGTTTGGCAGTGTGTTATAAAGTTAAGCATATTAATTACTGCATGATCCAACAATTTTCTACTAAATGTTTACCTAAGAGAAATGAAACATGTTTAAACACATACTTGTACAGGAATGTCCATAGCAGGTTTATTCATAATAGCCTCAAGCTGGAAGCAACTTAAATTCCATCAGGTAGTGAATGGATGAACATGTTGTGGCATATCTATGCAGGGGTATACTACTCAGAACTTAAGGTAGTAATACATTTAGCAACATGAATGAATCTCAAAACATTATGCTGAGTTCAGTAAGCCAGACACAAAAGAATACAAGCTCTGTGATTCCATTTACTACTCACAACGATTATACCAAAAATGCTAGGAAAAAAAATGCTTATTGTCGTGACAATCAGTTCAGTTCAGTCGCTCAGTCGTGTCCAACTCTTTGCAACCCCATGAATTGCAGGCCAGGCCTCCCTGTCCATCACCAACTCCCGGAATTCACTCAGACTCACATCCATCAAGTCCATGATCCCATCCAGCCATCTCATCCTCTGTCGTCCCCTTCTCCTCCTGCCCCCAATCCCTCCCAGCATCAGAATATTTTCCAATGAGTCAGCTCTTCGCATGAGGTGACCAAAGTACTGGAGTTTCAGCTTTAGCATCATTCCTTCCAAAGAAATCCCAGGGCTGATCTCCTTCAGAATGGACTGGTTGGATCTCCTTGGAGTCCAAGGGACTCTCAACAATAAACAGACACATTGTCGTTTGCAGCTGAAACTGGAGTGTGATTGGATGAGGCACAAGGGGACCTTTTGGTTTGGTCAGTGTGTTCTATATCCTGACTGTGGTGGTGATTATATGGCTATATATGTGTTTATAAAATTCACTGAAATGTACACTAAAAATGTACATATTTTACTGTATATAAACTATACTTCAATAATGTTTTGAAAAAATTCTAAAAATTTTTAAGTTATTTTACTAACAAAAGGTTGTTGGTAGTGGTTTAGTTGCTAAGTTGTGTCCAGCTCTTGCGACCCTATGGACAGTAGCCTGCCAGATTCCTCTGTCCATGGAATTCTCCAAGCAAAAGTACTGGAGTGGTTGCCATTTCCTTCTCTAGGGGATCTTCCCAACTCAGGAATCGAACCTAGGTCTCCTGCAAACAGATTCTTTACCAACTGAGCTATGAGGGAAGCCCTACAAAAGGTTAACTTCTGTCTAATGTTAGAAGACCTCTGTGTAAGGCTGAGTTGACCCAAAGATTCCATTTAGATAAGCCAGTATACACAATATAAATAATAATACTGAGTTAAATATCCTTAAACATGAAAAGAAAGTAGATAAATCAGTCTAGTTAACCTATGATTTGATATATTGGAATGGGACCCTAGCATCCTTAGAATTCATTGACATACCCTTTTAATTTCTTTAATTGATATTTGATAATACCTTTGGCACTAAGAAGAATCCAGTTGAATGAAGTAATTATGAACAATCCACTCTTGGTTTTCTTTTATTGCTCATTTTTTTTTAAAACTGATAAGAATATGTGGAAGATACTCCAGTGTCCCTTAGAATCTGTTCTTGCTTTTAGGAATAGAATTCCTAGATTTTGCCTGAGCACATACATGGCTGTCCTTCTAAAAGCAACATTTCTCTGCTTCTCTTGCAGCAGAGTGTGGCTTTGGACTAAGGAGAGGTGATTGGTGATGTCTTTAAGGTTAACTCATTAAGGACAAGCTGCTTAACCTAGATTTTCTCTTTTCCTTTCCTGCTGGCTAAGATGTAACATCAGGCATAGCAGACTATGTCGGTCCAGAGATGGAAGCCATGTGGAAGTTGATAGAGCCAGCCTGGGTCCCTGAATGATCTTGTGACACATACCTCTCCCTGTACCCCACACTGGGACAGGAAAAAGAAAAGTCTCTAATTTTGGCTGTTGTATTTTTGAGTCTTTCTGTTATGGCAGGAAGTTTATACCCTAAGACAAATTGGACAAATTGGAAAGCATTTAAGATTTTTAAGTTTTTCTCTGTGTGCTGTTTGGTCATAGCTAATATATTTTGGTATATATTCTCAAGTAAAATAATTTCTAAAATAGTATATGATTTCATGCCAATAGTTCTTTTTGACCCAGTAGTTATTTAGGAGAATGTTTCTCAAATTTATGAGTTAGTTTTAAACTTTAGGTACTAATTATTAGTAAGTGGAGACACAGCATTCAGCTTTTCTAATTTTTCAATGTCTTTATGGACTAATTTATGATCGATTTTGGTAAAATTCCACAGATTTTTTTAAATTAATTTTTATCTTTTAGTTTGTTTTACTTACAATACTGTATGTGTTTTGCTATACATTGACATGAATCAGCCATGAGTGTACATGAACTCCCAATCCCGATCCCCACCTCCCCCCTTCCACCTCCACACCATCTCTCTGGATTATCCCCGTGCCTCAGTCCCAAGTATCCTGCATCCTGCATCGAACCTAGACTGGCGATTCATTTCACTTATGATATCATACATGTTGCACTGCCACTCTCCCAAATCATCCCTCCCTCTCCCTCTCCCACAGAGTCCAAAAGGCTGTTCTAGACATCTGTGTCTCTTTTGCTGTCTCGCGTACAGGTTTATCATTACCATCTTTCTAAATTCCATATATATGTGTAAGTATACTGCATTGGTGTTTTTCTTTCTGGGTTACTTCACTCTGTATAATCGGCTCCAGCTTCATCCACCTCATTAGAACTGATTCAAATGAAAGAAGTTGCCTTCTTTGTAAGATACCAAAATATTTACTCATTGTTTTGCTTAACTTTTCTATAGTTATTTTTTATCTGATCTATCAAAGGTTTAAAGATATAAATCAGTGATTTCTTCCATTAATTTTTCTTTATATTTCTGTCTGTTCTGATATCTGTGTTCATGTGTTATTTAATTGTTAGCAGCTCAGTTGAAGATTGTACCTTTTATCAGAATAATGTCTTTTTTCCTAATTTATATCTTTTGCTTTGTGTTTTAGCTAACATTAATATGCTACTTTAGTTTATATGTCCCTATATTTCTTACTATATCTATCCTTTATCTTTATTTATATTTATCCTTTATTTATCTTTCTGTCATTTCTTTAAGATATGTTTTCTATAACTGGAGCATAGTTGGATTTTTTTAACCTGTTGAGAAGAAACTTTGTCTTTTAACAGATATTATAACTCATTTATATTTATTATCAAAATTCATCTTTAATTGATTTTATTTCATTGATCTTGGTTTTGTTATAATGTCTTTGATTTTTCCATTATGTTTTAGACTTTTTACTGTTTGATTTAAATTTTGTTTTTGTTTAATTTGGTTTTGAATTTTGTCTGCTTTGAAATATTATTTTTTAAGATTTTTTTGAAACCTTAATCTATATAGTACCTATATACATTTTTCCAGAGGGAAAAGAAATTGAAAAAAAAATCAAACTTGAAATTAATACATCAAATTTTATATTTGATGAGACTGTGTTTGGAATTATTAAATATAATGGATTTCATGGTGATGGTAGGGAATATTATTTACCAGAGATCTTGTTTTCTGTGCTGTCCCTGTCATACCTGTCAAGAGTGAGGTGGTATCTGTTGTTGTCCTTCAGGAGGAAATGAGGAATTTAATAAGGTTTGCATGCATGTGTGCTTAGTCGCTGCAGTTATGTCTGACTCTCTGTGACCCTGTGGACTATGGCCTGCTAGGCGCCTCTGTCTATGGGATTCTCCAGGCAAGAATACTGGAGTAGGTTGCCATTTCCTTCTCCAGGTTAATAAGGTTTACTTCTGTTTCTCAGTTTTCATTAATATCTGAGGTTTTTATTGTTTTCCAAGTGTATATCAAAGTGAATTTTAAGAAAGTTGTTATGCTGTTGTGCTGTGTTATGCTATTTCTTTGCTGTCCCTGTCAGTTACTGTATCCACAGCACAGGGCATGCCATTTACATGCTCACTAATGTTTGCTCAGTGTCAAGAGTCTGTCCTGCTCGACACTCTGATAGGCTTTTCCCTACCGTGGATGCTCCTAGCCCTTTGCCCTTCTCAAGTGGACGTCATCTCCATTCTGTCTCTGTAATAAGTGTGCTTGTATATGGGGCTTTCTCATGTTTTTCAGAATATACTTGAGCATTATTTAGGGAAGTGGCTCTTGGAGGACATGCAGCCTTGTCTTGGAAATAGTGTGGAGGGAACAAACCTGTAGCCGTTGCAAGGGATAATATCTTTAAGAAAATAATGATGTTGCTAAGTTACTTTGCGAGGGAAGACTTGTCTTTCTCATATTTTTTTAACTGATAATTATGTAGCTGGACTACCAAGATGCATGGAGTGAGGGGAAGCTGAGAACAGTCTCTCCAGGGCTGCGGGTCAGGGTGAAGTTCTTGGCCAGAGACTCATGTCTGTGTGGTATGTGGAAAGAAAATGGGCTGAGGCAGCAGAAACTGTTATTCTAGCTTCGGTTCTGTTTTCCTTTGTGACCATGGCAAACCTTTCCACTCTTCTGGGCCTCAGGCTCGATCTGCTAAATGAGAAAGATGACTCTCCAAGATGCTTTCTAACTTTGAAACTCCACGCCTGACCAGGGCACCAGGGATAACCAGGGAATTTCCACTTGACAGCATTTTTATTTTTAATTTCATTTAAGCAGGGAAATCAGCTTCATTTCATCTTGTAGTCAAGAGGAATAAATCACTTCTCTTACTACCTTGAGTAAGGAGAACTAGAAGGATCATGTGTGACTCGTGTACTTATGACCTAACCTAATATTAGCAAGTGACACACGTTGTGGTGGACTGTCCCACTTACAACACCTGGAAGTAATCTGGTGATAGAATGACTCAGAGGAATGTGAAATTACCGTCTTTCCCTGAGAAAACTAAGATATTTATTTAGACTCCCAGAAGGTTCTTGCCTTTGTCCCTGTTGTGTGTGTATGTGTCTTGAGACTGAGGGTCCTGGGAGATAGATCTGCCGTGTGGCCTTCAGCTATTACTGACCATGGTTTTTGGCCTTTCCGAATCAACAGAAGTTGATAAGAGGCTAGATGAGAAATTCAGGCAAGGCTTTATTGGGGCCCCTGCTACAGCTGAGGGCAGAGAAAATAACATGTGCCCTTGCTTGCTTCCTGAGGTGGGTTGAGCTAGTTCCTTATATGGGGTGAGTTCCTTATATGGGGTGAGCAGGTCCAGGAGTTGGGCCAGAGGGATGGCTTGGGTGTTTTGCCCACCCCTTTGATGGTGTTGCGTGCAGGGAGCATGTGTGCAGTACCCTGCTTTTGGTCCCAACACCCTGCTGTTGCTCCTGGCTCCTCAGAAGTGGCAGTTGGGTTCTTTTTGGTCTTTGTGTATCTTCTTGCCCATAATTTGCCCTAGCTATGCATGCACACAGTTATTTTTAGTCCCTTATAGTTTTTTCTGTATTTTATGGCTTGAGGAGACTTTTGTCCAGGTATGAGCCCTGTAGCAAGGGTCCCAGGTCCCAGCTTGTCTCACAAGCAGGCATCAGACCTGAAGGTCACAGTGAAGATCCTTCATTGATGAGCTCCTGAGAGGTCCAAAAGCTGTTCACACTGAAATCTTGTTTCACAAGGTCAGCAACAGGGGACCGTCCAGGCTGGCTTTTTGTCAAAAACTGAGCTGGGCATGATCACAAGTAGGGTGGGCAGAGAGTTTTCCGATAATGAACATGTCATAATTGTGAAAGAGCAAGGACACAGCACTGACTGAATGAAATCTGTGCAACTGTCAAAGGGTGACTGTTTCTGAAAAAGGGCTTTGTTTTGGCTCAGTTCTGGAGGATGATTCCCACAAAGGCGCCATCCAGAACAGTGTGGAGAAAAGATCATTGCTTCTCTTTGCTGTAGTCATCACTCTGAGGACTAAAAGTTATGGAAAGTTTTATTTCCCGCTATATGAAGAGCTTCTGGGGGAGAAAAAAAAGAGAATCATTTCATTTCAGAAATGCATTTTGTTTCAGTAAATAGATGCTGTGAATAAGTAAAATAAAATGCAGAATAAATTTGAAACTTAGATAAAAAATGTAAGTGGTAGGCTTTATTTAGTGCCACTGTGTGGTAGTCCTCTGGGGTGCAGAGACCAACATTCAGTTGCCTCTGTTCACAGGAAGTGAACTTGAATGAGGCTGATGGATAGATGGTTAATACTATGTTTCCACTGGGTTTTATAGAGCAGCTACTCTGGAGATGCTGCATTAGATGTCGAGACTACAGGTGAAGTAGATAGAGTCTCTGTTCTCAAGACATTTAGAATTCACAGTGAGATGCATCCCCAGGTATGCAGAGCACCAGTTGTGCAGAGACATGTAGGAAGACATCAGTAGTTAGAATGCACAGGAGAGAATGATGCGGGAAATTTGAACCTGCTCTAAGAAAAGAACTAAGCAGTCTCAAGGCACCTATTCCTTCAGTGGTTGTTGTAAGCTGTGCTCATTAACTTTCTGGCCCCAGAGGTACACATTCCTGATGTTAAAATAATAGCCCAGAATTGTACAGTGCTTTGCTTTGTGTTGGGCACAGTCTAGTGCTTTACAGATAACAACTTGTTGTTCTGTTGCCAAGTCATGTCCAGCTGTTTGAGACCGCCATGGACTGCAGCACACCAAGCTTCCCTGTCCTTCACTATCTCTCAGAGTTTGCTCAAACTTATGTTCATTGAGTCGGTGATGCCATCCAACCATCTTATTCTCTGTCGCCCCCTTCTGCCTTCAATCTTTCCCAACATCAGCGTCTTTTCCAGGTAGTGGGCTCTTCAAATCAGGTGGCCAAAGTATTGGAGCTTCAGCTTCAGCATCAGTCCTTCTAATGAATATTCAGGGTTGATTTCCTTTAGGATTGATTGGCTAAATCTCTTTGCAGTCCATGGGACTCTCAAGAATCTTCTCCAGCACCATAATTTGAAAGCATTAATTTTTGGCATTCAGCCTTCTTTATGGTCCAACTCTCCATGCACGACTACTGGAAAAACCATAGATTTGACTAGACAGACCTTGGTTGGCAAAGTGATGTCTCTGTGTTTTAATACACCATATAGGTTTGTCATAGCTTTTCTTCCAAGGAGCAAGCATCTTTAAATTTCATGGCTGTATTCACTATCTGCAGTGATTTTGGAGCCTAAGAAAATAAAATCCGACACTGTTTCCACTGTTTCCTATTTGCCATGAAGTGATGGGACGAATGCCATGATCTTCATTTCTTGAGTGTTGAGTTTTAAGCCAGCTGTTTCACTCTCCTCTTTCACCCTCTTTAAGAGGCTTTTTAGTTCCTCCTAGCTTTCTGCCATAAGGGTAGTATCACCTACATATCTGAGGTTATTGATACTTCACCCAGCAATCTTGATTCCAGCTTGAGCTTCATCCAGCCTAGCATTTTGCATGATGTTACCCTGCATGTAAGTTAAATAAGCAGGGTGGCCGTATACAGCCTTGACATTCTCCTTTCTCAGTTTTGAACCAGTCCGTTGTTCCATATCTGATTTTAACTGTTGTTTCTTACCTGCCTACTTGTTTCTCAGGAGGCAGGTAAGGTGGTTTGATAGTCCCATCTCTTTAAGAATTATCACAGTATATATATATATGAACTATACAAATTATACCTAGAATTTTTTATTTGAAATTATAGAAAGATCCCTTTTGATCAAATACTATCCCCCATTTGTTTACAGAGAAAGGCTTACTTGAAATATAAATATATCTAAAAGAGATCACATTGCCTCCCACAAACACTGAATCCACAGCTCTTTGAGGTGGGGATTTCTGTTCAGCCTAATGTCCTCCTGGTCAAATAAGAGGCTGCTTTCTCTGTCTTCTCATCTGTTGAAATGTCTGTCCCTTTTTACAGCACTAGAGGTCTTTAATTTATAAACTGGATTTGTAAATTGCAGGGTCCCAGCTGGTTGGGCCTGTGGTCCTTCCATGCCTGAACCACAGGAGGCCTGTATTTGCTTCTCTGAGGAAGTTAATAAGAGCTTTTGTGACCTGGTTTGTGTACAGTTTACAGGCTCCCATTTAGGTGATCTGGAGGAAGAAGAATGGGATGAAAAAGTCAAAGTTATGATTGTGAATGAGAAGGAAAGTTAGAATTTTAAAACCAGCATCAAAATGGTACAGACAAAGAATTAGAAGTTAGGAAGAGCCTAGGAGGAGAGGTTTTTAATTAGAGCAACCCTCAAGACATTGGAAATTGTTATGATGGTTTTAAGTAGGCAACTCTTTGGCCTTAAAATGAATCCACAACTTGACTTTCTGTATGTGGTTTATGAGATATAAACACACACAAAATGTGAGGCAAAAAGGTAATCGTTTTATGTAAAGCTGTTTTGATGTATGGCTTCTTGGATATTGAAAGCCTCCTTGGATCTTAATTAAATACATTGAATGGTTTTAAAAGTTAATAAAATTGTAAGGAAGGTTTTTTTTTTTTTCACAGACAGTTATTTTCAGTTTGGTGAACAGGACTATCATTAGGAAGATTGTTGAAAGTAGCCTGTGGTATAAAGCTTGAATGGTGTTAGAAAGAACAGGAGCTTTAGAACCTCACTTGGACCCTATCTACAAATAAAATAAACTTTTTATGTAATATTGAAATCAGCTATGCAATTGAAGAGAATATAATACTTTGTATAATTTTATTATTCTATTTTGGTTTCTTTAAAATTAATTTTATTGATACAAGGAATACATAATTTTTTTAAAGCCTTAAACATCAGATTTAAGTTACCTTTGACCATCTCAGTCCCAGGGTCATCTCTTGCCATTTATTCTTCTAAATCTTCTTCTGAATACTTATATACATGTATTTGTATGTCTAGAAGAAATACTTGTGTTTTGTGTAGATGTTAAAAAATAACCCACAAATGTATTATGTTTTGCTGGTTCACTTAAGTGTGACTTTCCGTTATATCTTTTGTTTTTAACAGCAGTAATGTTGCTGATCACAGCTGACATTTACTGAGTAGTTACTATGTGCTAGGCAAGATGTGTAGCATCTTTCATGTGTTTTGTCTCCCAGTTTTCATAATAGGCTTCAGTTAGTTCAGTTGCTCAGTCGTGTCCGACTCTTTGCGACCCCATGAATCACAGCACGCCAGGCCTCCCTGTCCATCACCATCTCCCGGAGTTCACTCAAACTCACGTCCATCGACTCGGTGATGCCATCCAGCCATCACGACAGAGGATGCTCTGTCGTCCCCTTTTCCTCCTGCTCCCAATCCCTCCCAGCATCAGAGTCTTTTCCCAATGAGTCAACTCTTCGCATGAGGTGGCCAAAGTACTAGAGCTTCAGCTTTAGCATCATTCCTTCCAAAGAAATCCCAGGGCTGATCTCTTTCAGAATGGACTGGTTGGATCTCCTTGCAGTCCAAGGGACTCTCAAGAGTCTTCTCCAACACCACAGTTCAAAAGCATCAATTCTTCGGGGCTCAGCCTTCTTCACAGTTCAACTCTCACATCCATACATGACCACTGGAAAAACCATAGCCTTGACTAGACGGACCTTTGTTGGCAAAATAATGTCTCTGCTTTTCAATATGCTATCTAGTTGGTCATAACTTTTCTTCCAAGGAGTAAGCATCTTTTAATTTCATGGCTTCAGAGGTGAGTAAAAACTGATTTTATATGAGTAAAATTTCAGTGTTATTCTATCTCACATTTACATTAAATTACTAATGTAATTTAATCATCATTCTTTAGTACAACTTCAAAAATAAAACAAAACAGAATGATTGCTTTTATTTGTTAAGAATATAACTTTTATTTCTGTGAGATTCGTTTTTCTGTGCCATTGGTCTCTCCAGCCAGCCCCAGAGGTATGTGTCTCTGCTAAGCCAGAGGCTGGGGGTATGCTCCCCTTTCAGGCATGAGCTGGTCGTACATGTGTCATGTTTGACTCATCCTAAATGAAGAACAGACATTTCCTCACTAGTTAATGATTTTCAGAGCCCATGCCTGTGATGATGTCCTTATTTGGGTGTCAATTATAGGATACAAGTCCTAGGTGTGAGCAGGATTTTTTTTTAATTATTTTTGCTTGAAGGATAGTTGCTTTGTTGGTTTATGCTGTACATCAGTGTGAATCAGTCATAGGGTAAACACAGAGGTTAAATTTTGAAAGATGCTTTTCACCGTGCTCTTGGCCATCCCAGTAAAAGGCTACAGTTGCAGAAACTCTGATCATTTTTATGGCAGTTTGTAGACAGGCAGTGGTTGTTGGGTGGGTTGATAAAAAAAAAAAAATCTGCTTATTTTGTGTAGTCTGACTTTAGAATTTGGGTAAAGATATTTTCAAGATTTCTTGACAGAGATCTTTACTATCTGGGACAGCTGTCAGAAGGTTTAGATCTCAGCTCTGCTGCTCAACTAGCTGGGGAACCTTGAAAAGGCCACTTAGTGATATTTCAATGAAATGATAATATCCACTTGTGTTGTCCAGTTGCTAAGTCATGTCGACTCTTTGTGACCCCATGGGCTGCAGCACACCAGGCCTCTGTGTCCCTCACTATCTCTCAGAGTTTGCCCAAGTTCATGTCCATTGAATTAGCAATGCTATCCAGCCATCTCATCTCTGCTGCCCTCTTCTTCTTAATATCCACTTGGTAAAGCTGTGGGGTGAAATTTCATGAAGTGTCTTATACATTGTGGTACGTTGTGTGAATGTGCAAATATCGGGTGATGCCTCTGTCATTTTGTCATCTGAACGTTGTCGAGGTTGCCTGCAGTTTGCCTTTTCACTGTTGCCTCTGTCCTGAGAATGTAACCTGCTTTCCTCTGTCCTTTACTCCACGGAAGAGAGCACTGTATCAGAGCTCCGTGATCTTCAGGGTAGGAGCTGGGACCCTATTGCTGAACGTGAAAGTGTTAGTTGTTTAGTCATGTCTGACTCTTCGCAACCCCATGGACTGTAGCCCACCAGGCTTCTCTGCCCATGGGATTCTCCAGGCAAGAATACTGGAGTGGGTAGCCATTCCCTTCCTGAGGGGATCTACCTCACCCAGGAATCGAACCCAAACCTCCAGCACTGCAGGCAGATTCTTTACCATCTGAGCCACCAGGGAAGGCCTAAACAAACATTGAAGTACAGCCAGCATTTCTTCAGGCCTAGTGTAAGAACTGAAAAGATCATCTGCAGTAACTCAAGGAGAAGAGACATACCCAGGGTCCCAATAAATATCTTTTCATTGTAATTAATACATAGTGTTTGTAAATATTTTGGCCTTTTTGTCTTGAAAAGTAAACAAGTGTTAATATTTGTCTATATAGGAAATTATTTGTTAATAAATTCTGTTGCAGTAGAACATAGTTTGAAAAAACCATCAGAAATGACCTTGCTGTGTCTTCTTTTTGGTTGCAACACTTAAGTTATCCTCATATCTCAACATTCAAAGAGGGCATGAGGTTTTTATGTTTGTCAGAAGGAGACATGGGGTTAAAATGATGAAGAGACCTTCCAAGTCAGCTCTCAATTCTGGATGAGGAGAGAGCGCCATTGATTTTTCATTTGGTCTAGGCTGTGATGAGAACTGATCCTTGCTTAGAGGCTGTGAAAATCTCAGTTGCTCTTTGGGTGACCTGCCGTTCACTGTGTTGTGTCCTGTGTGAGTGTCCTGCGTGTGTGTGTGACCTGCCACTCACTCTGTGTGTGTGTGTATCTGAGTCTTTGTGACCCTTTCGAGTGACCCTTTTGACTGCAGCCTGCCAGTCCATGGGATTTTTTAGGTGAGAAGATTGGAGCAGGTTGACATTTACTTTTGCAAGGGATCTTCCTGACCCAGGAATGGAACCCACATCTCCTGCATTGGCAGGCAGATTCTTTACCACTGAGCCATCAGGAAAGTCCCCCAGTCACCATACAGAATCACTACTGGTATAGCTTGCTGCTTGAGGAAGATATGTGTGCTTTGGAGGAGACACATTGCTGAAAAAAAAATTATCTGGTTTTACTGTTCCCTCTTCTGGATAGTTCCAAAAACCCAAGCCTTTTAATTTTCATTGGTGATTTGCTTTGTCATCTCTGTATTCACTTTCATTGGTTTCTTGACCTACACTTTGTGGCAGACCATCCCTAACCTGGTTATACCAATGGAAAAAGTGAAATCTTATTTCAGAGTAACCTGTAAAATTCCATTCCATACTTTAGACTTAGCCCACTGAAGATAGCACTTTTCCCCTTCATTTTATTTTACTTCCCCCAAATGGCAGCCCACTCCAGTATTCTTGCCTGGAGAATCCCATGGATGGAGGAGCCTGGTGGGCTACAGTCCACGGGATCGCAAAGAGTTGGACACGACTGAGTGACTTAACTTACTCTTAACTTACTTAACTTACGTATTCTTACTGTCTTGAGCACCATGGGGTTTTTTTAGTTGTTTGTTGTTTTATTTTTTAATGAATCTCTTTCAGACTCACCTATTTATAGAAGCTGAATGTTTTCTCCTTTTTCAGGCGCAGTTGTGGCTAGAGTAGCTTTGCTTCTTGAGATCCTAACCAGGGGGGTCTCTGAAGGAGTCCAGAATCTGCAAGTCACACTTGCTTTTCCATAATTAGCAAGTAGAAATATTTTAACGTGCCTTGACTATACCTAAGCAACTCTTTAAAAAAATAGTTTGCATCAGTTGAATTCTCTAAGCTTCTGGCTTACAGTACAGAAGAAACTTCTACAGAGAGTAGATAAAGGATGGGGTAAGAATTTTCCGATTTGATTGCATATTATTTATTCTGGAAAGAATGTTTTCCCTACAGACTGACTAGGAACAAGATGTTTAAACATAAGCCAGGGTGGAGACCTGTTTGTTTGGTCAGCTTCAGAGGAGCCACGTTTCCCTACTTGTGAAGAGTCTGCCAAATCTTCCATCCTCCCCACCCCCGCCTGATTCTTCAAGTTTCTTTGGGACTTTTACTTAAGGCCCTTGTTGGATAAGGCAGTGATGGAGTGCATATGTGGCACTTAGAAAGGCTAAAGGCTTTTTTTTCTGGAGGGACATGATTTTATCATGTCATCATAAATTTATGCTGTGCTCTGTGTGTGTGTGTGTGTGTGTGTGTGTATATAAAATGGCTTTTTCCCAGGCCCCCTCTGCAGTTGGCTTGTGTATTCACATAGCTGGGTGGCTGCAGGACCTCATTTATCACACAGGCAGTGGGAACGGGCACGGAGATATGAAAGGGTTACTGTTCACATTTCCTGTGTAATTCCCTCTGATCTTACTGAGCTGTAATTCCTCTCTTGATGTTAAACATTCCCAGGCTCCTATAACCTTCTCACCAGTTTGCGCTAGCCAAGTTTGTCCCAGGTGATCATGTATGTAGGCGGACCTCCTGCTTCTAAAGATTAGAAACCTCTTCTTGGTCCATGCGATAGGCTAGCTGTTCTCATTAATTTGCAGCCCAGAAAAAATGCCTTTGATTTAAAGCAAGAACAGACCACTAACGGATTAGTTTTAAAATTCACATTAGCAGCCAACAACCAAATCTGTTGTCAAATTAGATTTAAAAATCTTCTGATTGCTGGACTGGTGAATTTCTAGGTATACCAAAGCCCTTTGGATCTAGAGGAGATTACATTTTTCATTCTAAAAGCACATTTGAAAAGTGGGTTCTGATTGGAAAAGGGTAAATTTTGATGCCACCATTTACTTTTAACTTATGTGATCGGTAGAATGTTTTAAGTTACCTCATGTAAAGAGACTTAGCTGAAATGGCAACATTTTTGCTTCAGTTCAATTCAGGAGGTAGTAGCTGAGTGTAGGGTGGTATTTATTTTCCACTTTTTATCTGGTTTTTAAAGTATATAGCAGCTCATTTTTGTTCCACAACTTTTTAAATGTACATTTTTGTGGTTGGCAAAAGGTTTTCTATTTTTCCCTTTCCCCCTAAAGTTTTGGAAGCAAATGCCATGTTCCTGTGAAGCACTGTATGTGTCAGCAGCTACTGATGGATAGGGACACAGTACCTATTCCAGCCCTGGCCTCATCCGTGAGGAGCTTCCCTCTAACACAGCTCAGGGTAAGTCTGCTCCTGTTGCTTGGAGCACATTGCCATGTTCCCACTGCCCAACTTGGGAACCTAAGGATTCAGGGATGGACAGAAATGAAACGTCTCTTTGAAGGAGTTTCTAGGATAATTAAAGTTTGCTGGTGTTTAGGCCAACGTAGACTATTTGCATGGCTTCAGGTAGTGAGATGAAATGCTTTTTATGCACCTTATCCATGGTTTCCCATAGAGGCAAGTAGAGGAATTTTTAGATTGATTTTGTTTGGATCTGCCTTAGAAAGCCAATGTGACTCGTTGTTTCACATTCTCCTTTCAGTTTCCCAGAGCCTGAGGTAGCCTGTCACATGGATGGCTTTCAGTAGAGGTTTGTTTGACTAAATGTGAAGTAGACATTACTTTTGTAGATTCTAAATTGGTCTGTATGTGTGTCATTAAGCACATGTCTAATAGTTTAACTCTCACTTTTCCAATTAGTCTCGAATGATAGATCCTGTTCAGAGTTTCTTGTTATTAGACAGTTAATTCCTCACAACAGTCTGTGTCCAAGTCCTTAAATGCTTTCCACCTGGCTGGCTAACTGTGGCATTGCTTAGTCATAGAGAAAAATGACATTTAGTCACAAATTACTTAAATTATAGTCTGTTAATATTTCCTAAAACCATAAGCCCATTTATTATTCTAATGATGGAAGAATGCTTATATTTTCTCCCAAATAGTTATTCCTTAGGACCATCCTAGAGCACTGAATAGTAATGTTAATCAGTGGACAAATACTTAGAGATACTTAGAGAATGATGACATACACAGCATCGTGCCTGGTACCATGTGTTCTGCAAAGATGTGTATGACCTTGGTCCTGCCACCTCAAGTCTAGGCTTCTCCACAGATAGTTGCTTTACACCAGTCAGCTTAAGGCCATCAGAATGGTTATGGGCTGAGAGGCCTGAATGAGAATCAGGTGAATCCTCTGTCAGTGCATTAGATGCAGGAGATGCAGGTTCAGTCCTTGGGTCAGGAAGACACCCTGGAGAAAGGCATGGCGACTCATTCCAGTATTCTTACCTGGAGAATCCCATGAACAGAGGAGCCTGATGGGCTACAGTCCATGGGGTTGCAAAGAGACTGAGCACACAGGCACTCTCCCGTTTACAAAGATAGGCATGTCAGCATGTACACACACATACACGTGTGTATTATACATATATGTTATCCCCTTAGTAACAGCTGCTACCTTATCTGGACTTTGTAATTTATGTTAGTACACCAGTATTTCTTTATGTTCTCTTTTTAAATCACTGCTTAAGACTACTACAAATGGTGTTAATTTTATATTTGTTAAGTCTTGTTGTGTTTTAATCGTAAGAGTCTAAATAAGCATTTGTTAAATGAACTAAAGGACAACCTGTGTGTGCATCTTTTGGCTTAATTATATGCAAACAGTAGCTTATTTAGTGAAATGAAAACGGTTGGTTTTCATTGCAGCAACTTGGTTGAAGTTTGTCATGTTTGGAAAATTGTTTTATAGTATCTCTGAGAATATTGGCCTTTTTATCTCTAACAAATAATTTTACCTTATAATAAACTTCGCAAATTACTTCCGAGCTTACTCTGGGTTTAGGCTTCCTTTTCCAGTTTGATAGTAGAGGCTAGACACAGGACATTGTGAGCCCTGCAACAGCCTAGTAAATTACAAAATAACTTTATTTTAGTGATCTGTTATTACATAATTAATTGCCCCAGCACTGAGTGGTTTGTTCTGGATAGCTCATGGTTCTGTGGGTTGGGAGTTCAGACAAATCTCAGTTGGGTAATTTTTCTATTCCACATTGCACTGACTAAGATCACTGGATGGTATTCATTTGGTAGATGGATTAGATGCTCTGGAGGATCTAGGATATCTTTATGCACATATATGGTATGTGGACAAAGGCAGAAGATGTGTCTATATGACCTTTTTAGCAGAGTCTCAAGGGAGTCAGACTTGTTCTGCTGTGGCTTAGGACTCCTAGAGAGGATTTTCCAAGAGATGGGAAGGATGGTGCTATAGAGGAAGGTCTAAAACTGGAAACTGGCCCCACATCACTTCTACCATATTGCGTTGGTCAAAGCAGTGCCAGACCCCCACCCCCCAACCCCCAGTTTCAATGAGATGGGACATAGAGTGGCCTCTCAGTGGAAGAGGTATCAGAGAATGTGTGGCCATATTACTCTACTACAGTTTACCCTCTGGCCACAGATGACTTACATTCTTCCTATATTCTAAATGTAGTCAACCCCTTCCGAGAATGTGAAGTTGTCATCCCTCTATGGCTTTACTCTCAAGCTTCAGGTCCAGGACCTTGTCATTTAAGTCAGGTCCAAATGTGCAGGAAGCTCGCCTGGTGTAGTTGCCTCCAGAGACAAGTTATTTATTCAGCATATATTAGAGAGGCAGGCATAGAATCACTGCAATAAGCATTTCTGTTCAGAATCAGGAAGCAAGAGGTGCATAGCTTTCACTGGTTCATAGTAATTTTGAAATCCTAATGCTGTCATTTCTTTACTAACATTATTTTTACTCCCTGGAAATGATTATCCATGGCTCCTGACTTCACCCTAGCAACTCTGAGTCATCCATCATTTTATATTAAAAATGGTTCGCGTTTACAGCTGGGTAGTCTTGCCAGCCTTGCTTCCTGCTTGTAGAAATTTGAGAGTTCAGAAGCTCTTTTCAGTTTTTTTTTTCTTTCTGCTCCTGTCAGCCCTATCTGACATAATTCTTTTAAAAACTTTGTGAAATTCCTGTGTATCAAATTATAGTCCACTCTGTTAGACAGAAGCCACATTCACATTTGTTTTGAGATATATTTTTTTCTACTTCAGACTGTGAGTAAAGGCATTATAAGATGATACCCATAAGATTCTGTGAAGCTTTTCTGTTTGAAAGAGTCCAAAAGGGACACCCTCAAGATTCCTACAGGTTTTTTTTTTTTTATCTAGAAAAGATAGTTTTATGAGGCACACACTCTTAAGATTCTTAGAACTGAATTAGATACAACATGGAATCATGATGGTATTTTACAGTCACACTCTAGAAATTTTTGTCCCAAAACCATGCTTTACTGACAGAGCCCTAAACTTGACTTTTTACTTTGAAGCTATATCTTAGTTTTCTGTCTGGGCAGGATGGGGATGAGAAAATGTTTTGTTTTAGAAAAGAGCAAGTCCTGGCTCCTTAAATTCCTGAAAGTGAGATGGTTCTTTTGTTAGCTCTAAATTCTGCTTGAAAATGGAAGAGTTCTTTTGTTAACATACCTTTCTCTTTGAATCCCATATTACACTAGGCTAAAAGAGACTAATACTTTGACCCTCTGCCTGGCAATCTCCTTAGCCAGATCTACCACTTTATTGGGCATGCTTTCTCTTTTCTATTTTATGCAAGGAGTAGTGCTGCACATTTTCTACCACGTGTCATTTCTCCATCTGTTAACATTTTCACTCATGTCCTTCAGGCTTTCATTAACAATGTTTTTAAGGACCTCCCTGTTTCTGTTCACCACTTGGTCCCAAAGCCAGTGTCAGTATTTTAAGATTTTTATTACAGAGCCCCCACTTCCATGTGCCAGTATCTGTTATGGTTATCTAATTCTGTTATAAATTACCTAAAAACTTAACAGTCTTAGAAAAACAATCATTTTGTTGTACTTCACAGTCTGTAAGTCAGTGCAAAGGGCAGGCTCAGCTGGTGTTATTCTTCTCCATGTAGCATCAGCTGAGGTTAGTTGGTGGCATTCAGCTGAAGGATGAGCTGGATGAGTCTCTAAGACAGCTGCATATTTACATTTCTGGTACTTTGATAAGAATCATTCAAAAGCTAATTTTGGCTGAGGCTGTCAGCCAGAGTGCCTACACCTACTACCTTCTCAGGATGACAGTCTTACTATAGTTAAATGATGGTAACAGTAGCACAAAAAATAGGAAGAAAGGAATAGGTATCTTCTGTTGTAAAATTCTTAATTCTGAAGTGATAAAATTGTCTGAGTCACCAGGGAAGTCCAAAATATTATTAAAACGTAGGTTGTGGTAAGTTAAAGCTCTGTAGTTTAAACACCTGAGCAATAAAACTGCAAAAGAAACAGGTACATCTAATAAGCCAACAGGGAAGATAAAGTGAAATTCTAAAAAATATTCAGTCACAGATAAGGCAAGAAAAAATGCGAAAAGGAAACAAAGAATAGATTAGAAAATAACAAGATCAGATTCAGCCATATAAATAGTTATATTACGTATAAATGATTTAAATGCTCTGAAGACAAATCATCAGGCTAGATAAAAAAGCAAGACCTACTAACTACATACTGTTTGCAAGAAATCCTATTCAAATATGAACACAAATTATAAGTAAAAGAATTGAAGAAGATATACCATGCAAACACTAAGTAAGTAAGTAAGTAAAGTCACTCAGTTGTGTCCGACTCTTTGTGACCCCATGGACTGCAGCCCACCAGCCTCCTCAGTCCATGAGATTCTCCAAGCCAGAATACTGGAGTGGGTTGCCATTTCCTTCTCCAGGGGATCTTCCCGACCCAGGGATCGAACCCCGGTCTCCTGCATTGGAGGCAGACGCTTTAACCTCTGAGCCACCAGGGAAGTCCATATGCAAACACTAATCACTAAGAAAACTGGATTGGCTATATTAATTACAACAACATAGGCTTCAGAACAGAGACTATTACTAGTAATATTGAGAGATATTTCATAATGATGAATAATTTATCAAAAAAAATAACAATCCTAAATATCTATGAGTCCATTAACAGAGCTTCAAAATACTTAAAGTAAAAATTGACAGACATAAAGGGATGTTGTTCAGTCACTCAGTCCTGTCTGACTCTGCAACCCCATGGACTGCAGCACACCAGGCTTCCCTGTCCTTCGCCATCTGCCTGAGTTTGCTCAAACTCATGTCCATTGAGTTAGTGATACCATCCAACCATCTCATCCTCTGTCATCCCCTTCTCCTGCTGCCTTCAGTCTTTCCCAGCATCAGGGTGTTTTCTGATGAGTTGGCTGTTTGCATCAGGTGGCCAAAGTATTGGAGCTTCAGCCTCAGCATCAGTCCTTCCAATGAATATTCAGGTTGATTTCTTTTAGGATTGACTGGTTTGATCTCCTTGCTCTCCAAGGGACTCTCAAAAGTCTTCTGCAGTATCACTGTTCAAAGGCATCTTTTTTTAAGTGCTCAGCCGTCTCTATGGTCCAACTCTCACATCCATACATGACTACTGGAAAAACCATAGCTTTGACTCTACAGATCTTTGTTAGCAAAGAAATGTCTCTGCTTTTGAATACACTGCCTAGATTTGTCATAGCTTTTCTTCCAAGAAGCAAGCATCTTTTAATTTCATGGCTGCAGTCACTGTCCAAAGTGATTTTGGAGCCCAAGAAAATAAAATCTGCCAATTTTTCTCCATCTGTTTGCCATGAAGTGATGGGATCAGATGCCCATGATCTTCGGGGTTTTTTTTTTCCAATTTTTAAAAATGTATTTATTTTTTATTGAAGGATAATTGCTTTACAGAATTTTGTTGTTTTCTGTCAAACTGCAACATGAATCAGTCATAGGTGTACATATATCCCCTCCCTTTTGAACCTCCGTCCTATCTCCCTCCTTATCCCACCTCTTTAGACTGGTACAGAGCCATTTTTTGAGTTGAGTTTTTAGCCAGCTTTTTTCACTCTCTCACCTTCATCAAGAGTCTCTTTAATTCCTTTTCACTTTCTGCCATAAGATGGTATCATCTGCATATCTGAGATTATTAATATTTCTCCTGGCAATCTTAATTCCAGCTTGTGCTTCATCCAGCTTGGTGTTTTGCATGATGTACTCTGCATATATGTTAAATAAGCATGGTGACATATACTGCCGTGTTATCCTTGAACATAAACGATAAATAGGCAAAACTACAGTTGTAGTTAGTCTCAAACACTTTTCTCTCAGCATTTGATTTATAAGTTGGCAGAATATTAATAAAAAAGAAATCTGGAACAACACTGTTAACCAGTTGGAGTTAATTGACATTTATAGAATGTTGCACTCAACAGTAGAAGAATACACATTCTTTTCAAGTACACATGAAATTTTCATCAAGGTAGGTCATATGTTAGATCATAAAACAAGTCTCAATATATTTAAAAAGATTAAAACTATGTAGGACATGTTCTTTCACTATTTCTAAATTGTATTAGAAATGAATAGCAATAGAATATCTGGAATTCCTTCCCCAAATATTTAGAAATTAAATAGTACACTTTTAAATAAAGCGTGATTCCATGAAATCACAAGAAAAAGTAGAAAATATTTTAAACTCAATGAAAAATGAAAACACATGGGAATAATATTTATGCAGCAAAAGCTGTGATTAGAGGAAAATGTATAGCTTTAAGATACAGATATTAAAAAAGAAGAAAGGTCTAAAACCAGTTATCTAAGCTTTTACTTTTAGAAGCTGGAAAATTAAAATGAACCCAAAGTAAGTTGAAGGTAGAAAACAAGAAATAGAAATCAATAAAACAGAATATTATAAAACAGACAAATGATGAAAAATTGGTGAAAACAAAAGCTGTTTTTTTGTTTTTTAATCGATCAGATTAGTTGGCTCTCTTTAGTGGCAGTTCAGTGCCTTCCATATATTCCTAGATATAAGAGGTTAAAATTGTCCATGTCTCTTAAGTTCTAGACCCAAAAACTGGTGTCTTGTCATAACCACTGTATTTTATTGGTCAAAGAGGCCATTCAGATTCAAAGCCTGGAAGTACATGTGTACCCACTTCTCAATGGGAGGAGTTTCAAAATATTTTTGGCACTCAAGCACAGTCATATTTTTGAAGACCTTAGACCTTATGAATGGAAAGAATACTGAATGAACTGAAGTAACAAAAATGGAAGAGCACCTATGAGATAAGACTGCTGGAAGTCCTCTTTCCTGAGAGTGTTTGCTCAAAATGAACACTGGTAAGGACCAAGCTTGCTGTATAAGTGAGGCTCTATGAGGGAAAAGAGAAACTGTGGAAGTTTTGGTGATCACATAGTCTGGCATATTGAACTGGAACCTAGGGAGGCTTCAGACACACAGCTGGTTTTCCCCATAGGTTGTTTACTGAGCCTTGAGACAGGATGGGAGGTTGGGAAGTTGAGCTGGAAATATGCAGTGATGTCTTCTATTGTCTTACAGTGCTTAGGAGACAGTCTCTCTGTGGTAGGGTTAGGGTGCAGGTGCAATAAACACAGTTAATTTCACCTTTGAGATGTTTTACACCAGAAGTAAAATAATTAGATTGAAGTGAACAGCTCCTTACCCTACCCAGTCTAATAGAGGGAAGGATGGACCCTCACTGGGAGAAAATAATGTCAGCCACAGTTTTATGGCTATGACATTCAAAATATTGAGAATACAGTAAAGTGTTATATGACATGTGAAAAGTAAAAACATATATATGTATGTTCAAAGAAGATAAATAGAAGCAGATCTGCCAGTGATACAGATGTAGAAGTTACCAAACAAAGATTTTATAGTTGTTGTAAATGTACTAAAGGAAATGAAGCAGTTAGAAAAATGGATGAAAAGATGAACAATATTAACAGAAAGGTGGAAATGTTAAAAATAATCAAATGGATATCCTAGGGCTGAAAAATATGACATCTGAAATTAAGATTTGAGTTTAAGACCAACTAGTGAACTAAAGGACAGTTCAGTGGGAAAATGTACAATCTCAGAAAGGAAAAAGAATGGAAAGAACAAAACAGCTTAGGAGACATAGGATCAAGTCACTTTACTAACACATGTGGTTGGAGTCCCCGGAGGAGAGAATGAGAAAAGCAGTATTTGAGAAAATAATGACCAGAGGTTTTCCAAACTGATTAAAGATAGCAATCCACAAATTCAAGGAGCACAGGAAACTTAGTGAACCCCAAGCAAGATTAATATGAAGAAAATCACATGTAGGTACAACTTGGTGAGACCAAACCAGCTATAAAGAAAAAATCTTGAAACAATCAAAAGAAATAAGCCCAACTACCTTCAAAGGAACGGCAGTAAGGTGGCTGACTGTCCTACAGACATTATTAAAATCAGAACATTAAGGAATGACATCTGTAAATACATGCAGAAAGGAAAAACACTGCCAACCTGAAGCTCTGTACCCAGAAAAAATATTTTTTTAATGAAGGCAGAATAAAAATGTTTTTAGACAAAAGGTGGGAGATTTTATCACAAGTAGACCCATAGTGCAATAATACTAAAGGAAGTTATTCAGTCTGAAGAAAAGTGATCCCAGAGGAGCCATAGAACCTCAGGAAAAATGAGGCATCTAGGAAAGCCTATGAATAAATATAAAAGATTTCAGACCATTGAAAGCAACAATATTAATGTTTTGTGGGGCTTTACATATAAGTAGAAATAAAATATTTAAAATCAGTGGAACAAAGGGCTAGTAGGTGTAAATGAAATTAAACTAACATTTTTTTGTCTCACCCAGGAAATGGTAAAAGTCATCTGAAATCAAGGAAGTATTTTTAATCTCTAACTCATTGGAAAAGACCCTGATGCTGGGAGGGATTGGGGGCAGGAGGAGAAAGGGACGACCAAGGATGAGATGGCTGGATGGCATCACAGACTCAATGGACGTGAGTCTGAGTGAACTCCGGGAGTTGGTGATGGACAGGGAGGCCTGGCGTACTGCGATTCATGGGGTCGCAAAGAGTCGGACACGACTGCGTGACTGAACTGAACTGAACTGAAGATAATTGCTAGAAATATTACAAAGATGTTTAAATAAAAAGTTTACCAAAGGTAAAAAAAATAATTTTAAAAATCGAGTATCAAAAAAAGAAGAATAAATGAAGGAAAAAGAACAGAAGGAATGAATAGAAAATTAATAACATGAAAGTATCTTTAAGTATAATTAAATTACATGTAAATAGGCTGCTTCTTTCAATTAAAACCAGAAATTTTTGGACTAGATTTTTTTAAAAAGACAACAATGTATAGTTAAGACGTAAGACATATTTCACATAAAAGAATATGGGAAAAAATAAAAGGTACACTGTAACAAATACTAACTAAAGGAAATCTTATATGTTAATATCAGACAGAGTAGTCCTTACGGAAGAATGAATTATGAGGTGCTCTATAATGATAAATGATCAATTCAGTAGGAAGACAGAACAGTGCTAAATTTATATGTTCCTAACAGCATAACTTGAAAATACATAAAGCTAAAATTGACAGAACAAAAAGGAGAACAGACAAATCATAGTTGGAGAATTTTGCAACCTTCTTTCAACCACTAGTATAACAAGCAGATTTTTAACATGATTGTTAAAAGTGTAAGGTGATAGAATACTTAAACAAGGTTATTAACTTGACCTATTGCTATTTATAGAATATTATTCCCAACAACTGCAGAATACACATTCTTTTCAAGCATGCAAGAAATTTTTACCAAAATAGAACATGTACTAAGCCAAAAAGCAAATCTCAGCAGATTTCAAAGGATAACATATAGTATATGTTCCACAGTAGAATTAAATTAGAAATATATAACTGAAACATAAAAAAAGCCTATTATTTGCATGGAAAATAAATAGTATGCTTTTAAATAATCCATAGGTCAAAGAAATACAACCATGATCAAAATATGTTGAATAGTATCAAAACTTGTGAGACACAAAGTTGGGAGTAAATACTCCCAACACTGGGGAGTATTGGATAACTTTAAATGCATATGTTTTCAACATAAGGTATAATTTTCCATCTCAAAAAGCTACAAAAAGAAGTGCAAACTAAATTCAAATAAACTAGAGAAAGCTCAGATTAATATGTCTTTTTTTAAAAATAGCATACTGTTAATTTGAGCTTTCTCTTTCTTTCTTAGTAAGTGTTTGTCAGTTTTATTAACATTTTCAAAGAAACACAGCATGTGGGATCTTAGTTCCCTGACCAGGGATTGAACTCAGCCCCCACATTGGAAGCATGGAATCTTAACCATTGGACCACCAAGGAAGTCCCTATAACTTTGATCTTACCCCCAGATTTCTTCCCTTTCCTCCCCAGAAATTTAAACCTGGCTTTTGTAGGTAGTGCCAGTTTTTTTTTTCCCACAACCATCTCAAGAAAAAAATTTTTTTAAATTATTCTGCGTCTGTAGATTTTAAAGGGAGAGTGATGTGTTCCTTTACTCTCCACTGTCAATTCAGGATCAAGGTGCCACCTTTGTGCTTCAGTTCCTTTACTTCTAAGTCTTAGGCTGCCGTGTCCCATTTCTAAGGCTTGTTATTGGTTGATTTCCAAGAGGGCCATCATTCTAACTTCCTCAGTCATGTCAATATCACACTTGAAACTGTTCTTTGCACACCACACCGTGTGATTATATGTGTTTCTTCTAATTCATGTTTTGGGATTTCTGATACTCAGAACTCATTATTCTTTAAGTTACTCAGTTCTGTCAGTCAGAATCATTTCAAGATCTCAGATGCTGAAAGCCCCTTTCTCTTCTCTAACTTTTTTCTTTTAAGTCCTTAAATTCAGATATGTCTTCATTTATGTACTGTTTCTCCACCTCTCCTTCCCTCCCTACTTCCTTCCTCTCTCTCTCACAGTAAATGGCCTTGCTATTGACCTTAACTCCCTCAGTTTTACACCCTTACACACAATAGTTTTTATCTATATCCATCACCCATCCTTTCTTCCATTTCTAACCATGAAGAAAAACAATTTCTCTGTTAACATGACTAACTCTACCTTCTCTTGACTTTGCTTCATTATTAATCCCTTTTCCTTCCTTTTACTCTCATTAAAAAGAAAATAGTAACTCTTATTGAAGACTCAGGTTTACTTTCAACTATGCAAGGCCTCTTAAAAGAATAATATTTGGTAGTTAACTCCACTTCTCCTTTTTCTTTAATTCTTCCATTTTTTTTGTTTTCTTTTATTGCCCTCCTGAAATTTCTTTCTAAGATCATGAGTGACTGTTAAGTTATTCTTAGTCCTCCTTCTGCTCTGAAAACACAAAACAGGGTGCTTTGTTCTTTGGCTGTTCTTCCTTGACTTCATTGATAGACATCAGTTTTTTGTGGAAAGCCCGCTTATCAAATAAATAAACCTTTTTGGAGGTAAGCAGACTTCCCTATTGATTTGCTGTAGCAAGAGTGACCACACAGATATGGGGGTGGGTGGGGGACTGCTTTAGAAAATGAGTGTAGGGTTTTTATTGATTATGTTTTGGCTTTCAAGTTCTAGGGTGAGATACCAGAAGTCAGGTGAGTCTTTGGAGTGGTCAGTTTCTTAAAGGGATGCACACAACGCATGGTTGTGATTGAAAGGCAAAGTCTGTGGAGGCTGAGGATGCTGCACTTGTGACTGTCTGACTGGATGGTGGTAACTTGTCCAGCCCTCAGTCCTGCCTACCTGATGGGGTGGTTATTCTGGTTCTTATTTTCAAGCACACTTTTATTGTATTTTTGATTTTTTAACTCCATTGCCATTGCCCTGGTTTCTTCTTATCCTGACTGTTGGTCTCACTGCCTTTTCAGTCTTCTAGTAACTCTAAAAGCAGAACCATCTTTCTAGAATATAAATTTGAATGAATTTTCTACTGAAAACCCTTGATGGCTCTTTTTATATGCAAGATAAAACCACATATACTGAAGGTAGTGCTCAGCCCTTTCACAGCAGGACCTGGAGCCCTCATTGCAGTCCTTGCCTGTCTGCTGCTCTGTGGGTCTCCTATCTCTCTCCCTCCTGCTTCCCCCACCCCCATGTCCTCCCCCACCTACTTTGCTCATCCTCTTCACCAAAGGACACTCTTATTACAGAAGCATATTGACTTTCCCAAGCTCACACTCTGTATTGTGGCCTCTGTGCTAAAATAAAGTAGTTTTTATTTCTTCTTGGAATATTGTTTCCTAACCTTACCTTTATCTGATTGCTAAAAGTCCTATCTCTTTGAATTTAAGTGTCACCATTACAGACTGTGTTACTTTGCCAGGGCTATATAACAAAATATTACAGACCAGTGACTTCAACAACAGAAATTTGTCTGTTCAGTCTTGGAAACCAGGCCTCTGAGATCTCGGTGTCTGCAGGCTTGATTTCCCTGGGGCTCCTCTCCTTATCTTCCAGGTGTCCGTCATTTTGCTGAGTCCACTGTGGTCTTTCTCCTGACGTGTCTCTGTGTTTCCTAACTTCCTTCTCCTGTAGGACACCAGTCACACTGGATTAGGGCCCACCCTAAAGGCCTCACCTTAGTCACCTTTTAAAGGGCATTATCTCCAAATACAATCACATCCTGAGGTTCTAGGGGATGGGGCTTCAACACATTAATTGGAGGGGGGAAGGGGTTGGAAGACACAGTTCAGTCCATAATACAAAGCCGTCACATATTTTCCCTGTAGTAAGTAACACCCCCTGTCCCCCCAAATCCAGTAGCACTTTGTACCGTTTTTAGCATTTACCATGTCTGCCTTGATGTGGAGTTATTCATGTTTGTCTGTCTCTGGTGGTTTGTGGGTTTCCTGAGGACGGGAGCTATATCTTAGTCAACTTCACCTCTCCCTGCTCTCCATGATATAGTACTGAGTAGGCTGATTGGTGGCTAGATTTTAAATGATCCAGTGTAAATCAGGCTTAAATGTATTATTTTCCAGAACTTTTAGGAGATTGACATAAAAACATAGAAAGGAAATGTGTTATACCTCCTATTTTAGAAGTCTTTGAGCATAGCTTGAAATTTTTATTTTAGGTTCTTAGATTATACCTAAGTATCAGTTTTATAGAGCTAAATATAACTCTTATGATCTGTAGGTACAGTCATCTAATTAGCTTCTGTAAGCTACCTATCAATTCTCTCATTCTTCCATTACATTTGTTTTCAGATAAAGATAAATCCATGTCTCAGCCAGCACTGAAAACGTAAAGTTTAGAAGACATTTGCTAAGTCGAGTCAACTCACGTAAGTCCGCTCACATCACTCAGCACCAGCTTAAGACTGATTTAAAATGTGAAGAATTAAGTTCACCACCTTTGATGATTTCTCAAAGCTCAATTGTTCAGAATATCTTATAGTTCCCTTGTATATTGAATCACTGGTCTTGGAAGATATTGGAGAGATGATTACTCACTAAATCTCATGTGCTTGTTGAAAATATAATGTTTAAACTAAAGGTATTACTTTAAAAATGAGAGTAGCACCTCACGGCCAACCTTTATTTTGTATCAAGTCTAGGTATCAATTCCCAACTATGGGCCAAACTTAATGTTTGTAAAATGGTTTTCCATTATAGCAAATATATTTTCAATTTCTAAGTCTGGCTTTTCTGAATATGTTCTTGATCATTAAAGGGAGATCAGTTCAGTTCAGTCGCACAGTCGTGTCTGACTCTTTGCGACCCCATGAATCGCAGCATGCCAGGCCTCCCTGTCCATCACCAACTCCCAGAGTTCACTCGGACTCACGTCCATTGAGTCCATGATGCCATCCAGCCATCTCATCCTCGGTCGTCCCCTTCTCCTCCTGCCCCCAATCCCTCCCAGCATCAGGGTCTTTTCCAATGAGTCAACTCTTCGCATAAGGTGGCCAAAGTACTGGAGCTTCAGTTTTAGTATCATTCCTTCCAAAGAAATCCCAGGGTTGATCTCCCTCAGAATGGACTGGTTGGATCTCCTTGCAGTCCAAGGGACTCTCAAGAGTCTTCTCCAACACCACAGTTCAAAAGCATCAATTCTTCTGCGCTCAGCCTTCTTCACAGTCCAACTCTCACATCCATACATGACCACAGGAAAAACCATAGCCTTGACTAGACGGACCTTAGTCGGCAAAGTAATGTCTCTGCTTTTGAATATACTATCTAGGTTGGTCATAACTTTTCTTCCAAGGAGTAAGCGCCTTTTAATTTCATGGCTGCAGTCACATCTGCAGTGATTTTGGAGCCCAAAAAAACAAAGTCTGACACTGTTTCTACTGTTTCCCCATCTATTTCCCATGAAGTGATGGGGCCAGATGCCATGATCTTCGTTTTCTGAATGTTGAGCTTTAAGCCAACTTTTCCACTCTCCTCTTTCACTTTCAACAAGAGGCTTTTTAGCTCCTCCTCACTTTCTGCCATAAGGGTGGTGTCATCTGCATATCTGAGGTTATTGATATTTCTCCCAGCAATCTTGATTCCAGCTTGTGTTTCTTCCAGTCCAGCATTTCTCATGATGTACTCTGCATATAAGTTAAATAAGCAGGGTGACAATATACAGCCTTGACGTACTCCTTTTCCTATTTGGAACCAGTCTGTTGTTCCATGTCCAGTTCTAACTGTTGCTTCCTGACCTGCATACAGATTTCTCAAGAGGCAGGTCAGGTGGTCTGGTATTCCCATCTCTTTCAGAATTTTCCACAGTTTACTGTGATCCACACAGTCAAAGGCTTTGGCATAGTCAATAAAGCAGAAATAGATGTTTTTCTGGAACTCTCTTGCTTTTTCCATGATCCAGCGGATGTTGGCAATTTGATCTCTGGTTCCTCTGCCTTTTCTAAAACCAGCTTGAACATCAGGGAGTTCACGGTTCACGTATTGCTGAAGTCTGGCTTGGAGAATTTTGAGCATTACTTTACTAGCATGTGAGATGAGTGCAATTGTGCGGTAGTTGGAGCATTCTTTGGCATTGCCTTTCTTTGGAATGGGGATGAAAACTGACCTTTTCCAGTCCTGTGGCCACTGCTGAGTTTTCCAAATTTGCTGGCAAATTGAGTGCAGCACTTTCACAGCATAATCTTTCAGGATTTGAAACAGCTCAACTGGAATTCCATCACCTCCACTAGCTTTGTTCGTAGTGATGCTTTCTAAGGCCCACTTGACTTCACATTCCAAGATGTCTGGCTCTAGATTAGTCAACACATCATCATGATTATCTGGGTCATGAAGATCTTTTTTGTACAGTTCTCTATCACTGGAACCTTAAATACATAGCTATTTATCCAAAAACCTAGTTTTGAGGTGTCATCTTAACCAGTCTCAACTATTATAATTATCTCCTCGTGGTCTTTGTCTTCATTCTGTCGTCTCTCCTATTTTTGCTGCCCTACAGATCTGCATGAGCCACTCCAGTAATTTTAAAACCCCTCAGTGGCTCCTCACTCACTGCTGATAGAATCCATGCCTTTGCCTGCATTCAGAGCCCTCAATCAAGCTCCTAAAATATCCCCATCTTTAGCCAGCTGAGCTTTCTTGCTGTTCTCTGAAATCTCCTTGTTGTTCTTGCCTCTACATCTCGACTTGGACTGTTTTGTTAATGTTTCTCTGTAATGTCCCCTGCTCCTCCCTTTCTGGTTTCTCTACCTGTTGAATGAAGTCGTGTGCAAACCTTCAAGGCTGAGCTCAAGTGTGGACTCCTCCACGAAGCTTCCCCTGATCACTTTAGCTAGAAGCACGAGCTTTCCCTCTCTCTGCTGACTTCACCCAAGATTGTTTTTATCACTGTTTCAGCATATTTTACCCTGCCACTTCAGTGTGTGTGTGTTGGTGTCTGTCTTATCTCCCAGGGAGGTTATGAGGACCAGAAAATCAAACATCTTGTCTAATGTAGTTTTGTCTTGCACAGCGTTCAGCATAGCCTTCAATGATGCTCATTATTTAACAAATTAAGAATGTGCCTGGGCTTTTCTCCCATCCTCCCCTCTATCTTACATCCTTACAGACACACATGGTCCATATTCATGGCAACTGTTCATTCTTGTCCTGTCCCCCTGGCAGACCACCATGCTGCCATCTTCTCCTAGGAAAACTGGCCGTGGTGTAATTAGCAAGACACAGTCAGTTCCCTGCCTCAGAAATAAACTGTGGTCCCAAAGTGCATGCCCAATAATGTTGTTTGGAATGCAGAAAACATTTTTGCACAAAAACAGTTATAAATAGTCATTAAGTTTCTCAGTCCGCCCTCTCAAGATTGTTTAACTCAAAAGTACTATGCAGCCACCACGTATCACACTGTTTATAGAGCAGGGATCCCCAACACGTGGGCCACTGGTACCAGTCCGCAGCCTGTTAGGAACCGGGCCAGACAGCTGAAGGTGAGCCACGGGCAAGCAAGTGAAGCTTCATCTGTGTTTATAGCTTCTTCCCATCGCTCCCATTATTGCCTGAGCTCAGGAAGGCAAGCTCAGGGCTCCCACTGATTCTGCATTTTGGTGAGCTATATAATTATTTCATTATATATCACAATGTAATAATAATAGAAATAAATGTAATGTGTTTAATCACCCCAAAACCATCCGCCTGCCCCTTTCTGTGGAAAAATTGTCTTCCCCCAAACCTGTCCCTGATACTGTAAAGGTTAGGGACCGCCGTTGTAGAGAACCTCTGACTCTGAATATGGAAGCATATCTCTCATGTCCTGGAAGCAAAATAGGGACTTCTTGGGCAGCCTGAGCAGTAGGAAGTCTGAGCAGAGACTCTGGCAAGGGCCACCCCAATACCCTCATGACAGCTTTTGGGTTTCCAACATTTGCATAGGAAACATTTAGCTCTAGGTCACTGGTACTCTCATGAGCTCTGAATTGAGGGCAAGGAGGCTCTTGTTCTCCTGACCCTCCCCACAGTAGATGAGGATGGTAAACAGTGCTTCAGTTGTCCTGTCGCATGGGGGGTCATTTTTAATTTGGGTGGGTAGGAGTTGATGACATCTTTCTTGAGCTTGGCATGATTTGTTTTATGAACCTATTACACCACTTCACCCTCATTAGTGTGATCTCTTTTCTCTCACAGCCTGGCAACTTATACAGTAATTTCCCCCAGTTTGCATTTAATGGAAGGAGACCATTGTCTGCTCATGGACCAAGTCTAACTCATAATCGTAACTGAAGTTATGTGCAGGAGGAATACTACCTTTAGCTTAAGCATAAAGCATTTAATAACCACCCACACATGCAATAACATAACCCCAGTTCTGCAAGATTGTGCCAACAGCTAGAGTCACACATACCATACTTTTGGCACATAATTCTCCAGCATCTCGTTGAAATTTGAAACAGTAGTCTAAATTATGCTATGCACTTTAATATATTTAGCATTGAATTTGATAGTTGCTTCATTTTTCTGGTAGCGGACCCATGCCTGCTTCCTGACAGGAGCAGCTATCCTTGCTCTGAGTTTATGCTTGTCTCCTGCCCATTTCTGCAGCCCCCAACTTCCTCTCTGGGCCCATCCCCTGCTGCTGTCGGTCCATGAGCACCCCCACCCCATCCTCACCCAGAGGAGCCAGCAGATAGGAGATGAAAGGAGTTAAAATCTTAGTTCTCCTTTGACACTGACACACCAGGTAATCCTGGGGGCTGATGTGGGACGAGAAGGCTGCCCGGGTATCCACACTCAGAAGTCTCAAACTTTGCGTCAGTTGAACACATTTCTCATCTCTTTGGTATGTTTTAAATAATTTATGTTTGGCAGCAATGGGCCTTATTTATTAGATGGCAGAGAATAAATTCAAGATGAGATGTTTTGATGTGACCTGTCCCCTTTAAAAAAGGAATCAACATCGTGGATTAAAAAAAAAGAACCACTCTCTTGGCTGTTTTGTAATAGTACTTATGTGACAGCACTTTCTGCTGTGGCCTTGTTTGCCTGTTACAATTTATTGTTGTGTTATCAATATCTCCACCTTTATATATGTATATATAAAACTTAGGTTTTTCACTAATCATCCAAATGTTACCCAGGTGATGAATGGTGTGCTTAGACTTGAGGGAGCCTGTAGGAGAAAGGGAAGAGAGGGGAAATTAAATCTGTTGAGTACTGCTCTGCACCGTGTCCTTTATGTGTCTTTCAGGATCTTAACTCCATTTTACAATGGAGGAACTTGGGCTTGAGAAATGTTTAAAAGATGAATCTGAGGCCAGAGGTCTAGTCGGGGATAGATCTGGGTTTCAGTCCTGAATCTGATCATCTCTCTATTTGGACAGCCTGATCCTACCAGCCCATGTGCCTTTTATTTGTTGGGAAGGATCAGTGACTTAAATTGGAGGTCGGAGGCAGATTTGGGTGTAGTAAGGTTCTCCTTCTCCACTGACAACCAAAGCTGCTCTCAGGTTCAGTTCCCTTAGCTGTCCTATGGGACTAAAACCTGTTTTACTGAAGATTTGAGATTGTTGTGAGAATAATAAGCTAGTGAATTTCAATATGATTTTATGGGTATAAAACCCT
The DNA here is from genome assembly GCA_006408695.1 of Aepyceros melampus. NCBI lineage: Eukaryota > Metazoa > Chordata > Mammalia > Artiodactyla > Bovidae > Aepyceros > Aepyceros melampus. Next base: position 181,919 of record SJXQ01002534.1, read on the forward strand.
ATGGAAGAATGAGAGATTTTTAATTCAAGAGAAAAACTAATAAAAACCTTAAAACATTAAATGAGATGACTTAGACAGATTTTGTGGTATTTCACATCTTAACATTGCTCTACAAAGCTTCCAAAACGACATTTGTCAGTTTTATAATCCCTACCACCATGATGTGCCAAGCTGCATCCCTGAATTAGGTATCTCATCCCTGATTTAGGTATCTCAGTTGCAGCGGAGAGAGTCCTGGCAGCATCCCAAGGACCCCCTCTCATTCACCAGAAGAGATGATTCATTTCTGCACCATATCAAACAGGTTTGGACTCTAGTAGATACTGAAGAAATGTTTGTAGCCAGTGAGGACCTGGAAAATTCTAAGGCTGTTGAATAGTCATAGATGTATCAGACTAACATTAATGTTAATGTTCTCAGAACAGTTTATATTTTTGAAGTTTTTAATAAGCCCAAGTATGAAAGTCACATTTTGTAAACATGCTTTCACAGAATTGCTGTTCCAAAGTGGTTCTGGGTTTCTGGGCACCTTTCATAGCTTACAGGATGGTGAACACTGAAAGACAGCTCTGAGCTCTGAGTTGTCATCCAGTTACACTTCTTTCAAGTATACAGAGAAGAGATAAGAAATGTAGGGAACTCATTAAGTTATAAGGACAAGACTATGAATGAAGTGTCTGTGAGCCTGGGAAGTGCCAAAGTCATGTCCTAGGCTTACCCCAAACTTTTACCCCATTATTGCCCTAAGTCTAAAGATAAATGCTTTCAGAAGACCAGCTGAGACCATGGGAAGGATGGTATTAGAACTGTGCTCAGATATGGATCCAGAAGTCTCACTCAGTCAGTGTTGGAGCATATGTGTGTAGGACTCTTCCCCATCTGCCACACATCTCAAGAAGGGTCCCTGGTCCTGAGGTGCTGCCTCCTACCTGACTTCTAGGGCTAAACCTGAACCTGCTTCCTAGGTGTGGTGGATGGAGGCCTGCAGAATGGGAAAGGAGACATGGGAAGCAAAGAGCGCACACACACACACAGCAGACACTGTGGCCCAGTTTGGTCCATAGCTATGAATAACGTTATTAACTGGTATTATTCTAACTAGTTCCTAATTGGATTTTCTGTTAACCCCTTTAATGTGCACATCCAGATTTCTGGGTTTTCTGGGAAACTGTAAGATGTGACAGCTTTAGGCCTGCCATTCGAAGTGACTGTCGTCCATTAGAGCTAGTGAGGAGCTGCCTCTATGAGATGAGAGAACTTTCCAGTTCTCACAACCTACCCTTCTGCAACCCCTGCCCTTCACTGTTGGTTTTCTTTAAATAGAATTAAGAGGAAAGTTAAATGTTACCCACTCTGCCATTTGTGTTAAAATTGAAAATAACAGGTTGAGAGGATAGCATGTTTCAATATACGTGAGAGACTGTTATTCTCCTAGGACTATTATGTGTAACAATGTACCATAAACTAGGTGGCTTTAAACAACAGAAATTTTTACTCTCACTGTTTTGGAGGCAAGAAACCGGAAATCAAGGTGCTGGCAGAGCCCTGCTCCTGCAAAGGCCTCTCAGAGGATCCATCTTGCTTCTTCTAGCTTCAGGTGGCACCATGCATTCCTTGCTTTGTGGCTGCATCACTCCACCCTCTACCCTCATCTTCTCATTACTGTCTTCCCTGTGTCCAGACTTGTTCCTATAAGGATGGCCATCATATTGTAATAGTGGAGTGAAGTTGCTCAGTCGTGTCCGACTCTTTGCGACCCCGTAGGCTAGCCTACCAGGTTCCTCCGTCCGTGGGATTTTCCAGGCAAGAGTACTGGAGTGGGTTGCCATTTCCTTCTCCAGAGGATCTTCCCGACCAGGGATCAAACCCGGATCTCCCACATTGTAGGCAGACGCTTTACCGTCTGAGCCACCAGGGAAGCCTATCATATTGTAATAGGACCTACCCTATTCTAGGACAGAGCTTCCCTGTTGGCTCAGTGGTAAAGAATCTGCCTGCCAATGCAGGAGACATGGGTTCGATCCCAGGGTCAGAAAGATCCCCTGGAGAAGGAAATGGCAACTCACTCTGATATCCTTGCCTGGAAAAATTCCATGGAGAGAGGAGCCTGGCAGGCTACAGTCCATGGGGTCACGGGCTTACAACCTCAGCATAACATTTTGGGGAACACAATTCAGCTCATTCAGTTCAGTCGCTCAGTCATGTCCGACTCTTTGCTACCCCATGAATTGCAGCACGCCAGGCCTCCCTGTCTATCACCAACTTCGAGAGGTCACTCAGACTCTTGTCCATCGAGTTGGTGATGCCATCCAGCCATCTCATCCTCTGTCGACCCCTTCTCCTCCTGCCCCCAGTCCCTCCCAGCATCAGGGTCTTTTCCAATGAGTCAACTCGTCACATGAGGTGGCCAAAGTACTGGAGTTTCAGCTTTTGCATCATTCTTTCCAATAACTGATGGCATATTTCTTGGTGGAGCACAGAATAATTGTTAAAGGGCAGAGGTCCTTGGAACAAAGTACCTGGAGTCATACTTATACCTTGTTTGCTCTCTTACCTGGGCAGTTGCTCATCCCTCTCAGTGCCTCCTCCCCCTCATCTGCAAAATAAGGATGAGGATACCCACCTTCCCCTACCCACCTTGTAGGGTTGAAGTGAAGACAAAACCTATAAAGCACTTGGAACAGTGCATGGCACATACTCACTTTCAATGAAATGAACTATTAATTATCTTCATTGTTATTTGTGTTTACTCAGACACGATTTCTATGCATACAAGGAGTTTCTGTGCCAAAAAGCTATTATTTAAGACAGCATTATGAAGCAAATCATAGAGAAAGTAGAAATAAGAGATAGAAATGCTTCATGAGAAAAAGTAAGTAATAAAAGAGAGTGTGAGAGACTGGAATTTTAGTAAGATTTAGTTTTTGTACAAATAAAATAATTATAATACATTAATAGTGATTAGCCTCCTCATGCTATTGGATTACCTGCACAGCCTCTAGATGCACTTGAAGCTGATAAAAAGACCCAGATAGGAACTTTAGACTCAGAGGCTTAAACGTTGACTATGGGCTGGTGAGCACAGAGCCCCGGAGGTGATATTGGAGAGGTTAGTCCAAGAGGAGCATCCAGAGACACAGGACTTCTAAGCATCCCACCTACTTCCTTAGAAGCATCTTATTACTCTCTCCCTCTTTCCCATAAACCCTTGCATTGAAATTATCCTGGTATCCAGGCTCTAGATTAGAGATTGAGGCTGAATAATTCTTTACATTTAAGCCCTACTTTTCTTTCAAAGGGAACAAATATTTTGAGATACATTATTTTATTTTTCCACATAGCTTTTATGCAAGACAGCCATAAAACTTGAAGTTTATTAAAAACTAAGAGCCCTGATAGAGAAGATTTAAAGAGATGACAAGACTTTTGAAGTTCCTGCATGAAATTTGTTCTGCAGGTTAGGGGCTATTGGGTTTGTAAAACTATAGAACATATATGTATCTTTCTCCAAGGTATGCTGCCCTGAAAAATGAGAATATTCAGATAAAATCAAAGTATCTTACCTAAATGGTGAAAGGGACATAGGGGTATATGATTTGCGATTTTATTTTAGTAAAAGAGGTTAGGCTGTTTAATTTTTGGCAAAGAAGTGGTGGTGTATCATTCAACTGTTAGTAATTTGGAACACTTCAATTAAATGATGAATTCATCAGAACTCCTTTGGTTGCAAATGCATGAAAGCCAGCTCAAGCCAGCATATGAAAATCAAAGGAACTTAATTGTTTATATAACTATGGTTTCCAGAGGTACATCTGGCGTCAGGCATGGCTGCAGCCAGAAACTCAGATGATCTCAGCTGGACTCTTTCGGCTCTGCTGGTTTCTTTGTTCGTCATTCTCCGACAGCATGTGATCAGTAAGATGACTGGCCGGCAGCAACTTGGGACTGTCATCTTCCCAGTTTAGCAGACCCAACAGAAACAGAATTCATTTGGCCAAATGCCTCACTACTTGCCTTAAAGAAGATGAGAGTCTACTCTCCTTAACCCCATGTGATGAATGATCACTGAGTCCCAGCCAAGGACTGGTATTCCCGGGTTTGCAATAGAGGGGTATGTGTGTGCCCAGGGACTGAAGGCCCCCCTTGGGTCTCCTGGAGTGAGAGAGGCTTTCTCCAAAGGAGTTCAAAGAAGGGCAATGGAAGCAAGTGCTCAGCAGACCAAAACTATAGTGGCCTCAGACTGTGACATATGATGTGTGAAGTCATGTAAGGACTGTAGGTTCTGATTTTAAGATGCAAAGAATGTTCTGCCTTCTCTTATTACCAAATCCATCCAAAATGAAGGAAATAAAAAAAAAAAATTCCAGCTCTATCTTTGAAAAAAAGGTAGATGACATCACTAACCCTAATCTACTAACGTGAACAGAAAGTTGTGATGCTGTGACTTAGCAGAGGAAGGTGAAAATCTGAGCTCCCACAGAGGAGAATAACAGAAAGGAAATAGTTTTGCCTTGCAGAACCTTGGGAGGTCCCATGATTACAGTTATCAGATCAGGCTGGAGGAGTAGTTAGAAACACAGAATCAGTTGAAAGTCTGTAAAAGAACCAATTGGACACACGGGTCCTTGTCTCAACCCAACTGGATACCCACCTTCCCCAGAGGATGAGAGGTTTATTCTCTGGAGATGTTGAAACTTAAGAGAACCTAGGCTTGGGAACATGGGAGCTTCGAGGGTGGGGTTACATAGACATGTGCCCTGCACTTTGAGCACCAGGAGCCAAACTTCCAAGTCCCCAATCAGGTGCTGGGAGTTTCTCTAGAGAAGCTGACTGTTTGCAGAGAAACTCCTTACAGGGGTTCCCCACAGGGAAAGCCAGCTGGCTGCTTTTCAATAAAGAGCACCTTCAACAAGCTCAGCCCAAGACAGAGCTGCCATCTTGCTTTGCTAGTAATTTTCCACTTAAATGGAAAAGACAGCCAAAGATCATCAGATATGTGGACATGCCTCCCATAGGAAAATAGAAATAAAGAGCTTCAGAGAACTCTAAGACAGAACTGTAGAGACAGAAATAGGAAACTTAAGAAACGGACTAGAAGTACTGTCTCTGAAAATGTGAGATTTTGCATGGAGAACAGAGTCCTTTTTAAAAAGGAGAAGAAAGGAAAGGAAAATTAAAGAACAAAAAATAACCCACAAAAATTAAGAATATGATGGCTGAAGCAAATTTCTTACAGGGATTGCTTATTTGACTTACATGCAGAGTACATCATGTGAAATGCTGAGCTGGATAAAGCACAAGCTATAATCAAGATTGCTGGGAGAAATATCAATACCTCAGATATTCAGATGATACCACCCTTATGGCAGAAAGCAAAGAACTAAGGAGCCTGTTGATGAAAGTGAAAGAAGAGAGTGAAAAAAGTTGGCTTAAAACTCAACATTCAGAAAACTAAGATCATGGCATCCAGTCCCATCACTTCATGGCAAATAGATGGGGAAACAATGGAAATAGTAAGAGACTTTATTTTCTTGCGCTCCAAAATCACTGCAGATGGTGACTGCAGCCATGAATTTAAAAGACACTTGCTCCTTGGAAGGAAAGTTATGACCAACTTAGCATATTAAAAAGCAAAGACATTACTTTGCCAACAAAGGTCTGTCTAGTCAAAGCTGTGGTTTTTCCAGTAGTCATGTATGGATGTGAGAGTTGGATTATAAAGAAAGCTGAGCACCGAAGAATTGATGCTTTTGAACTGTGGTGTTGGAGAAAACTCTTGAAAGTCCCTTGGACTGCAAGGAGATCCAATCATTCAATCCTAATGGAAATCAGTCCTAAATATTCATTGGAAGGACGATGCTGAAGCTGAAACTCCAATACTTTGGCCACCTGATGCAAAGAGCTGACTCATTTGAAAAGACCCTGATGCTGGGAAAGATTGAAGTGGGAGGAGAAGGGGACTACAGAGAATGAGATGGTTGGATGGCATCACTGAATCGATGGACATGAGTTTGAGCAAGCTCCGGGAGATGGTGAAGGACAAGGAGGCCTGGCGTGCTGCAGTCCATTGGCTTGCAAAGAGTCAGACATGACTGAGTGACTGAACTGACTGACTGACAGGGATTGAAAGATAAATCTGAGGAAGAAATCATTAGAGACATGATCCAGAAAGGTCAGTCACTAACTTAATCCAAGAGAAAATGGGAGAAAGTTATCAGAGAAATAATACAAGACACTCTCCCAGAATCCAGAGAAGAAAAATTGTCGTATACAAGGTATTCTGAACAAAAACAAACAAAAGACTTCTCAACATCAGTACTTATACGTAAACATAAATTTTTGAAACAGTCTCTTAAGGGATAATTTTTATCATTAAAAAAGTTGTGATACTGTGACTTAGCAGAAGAAGGTGAAAATCTTCTTTTACCTGAGAGTTACTGTCAAGTATCTCTAAATAATTTCCTTAGCACATTTACAGTATTCCACTTACAAATTTTCCATTACTTAAACTTATTTATATCTTTTATATAATCTAAAGTATGCCTTCAAATTTGTGTTTTAGAGATGCAGACAGAGTATTTTATGGTGCTTATTCTAGTTCCTTATTGTTTTATTCACTCAACAGATAATTGAATGATCTTTCTCAAAGCACTGTAGAGTTTATATTCCTTGTTTTATAGGGTAGTGCAACATCTGGTTCATAGCTTTGTAGTCAGTGACAATAAATAAAACTGATTTAGAAATTCACTGGTATTAAGGTATGTGATAGCATGATCTGCAAAATGTTGGCTGTTTTTTCTTTATCCAGGATATAGTGATTTGAAGTGACAAATGTTTGGCTCTTATTTTTATACGTGTATGTTGTTGTCTAGTCGCTAAATTATGTCCAACTCTTTTGCAGCCCCATGGACTGTAACCTGCCAGGCTCCTCTGTCCATGGGATTTCCCAGGCAATAATACTAGAGTGGTTGCCACTTCTTTCTCCAGGGGATCTTCCTGACCCAGAGATTGAACCTAGGTCTCCTGCTTGGCAGGCAGATTCCTTACCACTGAACCATCAGGTTATCCTTATAAATGTATAAAACTGTATTAATTATGAGTAACAAAATATGTAAGGTATTGGGGGTTTTTTTAATTTAAAAAAATTGGAGTATAATTGCTTCACGGTGTAGTATTTGTTTCTGCTGTACAGCAGTGTGAATCAGCCATATGTATACATACATCCCCTCCCTCTTGAGCTTCTCTCCCACCCACTCCTCCAGGTCATCACAGAGCACCGAACTGAGCTCCCCGTGCTATACAGCAGCTTCCCACTAGCTATCTGTTTTATACATGGTAGTGTATGTATGTCATTGCTACACTATTTACAATAGCCAGGATATGAAAGTAGCCTAAATATCTGTAGACAGATGAATGGATAAATAAATTATGGTACATATATACAATGGAATACTACTCAGCCATAAAAATGAGTGAAATTGGGTCACCTAGAGTCTGTAATGCAGAGTGAAGTAAGTCAGAAAGAGAAAAACAAATATTGAATATTAATGAGTTGAGAATGTAGCATGGAATATTACTTTTTGTCTTTTATCAAGACAGTCTTGAGTATTATTTTCTTCCAGAAATTAGAAGCATCAAAAGTTGAAATTTAGCAGATATGTTTTCCACATTTTAATTAGCATGAATTAATTAAAATTAATATTTGAAAAAATAATATTTCAAATCAATTTTTAATCATTTAATCAATGAATATTGACTGTATAATAAAATATAGTTTTATGGTAATTTTTAGATGGAAAGTTTTCTCCAAATTGCATTTTGGTTTTTAAAACATTCTGAATTTTAGTTTGTAAATATTACAAAGAATTGAAATTTCTTAAAAAAAAATTTTTTTTCTTTGTGTTCCTTTTTTAAAAAATTTATTTTAATTGGAGGCTAATTACTTTACAATACTGTAGTGCTTTTTGCCATATATTGACATGAATCAGCATGGTTGTACATGTGTTCCCCATCCTGAACCCCCCTCCCACTTCCCTCCCCATCCCATCCCTCTGGGTCATCCTAGTGCACCAGCCCTGAGTACCCTGTCTTATGCATTGAACCTGGACTGACGATCTGCAGTGTAGCTCCCCTCTCTTTTTGGATTAGTTTTGAATGCCTAATAAAATGGAAGGCAAGTTTCTTTTCCCCTTAAAAAGGGCTGTATTTTATTCCTTAATGTACTATAATGAGAGCAAAATAATATAGAAAAATCAAGAAATGAAAAAATGCCAAGATCCTTCTTGCCAATATAACTTTTTAGAATTGTGCTGAGTTGCTTCTGCTGTAAAAACCAGACTCACTAGTCTATTATGGATTCTCCAGGTAATGACATTTTGTAGAGGATTTTTGTAGTTCTTTTGGTTCAGCAAGGTCAAGAATTTTAAATTAGAATTATAGAACTGGAAGGCATCCTCATCTTCATTTTACAAATGAAGGAACTGAAGTCCAGAGGAATCATGATTTATCCAGGGTCACACTCTTAATAGTGAAGGTTGGATGAGAATCATGGCCTCCTGGCAGGCAGCTCAGTGATCTTTGTAAAAGACTCTTTGGGTTTATTCTCACCACCATCACATCACATGCAGTGTTCATAATTTATTGCATTAGGCCCAAGTAGCAAGTTATGAGTTTGTGTTTAATTTTTTGAAGCTGAGTGAGCATTTAGAATTAGGAATATGGACAGTGACCAAAAAAAAAAAAAAAAAAGGCAAGAAGTGTTTGGAAGATCTCTCATCTAGGGTAGAAGATGTCCCTTGATTAGACTCTGGCCCTGCTCTCCAGATGGAAATCCTTTGTACATTATTCTCTAGGACCTGAATCTGTCTACTGGAAGGTTCTCTGCTCATCTTCTTCCAAGCCCACAGTTACCTGGTCATTGGGAAATATACCCTCTTTGGGGGCTGTTTGGGCATTTCTGGTAGCTCAGTTGGTAAAGAATCCTCTTGTAGTTCAGGAGACCTGATTTCAACCCTGTGTTGGGAAGATTCCCTGGAGGAGGGCATGGCAACCCACTCCAGTATTCTTGCCTGGAGAATCCCCATGGACAGAGGAGCCTGGTGGGCTGCAGTCCATGGGGTTGAAGTGAGTTGGACGTGACTGAGCGACTCAGCATGCAGCACATACTGGGGGCTATGTAACCTTTTTCCCTACTCTCTGACCTTGCAATTTTGGCAGCTTGTACATTGTTTTCAGAGTCAGCCAGCGGCGTAGAGGCAGGCTTATGAAGTTTTGGGCCTTGTTGTGCCCTCAGAAACTTAGTTGGCTTCTGATCCGCCTTCTTATAGTTGACTCCATTTGCCAGTAAGAGAGGGACTGGGTGTCCCAGTCTGGCAGGGACAGTCTCAGTTTAATAAAATAGTGCTGATGCATATTAAGTAATAATGCCCTCTTTCACTCTCAAAACTATCCCAGGTTGGACAATAAATTCTGTACTGTCACTCTAGCCAAAAGAGCACACCAGAGAGTCCAACACCTAATTTATTCCTTTGCTTCCTCTCTGCAATCCCCCCGTCTCTCAGCTTACAGGGGTCCTTGGTTGGCCAATTGAAATAGGTTTCATGGGAAGTTGTGTGCTCATCCTAATTGACAGCAAGGCTGACTTTCCTCCATTCACAATAGAAAATGTAAAAGGCCATTTTTGCTCAAAGCATTTTTTAGTCTCTTCTTTTACTGTGTATAGTCCAGAAGCAGTCAAATTTTCTAACTCTGGGAGCCTCCAGATTTCTAGATTCTCTGCTCCCTTTCAGTTTTGCCCTCAAACCTCTTATTTCTTACCCATGCAGATTTCTTTCTTGTAAATTCTCAATAAATACAGCAAATAATAATGTTATTCTAATGTTCTGTTTGCTGTCTCTTTTCCCTTATAGCTATAGGCTTAGTTGGGCTTCCCAGGTGGTATTAGTGGTAAAGAACCTGCCACAGTGCAGGAGACCTAAGGGACGCTGGTTCGATTCCTGTGTCAGAAAGATCCCCTTGAGGAGGGCATGGCGACCACTCCAGTATTCTTGCCTGGAGAATCTCATGGATGAAGGAGCCTGGTGGGCTGCTGTCCATGGGGTCACACAGAATCGGACGTGACTGAAGCAACTTAGCATGCATGCATGCATTGAAGAAGGAAATGGCAACCCACTCCAGTATTCTTGCCTGGAGAATCTCATGGACAGAGGAGCCTGGTGGGCTATAGTCCACGGGGTCCCAAAGAATCAGACATGACTGAAACCACTGAGCACACATGCATAGGCTTAGTTAGACACTTGTTCTGCCTTTGAAGCTATCTCCTGCATTTTCAGAAATTGAAGTATAATTTACATACAGTAAACATACAGACTGGTTCCAAATAGGAAAAGGAGTACATCAAGGCTGTATATTGTCATCCTGCTTATTAAACTTATATGCAGAGTACATCATGAGGCACCCTGGGCTTGATTCCACAAGCTGGAATCAAGATTGCCAGGAAAAATATCAATAACCTCATATATGCAAATGACACCGCCCTTATGGCAGAAAGTGAAGAAGAACTAAAGAGCCTCTTGATGAAAGTGAAAGAGGAGAGTGAAAAAGTTGGGTTAAAGCTCCACATTCAGAAAATGAAGATCATGGCATCTGGTCCCATCACTTCATGGGAAATAGATGGGGAAACAGTGTCAGACTTTATTTTTGGGGGCTTCAAAATCACTGCAGATGGTGACTGCAGCCATGAAATTAAAAGACACTTACTCCTTGGAGGAAAAGTTGTGACCAACCTAGATAGCATATTCAAAAGCAGAGACATTACCTTGCCCACAAAGGCCCGTCTAGTCAAGGCTATGGTTTTTCCAGTAGTCATGTATGGATGTGAGAGTTGGACTGTGAAGAAGGCTGAGCGCCAAAGAATTGATGCTTTTGAACTATGGTGTTGGAGAAGACTCTTGAGAGTCCCTTGGACTGCAAGGAGATCCAACCAGTCCATTCTGAAGGAGATCAGCCCTGGGATTTCTTTGGAAGGAATGATGCTAAAACTGAAACTCCAGTACTTGGCCACCTCATTCGAAGAGTTGACTCATTGGAAAAGACTCTGATGCTGAGAGGGATTGGGGGCAGGAGGAAAAGGGGACGACAGAGGATGAGATGGCTGGATTGCATCACCGAGTCGATGGATGTGAGTTTAAGTGAACTCTGGGAGTTGGTGATGGACAGGGAGGCCTGGCGTGCTGCGATTCATGGTGTCACAAAGAGTCAGTCATGACTGAGCAACTGAACTGAACTGAAACATACAACTCTCAGTTCAGTGAGTTTTGACAATTGTATACACCCATGTAAACCACCTCCAAGAATAAGATAGAGAACATTTCCATTATCCCTAATGCAAGCCACTTTCTAGCTATGTCACTTTGATTTGCTCCCTCTGAGGCAAAACCACTTTTATGACTTCTGTCACCACGGATTCCTTTCCACAACCCAGTAATTGTATTAATATTAAAAGTTTTGTTACTGGGACTTCCCTGGTTATCCAGGGGTTAGGACTTTGCCTTTCAACGCAGGGGTTGCAAGTTTGATCCCCAGTTGGGGAACTAAGATCCCACATGCCTCACGGCTGAAAAACCTAAATATAAAAGAGAATATTGTAACAAATTCAATCAAGACTTTAAAAATGGTCCACATCAAAAAAAATTTTTTTTAACAATTGATTATTTAAAAAAAGAAAATTTGTGACTGTGTGACATGACTGTTTCTATCTTTTCCTTGGTTTCTCTCTTTCCTGCTGCTGGGCCTCCTAAGCAGTTCTCATCTATTTTCGATTTTTTTGTTTGGCTTGCACTTCACTTAAAGGTAGCATTTTTTATGTTACTTGGGGAAAGCTAAGTGCTATAGTAAATGAACTACAAAAAACATAATAGCTTCAACCTAATTAAAGTATATTTATTGCTTTTGAGCAGTGCACTGAATGCGTTCTTGATCAATAGGTGATGGTCTATATCCTGGACCTTTGAATCCTCCAGCAGCTGAGAAAGGAGCAGGAACCCACCTTACCTGCTTCTGAAAAGCCTCAACCTGAGTCTGACATTCAGTCCCCTTCCACTGACATTTTTTTTAGGGGAAAACTATGCACAAGACCACCTCTGGTACAAGGGAGAAGGGTTTGGAATTGGGGACTCTGGCTTGGCAGCTATTTGGCAGTGACAGCTCCATGCCATGAACTGAAAGAAAAGTTTGTTAATTGTCTACAGGTAACAAAGATCAGCGTCAGAACTTTTATTTTCTTTTAGTGACATAATACTGTATTGCTTTTCTTTTTTTTGTCATGTTAGTTTGTGTAGTATATCTTTTTATGCTTTTCAAATAAGCATTTTAGTATTAGAAAATTTTAAAAAATTGTACTGCAGTATCTATAATGTAAGTGTTCAAAGCAAAAGCAATTTATTTTCCTTACATTATTCTGGTGAAATTAAAATGATCACTGGCCATCAGCAGATATAATTTAACTCTTAAAAGATAAAGATCCATGATATCACCATGTCTATTCAGCATTATACTAGAGATCCTAGCCAGCAGAGTGAAGTGTTGCAAGTTGGTGAACCTAAAAAAAAAAAAAAAAAAAGGAAAGGAAGAAAAAAATTGTCACTATTGGTAAATAATATAATTGTCTGTTTAGAAAATTTACAGAACTCTGCAGCTAAATTCGTAGCATTAACTGGAGAGTTTAGCCAGGTTTTTGGATGCAAAATGAGTATAGAAAAGCCAATTACATTTCTGTGGACCGCCAAGAAAAACAAAACAGAGGAGGTAACTTTTAAGAACATTTTATTTTGAAATAATTAACATCCTATATAGCTATGGTTCAGCTTCTCAAGCTAAGAAATTAACATTGATATAATAATGTTAACTGAACTATGCCTTTATTCACATTTTCCTCAGTTTTTCTACCCGTGCCCTTTTTTCTCTTTCATGATCAAACTCCATGTAACTGTTAACTCTAGTTTATTTCAGTTTACATCAATTTCTTGCTCTTTTCTTTCTGAGACCTGGCACTTGGAAGGGCAGTGATCTGATCTTTTGTAGAATGGACCTCAATTGGGGTTATGTGTGTGTAAGTCACTCAGTCATGTTTGACTCTTTGTGACCCCATGGACTGTAGCTTGCCAGGCTCCTATGTTCATGGAATTCTCCAGGCAGGAATACTGGAGTGGGTAGCCATTCCCTTCCCTAGGGGATCTTCCAACGCAGGGATCGAACACGGGTGTCCTGCATTGCGGGCATATTGTTTACTGCCTGAGCCAGGGGAGGGGTTTGTCTGATGTTTTCTCATGATTGTATCACATCCTGTTCACATGACATCACTAGCAATGTTAATCTTCATCATTTGGTGTTGCCAGGTTTCTCCACAGCAGAGTTACTACAGAAAAGGCAATTTTAAAAATATACAGTTTTACAGTAGAGGCACAATATAAACAGCATTTGAATAAATGTAGTGTCAACAACCTTTATTGACAAAGTTATAAACTTTTATCAAAAGACATTAACTACAAACCATTTTAATGGAGAGAAACACTGTATTAATGGATTCTAAAACTCAATGTTGCAAAGATGCTAATTCTCTCAATACACCTAGAATCAAATTCCTAACAGACTTTGGGATTTTAACATTACTACTACTAACAAAGGTTCGTATAGACAAAGCTGTGGTTAAGGCTGAGTGCCGAAGAATTGATGCTTTTGAACTGTGATGTTGGAGAAGACTCTTGAGAGTCCCTTGGACTGCAAGGAGATCAAATCAGTCAGTCCTAAAGGAAATCAATCCTGAATATTCATTGGAAGGGCTGATGCTGAAGCTGAAACTCCAATACTTTGGACACTTGATACAAAGAGACGACTCATTGAAAAAGACCCTGATTCTAGGAAAGATTGAGGGCAGGAGGATAAGGGGACGGTGGGGGACAAGATGATTGGATAGCATCACTGACTCAGTGGATGTGAGTTTGCGTAAGCTCCAGGAGTTGGTGATGAACAGGGAAACCTGGCATGCTGCAGTCAGTGGGGTCACAAAGAGTCGGACATGACTGAGCAACTTAACAACAACAATTACTGTTCATCTTTATTGTGTTATTTTGGTGATACTTAACATTGTAATTCTGAACTTATATAGTAAAAGAGTGGTCCAAAAATTGTGAAGACAAAGTGTCTTTCTTGCCTTTTATTGTGACTTAATATGAAATTATAATAATTAAGCCAGTGTATGGTACAAAGATACATAGATTGGCCAATAGAAAGAATTGAGAATTCAGAAACAGATCCATCTATATATGGGGCCTAGATTTATAACAAAACTAGTATTATAGACCAGTGGGAGAGAGGATAGACAGATTTTTCAATGTATCAAGTTGGGGTAAGAGATGCTCATGTGAAAAAGTATGTTATTTAAATCCTATGTCATATCACACACAAAATGGGAAATGGTTCAATTATAAGTTACAAATGAATAGTTATAGTTAAGTTTAATTATAAAACTAGAGGGCTTCTCTGATGGCTCAGACAGTAAAGAATCTGCCTGCAATGAGGGAGACTTAGGTTCAGTCCCTGGGTTGGGAAGATCCCCTGGAGGAGGGCATGGCAACCCACTCCAGTATTCTTGCCTGAAGAATCCGCATGGACAGAGGAGCCTGGTGGGCTATAGCACATGGGGTCTCAAAGAGTCTGACATGACTGAGCAACTAAGCCCACACACACAAAATCAGAAGCACAATTTAGAAAAAAACAGTTGAAGAAAAAAACTACCAAAGGAATGTAAATGAAATTAGAAGGAGTGCAAAGGAAAAGAAATGATACAGAAAAAGAAATGAGGTCATAGAGATGAGTAAGCCAAGTCAAATACACATTGAAAAGATGATGTAATACCTGTGATTTTAAAATATCAGTGTTTACAATATGCCAGAACTGCATCGTTTATTAACTTTTTTTTATCCTTAGTTATATGCCAGAAATCCAAAAGTGATCAATAAATTATTTCAGTGATCTGTCTACTGGCAACTCCATTACTCAGTCATTTTTGGAAAGCAAAGAATTGGAAACATCTGACTTTGAAAGGGATTTATTATCACTTTCTCAATTTGGGGAAGTTTATCAAAAAGGCTTAACTAAGATTTACCAAATGACTTTTATTTGTTACTCTTTTACTTAGAGATACCTTGTTTAGCCCAATATACTTACAAAGTATTATTTAGAAAAATGAATTTTAATATATATTTACTAACATGCAGTTGGTTTTTAGAGAAACTTTTTGTCTTAACATGTATCTGAAATGTGCTTTTATCATCAGCACCTTGAGGCTATAATGTACATCACTCAATCTAGGGAAAATGATTGCCGTTTAATCTCATTGACAAAGCTTAGTTGTCAATTTTAAACTCATCTTCCAAGTCAGACTTCCTTCTGTCCGTAAAAATTCAACTTGATTTTTCAGCCCCAATAAATATGTTAATGTATGTCTCCATGACAGCCATCACACAGCTGAATTCTAATTCTAATATAGATAAATAGATAAGCACAGAGACTTACCATGTGTTGCCTGGATACGGTGATACTGCTGCCTTCAAGAGTTCTTGCTTTGCACTCACTAAAGTCTCCCAGAGTTGAGTTGTGTATCTTTTACAATAATAAAAGTATTGGAAGGTAAGGTCCTTAAGTAAAAACACTCTCACTACTGCTTCATTCTACTATGTATCTGAATTTGTAATATACTAACATGGGTCCATATACTCTATCCCTTAATAAAATATGTATGTTTTATATATGATAGGGAGAGAACAAATCCTTATTGTGGTGCTTTGATTAAAGGAGCATTTACAGGTTTGGCTTCCTGGAGGGTTTTTACATTCCAGGGCAGTGCACTAGCCAGGATTAGTGAGTGGTCTTCATTCCTTTTGTAAAGTGGGAAACAAGTGATTCTGAAGGCGAGGTAGAGAAGGCTGGTGTGGTACCTTAGCTTCAGGTACATTGCAGAAAGGATCAGTAATAGGAAGGTGAGGATCTGGAATTTGATTGCCTTTAAACAGTCTGTGCCCACTTACCTCTTAGTCATATGGTTCCAGTTTGTAGGCTGTTGATACTGAAGACAGGAAGAGCTGCTGCTGCTGCTAAGTCGCTTCATCATGTCCGACTCTGTGCGACCCCATAGACAGCAGCGCACCAGGCTCCCCCGTCCCTGGGATTCTCTAGGCAAGAACACTGGAGTGGGTTGCCATTTCCTTCTCCAGTGCATGGAAGTGAAGAGTGAAAGTGAAGTCGCTCAGTCGTGTCCCGACTCTTAGCAACCCTATGGACTGCAGCTCACCAGGCTCCTCCATCCATGGGATTTTCCAGGCAAGAGTACTGGAGTGGGGTGCCATTGCCTTCTCCAGGACCATCATATTTGTAATTGTAAATACAAGACATCCAAACTAATGAAATAAATCCCATTTTTAGAGAATAAGCTCTTCTGAAATAAAAGACAACTAGAACCTGCATATTCAAGGGGCATCCTATGTGTCAGTACCAAGTAAAATTGTTGAACTTGAGGTCAAGAGCCATTCCTTTTGGGAGCCAGGCAGATAGGTTGAAATTTTTATAAGGGGGAAATTATATTGGCCTCAGCGTTCAATCAGTGCAAGAAAATGGAATATACTTTAAAGATTTGGAAGGGAAGATTAAGTAACTTAGAGATTGTTATATCTGTCTAAACAATCCTTCAAGTATAAGTCAACAAGCAAGTAGTTTTGAACTTAAATTTTTTTCAAAAATTATTCCTTTGGGCCTTTATGAGGCAATAATAGAGAACAGATTTGAAAAACAAAAATGAAAAAAAAAAAAAAAAAGACTTTGCAGGATAAAGATGTATTTAGAGCTGCCAGAACAGGATCTGGCAAGACTTGGATTTCCTTGTCCTAGAGTGGAGTGTGCATGCTCAGTCACTCAGTTGTGTCTGACTCTTTGTGACCCTATGGCCTGTAGCCCGCTAGGCTCCTCTGTTTATGGGATTTTCCAGGCAAGAATATGAAGTGGGTTGCCATTTCCTCCTCCAGAGGATCTTCCCAACCCAGGGATTGAACCTGCATCTCCTGCATTGGCAGGCAAATTCTTTACTACTGAGCCACCTGAGAAGACTTCCTTATCCCAGTAGTAGAAGTTTTTTATATTTGTAACAGACTTTGACAGATGAATTCTGTGTCCTGATGGTATTACCTATGAGAGAACTTATATATTTCTCAGGCCTTTGGTTTTCTGAGAATTAGAAAAGAATCATGACTTTTCAGTAGTCTCATCATTGATGGAAAGGGCATGAGACAGGATATTTGAGAGGGTCAGCCTCATAAATATACTTGTTTGCATACATATCCAACTATTACAAGGATAAAGTAATTAATGTTTATGGTACCATTCTCTAAAGGTTAGTTCATGATGAAGTACAAATCTTTGGCATGGACTTTGCTAACACTGAATGCTATTATTTAAAAAAAAAAAGCAACAACAACTTTCTAAAATACATTGACTTGCCTTTTTCTGAGTTAAACAGTCAAATACCTTATACCTTGAGCACTTAATTTTGAAATCTCTGAATATGTTTGATTTGGTTAGGAAAGTAAAATATAACACTGCTGTCCCTTTGAAACAAAACTACAAAGGTTTTGAGCTAAAGTAAGAAATAAGTATCCTCTGTTCTTTTTGAGAAGCATTATATATTTTTTTCCAGTTATTGAGAGGTTCAGTCTTTAAACTGAGTTTCCTACTGCCTATACTTTGGTATTTCTAGTCTCAACTTCTGTGGTTGACAGCAGGAGATGAGGAAAAATGCAAGTCTGTAATAAGTTTATCTTCAAGAGAGCAAACAGTGCTCTTTGCTACTGAGACTGCAGCCAGTGTGTTGGATATTCAGGCCATGAATTGAGTTCTTCAGTTTGATTACCCAGAGGAGGCCAACTCATATTCGCAAAGCATACAGACCTGCCAGGTAGATGATGAAGCTTTATTAATTTTGCTTCCCTCAGAAGAAAAAAAGGATAGTGCAGCAACTTCTTGAGTAGAAAGTGCCTATGAAGGAAATAAAAAATCAATCCAGAAAAATGTATGGACATCTAGAAAAGAAAGAAAGAAAGAAAAAAAAAAAAGAGCTGGAGTCATCTTTAGCCCAAGATCAACAATGACAAAAACTAGAGACGCCCCCAGGTGTCCTTCAGTAAGAGGATGGATAAGCAGACTGGTGTATTCATAAAGTGAAGTACTACTCCAAGAGAAGGCACTGATACCAGCAACAGCATGGATGAATCTCATCATACCTAACTGAAAGAAACCTTATTCAAAAGAATACATACAGTGTCTCTCCATTTTTATGAAGGTTTAGAATAAGCAAAATTTGTCTGTGAGAGAAAATAATAAGGGTGGTTGCCTCCAGCGAATGGAGCAGGGAATGACTGGAATGGTTATGAAAGCTCTTCCTTTGAGTTGTGATTATGGTTTGGGTTATAAGATACATGAATTTGTAAAAACTCATGGGATGGTGGTACACTTATGATTGGTACATGTTGTATGCAAATTTTGCTCCAAAAGAGAGGGGGGAAAAACAGCTTTAAAAAATATTTCAAGGAGATACTATTTTATATCCACCAGATTGGAGAAAGTGGTGGCAAGGCAGTGGGGCCCCTGACCCTTCTGTCCCCTCTGGTGGTGTCAGCTGGATCAACCATGAAACAGTTTGTCAGTATTAACAACTTGTGCATGTACAAACACAGCAGTTCTGCTCCGAGGCGTAAAAGCTCTTGCAAACATACACAAAGAAACTCATATGACAGTGTTCCTGAAAATCAGAAAGAAGTTGGATAGCCATCAACAAGAGAAGACATAGATTGTTCCCTATTGTAACATACCACCGCAGATGAACCTCATGAACATATGAAAATGATGTGATTTGAACCAATATAATTCCATCCCAAATCTTGCAAAATCAAACAATAATTTGATTACGGATACCTATGGTAACACTAGAAAGGAAAGCAGGGGAATAAAGTTCAGGGTGTTTGGGGAGAAGGCATGGCAAGAAGGAGTGGGATTGGAATGGAAAAGGCCGAAAAACTGACTTCAGAGTTATTAGCCATGTTCTGTTCCCTAAATTTGGTAATGGCAAGACAGGTGTTCATTTTATTATTTTTCTTTACAACTTACACATATGTTAAAATGCTGTTTGGATGTTTAATAATAATTTCGTGAAAAATAATGTGATTTTTTTATTTTGAACCATATTTATGTGTACAGTTTAATGGCACTGAGTACATTCACATTGTTGTGCCATTCTCAACATCATCCACTTTCCAAATTTTCACCTTCCTAAACAGAAACTCTGTACCCATCAAACACTGACTTCCCATCCTCCCCCTCTCCACCCCTGGCCCCTGGCATCTACCAGTATACTTTCTGACTCTGAACTTAACTATACTAGGTACCTCGTATAAGTGGAATTGAGTAGCATTTGTCTGCATCTAATGCATAATGCATTTTTAAGGTTAACTTAGTATATGTCCTACAAACAGACTGTACCTTCTTTTTTTTCCCTCTGTGCTCTACAGTAGACCCTAACCAGCAATCTATTTCATACATATTAGTGTATATATGAGGCTCAGATGGTAAAGCTTCTGTCTACAGTATGGGAGACCTGGGTTCGATCCCTGGGTCTGGAAGATCCCCTGGAGAAGGAAATGGCAACCCACTCCAGTACTATTGCCTGGAGAATCCCATGGACAGAGGAGCCTGGCAGGCTACAGTCCATGGGGCCACAAAGAGTTGGACACGACTGTGCAACTTCATTAGTGTATATATGTCAATCCCAGTCTCCTAGTGTACATTTTAAAATTAAGTAGTCTTTGAGCATTCTTTATTAGCAACAATATAATACATACAATTTAAGAAGTTGTCTTTCTGATATCATTAATTCAGTCATTTATTCAAATGTTTATCAAATGTTTGTACATAGCCTGATAGGGCTACGATATTGGTTAAGCCTTTATTTGGAGGCTAAAGTTTCAGAAAGTGAAAGTTGCTCAGTCATGTCCAACTCTTTGCAACCCCAATGGACTGTACAGTCCATGGAATTCTGCAGGCCAGAATACTGGAGTGGGTAGCCTTTCCCTTCTCCAGGGGATCTTCCCAACCCAAGGATCAAACCCAGGTCTCCTGCATTGCAGGCAGGTTGTTTACCATCTGAGCCACCAGGAAGCCCAACAATACTGAAGTGGGTAGCCTATTCCTTCTCCAAGGGATCTTCCCGACCTAAGATTTGAACCGGGGTCTCCTGCATTGCAGGTGGATTCTTTACCAACCGAGCTATCAGGTAAGCCCATGGTTTCAGAAGCTGTATCTTAAAATAAATTAGAAAAATAACTGAAATCTAAAATGATTACAGTCTTAAATAAGACAATTTTGACCTCAGTCTCCTAATGCTAGTCCAGAGGACATCTGAAGACATGCTTTTAAGAGTTGAAATGTCCCCTCAACTGATCATTGACCAGTTGTTAGGTTTACGTTATAGTCAGGTCATGGAAAATGCCTCCCATAAGTTATCTTCTCAAAATGTAACTGTGATCAAAATTCTCAGGATGCTCTGGGTCACACTTAGACCTTGCTCTTCTGTTGAATCTTAAGCAGTTTCAAGGTATTTATGGATTTTTCATATCAACATTTCCTGCAAAAATTTGTGAGTAATTTTCATTAAATGAACTCACCAGAAAATATATGTTGAACTCTGTAGCTCTAACATGGTCCTAAATTCTTAGCTTAAAGTGAAAAGGGCTTACCCCAATCCTTTACTTTTTATAAGTATTCAGACATTCCTTTGGATGCCAAATAATAAATTTATAATGCTAGGTACCCAGAAAGATGACAGTCCAGTTGCCTATGTACAGTACTTAAATAAACCGATTGCAGTTCCACAACCTTATTGCTCCATTTATCACAAGAAGTGCCAGAGTCCTGAAATCTTTTGTAAGGAGAGCAACTTTGCTTGTGTGAATTCTTAGAGGAATTACCAAGAATATTATGCCAATTCAATCCTAATTATTGAAGTTAGAGTTCTAAATGACATTTAATAGTATGATTTATTTTCTATCTTAAACTTTATAGGTCACAAAAACAAGATCCTATCCTTTCATATTGCTTTTTATTGTTAAAGTGTCTGAGTGATGATAAAAATCTAAGCTTAAGAACTGTCAGATGATTTATGATATTTCATTTATTTTCAAAGGATTGGGGTGTCACCAGTAAGCCCATTAGAATTGTAGGTTTAAAGTTCCTCAATGTTAAAAAAGACCAGCTGCATAAACAAGTGTGTTAGCTTTGTAATTTAATTCTGTGTGATTTTTTTTAATACTTCAAAGTTCCAAAGGAGGCAGCTTTTCTTAGGTCATAAATACTTATTTATGTCATTATAATCTTTAACTTTCAAGTACATTTCAAGATCTGCTTTTTAAAAAATTGATACGTTTTTATTCTGTTCTTTACAACCTCAAAACATTTCTCCTTCTGTAGACCTGAATCTGCCTTTCTTCATGAACTGACATCAAAAACGTGGAATGTGGATGAACTAGAGGAAAACTACTTTAAAAAAATCAGAATTCTGTAGTCAAGATGGGTCATCTAAACTATCTTTGAGAGTGTGCTGTCAGCACCGTAAAGCTTTTTTTTTTGTTGTTATTAAATTGAGGATAATTGTTAGTTCACAGCAGTTAGAAGAAATAATATGTACCCCCATGTGCAGTTTACATGTAAGAGTTTCTCCCAAATGTAATATCTGAGATTGCATCAATGCAATCCAGATCTTGGGCTTCCCTGATGGCTCAGTTGGTAAAGAATCTCCCTGTAGTGTAGGAGCCCCTGGTTCGATTCCTAGGTCAGGAAGATTTCCTGGAGAAGGGAAAGGCTACTCACTCCAGTATTCTGGCCTGGAGAATTCCAGAGACTGTATAGTCCATGGGGTCGCAAAGGGTCGGACCTGACTGAGCAACTGTCACTAATGCAGATCCTACTCAAATTTTCCTCATTTTACTTGAACTCATTTGTGTATGTATATATTTAGTTTCTATGCACTTTGTATCTCATGTATTGCTTCTTGTGTCTGCTGTAGTTAAGACCCACAATAGTTCCATCACAAGGATTTCTCTTGTTGCCATACTATAACCACACTCACCTACCTCTCTCACGTCCCAGCCCTAACCCCTGTCAACCACTATACTGTCCTCTATTTCTATAATTTTGTCATTTAATAATATTATATAAATGGAATCTTAGTATATAACCTTTAGTATTGACTTTTTCATGTAGCATAATTCCCTTCAGATCCATCCATATTGTGTGAACTAGTAGTTTGTTTCTTTTTTATCATTGAGATATATTCCATCAAAATCTATTATAATTTTTAGTTTTCATATGTACATTCATGTAAAATATGAGATCATTAAAATATCAGTTTAAAAGTGGTTTAAGACATGTTACAATTAACCTACCCATTAAAATTCCGGGTAAGTTTTTAGTATCCTTGTCGTCATTTCGATTGGTCTTGTCTATGTCTTAATGTACTTAGACCAGGTGGATTGCCTGCTGTACACTGAAAACATATTTACAGTAGAAAATAAAAGATAGTTCTGTTCCCTAACAATAATTGATTCTAATAAAAACTGGTAAGATTGGATAAAAGACAGTAGCTGCTACCATGTTAGGTCCTCATTTTGATTTCAGCAGATTTACTGTTTAGTTTCTTTTTTTCTTCCATTCAGTCTGTGATTACCCAACTCACTCTTTTCATAAAGCCTATTATACAAGTAGCTCTCCTTGCCCTTGTGCTTGTGTGTGTTAAATGTGACAAGTAAAGCTGTAGATGAGATCTCCTGGAAAAGACTGTAAAGTGAGACCTGATGTTTACCTTGAGGAGCTCCAAGACCGAATGGCCAAGAAATGGTCAGAAAGGCAGCAGGAAAAAAACAGGGGCTTCTGGTTCTTTAAAGCTAAGAGGAAAGTGGGTACGAAGAAGAAATGGCCTCAGTTGACTCTACTTCCCCACTTTCACATGTGGTAACAGTGCTCTGGATCTCAGGAAGGCCTTCTGCATCCAGGCATGGTTTGAATGCACAGAGCTCGCTTCTCAAGGAGTACTCAGTGGGACTATGGAGCCTCAGGAACTCATGTGATAGAAGATCTAGCCAGGCATACTGTGTATAAGGATAAATGTACCTGCCAGCACCTTAATTTTGGTCATGAAGACAGTTTCAAAAATCTCTCTGCATCCCATTATTATCCCTGCCATCCATGTGTACCATAGTTGTGTGGATATACCGTGATACGGTTATCAATATTGGAAGAAGGCATGATGTACCAGCATGGCAAATATATTTTAAGAATCACCCCTGTGTTTCATAATGGTTACCGTGACTGAATAAGCCACAGTTCCTTCTAAAATGCCTTCATGAAGGGAACCCTTTTACACTGTTAGTGGGAATGCAAACTAGTACAGCCACTATGGAAAACAGTGTGGAGATTCCTTAAAAAATTGCAAATAGAAATACCATATGACCCAGCAATCCCACTGCTGGGCATACATACCGAGGAAACCAGAATTGAAAGAGACACATGTACCCCAATGTTCATTGCAGCACTGTTTATAATAGCCAAAACATGGAAACAACCTAAATGTCCATCAGCAGATGAATGGATAAGAAAGCTGTGGTACATATACACAATGGAGTATTACTCAGCCATTAAAAAGAATACATTTGAATCAGTTCTAATGAGATAGATGAAACTGGAGCCGATTATACAGAGTGAAGTAAGCCAGAAAGAAAAACACCAATATAGTATATTAACACATATATATGGAATTTAGAAAGATGGTAATGATAACCCTGTATGTGAGACAGCAAAAGAGACACAGATGTATAGAACGGACTTTTGGACTCTGAGGGAGAGGGAGAGGGTGGGAGGATTTGGGAGAATGGCACTGAAACATGTATACTATCATGTAAGAAATGAATCGCCAGTCTATGTTCAATACAGGATATAGGATGCTTGGGACTGGTGCATGGGGATGATCTAGAGAGTTGATATGAGGTGGTGGGGGGCGGTTTCAGGATTGGGACCTCATGTACACCCGAGACGGATTCACATTGATGTATGGCAAAACCAATACAGTATTGTAAAGTAAAAATAAAGTAAAAATAAAAATAAAAAAATAAATAAAATGCCTTCATGATACTTAACTTTCTCACATGCAGTTAGATAATATAGTTAATGTCATTAATTGGGAATGGAAAACTCCTTCTATCATTTACACTACCTCAAAATGTAAAAGTCTGAAAATGGCTCATGATTCAGTATCAAGTAAAATGCTTTTTTTACTTTCAGTTAGAGGACATAGGCTATAAAGGTAGCTCTTCATGGTGAAAATGAAGAAGAATAAGCCAGATGAGGACTAGGAGAAGTGCATAGAATAATTATTTTCTGAGATTTTATCACTTGAAATATGTTAGGTTTGGACTTTGAATTCTGCTTTTTCAGAAATATAAAATCTCAGCCCAAAATCAGGAACTCTGCATTTTAGACAGAAACTCATGATCTGTTTCTAGAGTCGAATTTTCCTGTTGCTCAAGTAAAGATATCAGTGATTTAGTAGCATCTCATGGATGTTACAGGCTTCCCTGGTAGCTCAGCTGGTAAAGAATCCTCCTGTAAGTTCCCCTGGAGAAGGGATAGGCTACCCACTCCAGTATTTTTGGGCTTCCCTGGTGACTCAGATGATAAAGAATCCTCCTGCAGTGCGGGAGACCTAGGTTCAGTTCCTGGGTTGGGAAGATCCCCTGGAGGAGGGCATGGCAACCCACTCCAGTATTCTTGCCTGGAGAATCCCCATGGACAGAGGAGCCTGGTGGGCTATAATCCATGGAGTTGCTAAGGGTCAGACGCTACTGAGCAACTAAGCACAGCACACAGCAGGATGTTATATGTGAATTACTGAGTGTTGATTATATGATAATCAGAACCAAAAGTTAAGCATATCTTTGGATTTGTAACCTTGCTGAAAGTGAAAGAGGAGAGTGAAAAACTAAGATTATGGCATCTGGTCCCATCACTTCATGGTAAATAGATGGGGAAACAGTGGAAACAGTGACAGATTTTATTTTGGGGGGCTCCAAAATCACTGCAGATAGTGACTGCAGCCATGAAATTAAAAGATACTTACTTCATGGAAGGAAAGTTATGGCCAACCTAGACAACTTATTAAAAAGCAGAGACATTACTTTGCCAAGGTCCATCTAGTCAAGGCTGTGGTTTTTTCAGGGTCATGTATGGATGTGAGAGTTCGACTATAAAGACAGCTAAGTGCCAAAGAACTGATGCTTTTGAACTGTGGTGTTAGAGAAGACTCTTGAGAGTCCTTTGGACTGCAATGAGATCCAGCCATTCAGTCCTAAAGGAAATCAGTCCTGAATATTCATTGGAAGGACTGATGTTGAAGCTGAAACTCCAATACTTTGGCCACCTGATGTGAAGAACTGACTCACTGGAAAAGACTCTGATGCTGGGAATGATTGAGGGCAGGAGGAGAAGGGGACAACAGAGGATGAGATGGTTGGATGGCATCACCAACTCAATGGACATGAGTTTGGGTAAACTCTGGGAGTTGACGATGGACAGGGAGGCCTGGTATGCTGCAGTCCATGGGGTCACAAAGAGTTGGACATGACTGAGCAACTGAACTGAACCAGTGTTTCAGTAGTCATTATTTAGGGCATATTTACATACGTATACATTTAAAAAATCTTAGTCCTTTACAAAGTGGCAAGCTTTTTACACAGTAGAATAAGGTAAATATTTTTATGGTTTTTACTTAAGATTCTAAAAACTCTTTTTTCAATAAATGTAAGTATGACCTTCATGTTGTACAAATAATATTGTTTTGCATTTTCATCTCAAGTTTTAAAATTCAATTATCTTTTCCAAGTGTGATGAAGAACATCAACAAATATTCTCTTCTACACACTTTGAGAGAAATAACCATAAACCTCATACAAGAATAATACAAAGGTTTTATTAGAAAATTTTTGCACATTGATGTCAGAATCATAATTTCCAAATTTTCCTTATAAGGCCTATTTTTTAAAAGTCAGCATGGATGCTACTTCTGGAGTCTGTTTCATAAATGAAGTTTCTTAATCATGAAATTTTTTTTTTCCTATATCAGGCAAAATATTATCTTTGCTTCAAAAAGTGCTTGTGCAAACTAAATTTTAGTATTAGTTATTTAGAGTAGCATTTTCACAGTTCACTGTGCACTTGTACTAACTTTTTATTTGCAGGGTTTTGCAATCATTTATTTATACCATAGCTATGAGATAGATATAAGATTAATCAGGAAAGATAGGACAGCTGCGTTTATTTCCTACCTTGCTCTCCTTAGAATTCTTCAAAATAAAATGTGTTTAAGGGTAAATCTGAAGTAAAGACTTCAATGTGTGTGCCTTTTACCATTAGGGTGATATTAAGTGGAACAGTAAACACTTACAAAGGTAAATCAGCTAGACCTAAGCGCTAAATAAAGAGCACTCCACTCACCACAAGCAAGGTACACATTCTTCCCAATGCATGTGGCTCCATCTCCTCGATAGACTCCCCATTCGGCCATAAAACAAGCCTCAGTAAACGTAAAATGATCAAAATCATAGAAGTATGCTCTCTGACTAAAGTAGAGTGCAATTAAGAATAAATAGCAGAAGGAAATTTGGGAAATTCACAGGTATATGGAAATTGAACAGCACACTCCTGAGTAGCCAGTGAGTCAAAGAAGACGTCACAGGGAAAATTAGAAATACCTTGATGTAAAGTAACTTAACACATTATTGACTGGGGGATTTTTGCAGAAGCTAAAGCCCTTGGTTGGCAGTTTGTTAACCTAGGTGACTTTTGAAACACTTCAGTCAAAGGTATTCAGCAACAAAAGATGTATTATGTCTCTGGCCAATAAGTTGTTACAGTATAACCCACCAGAATTTATAAGATACAACTAAAGAAAACAGTGTTTAGAGGAAAATTTATAGCCATAAGTGCATATATTTTTTTCAAAGACCACATGTTAATATGATTTTATTTATATGAAATTTCCAAAATAAGCAAATCTACAGAGACAGAAGATAGATCAGTGATTTTTAGGGACAGGCAGTGGAGCAGAGTGATAGAATATTTTGGCATTTGGGTGAATGTACTAAAAACTCCAAAATGTACAGTTTAAAGGGTGAATTTTGTGATATGTGAATTATATCACAAATATGCATGCTAAGTTGCCTTAGTCATGTCCAACTCTTTGCAGCCCTATGAACTGTAGCTGATCTGTCTATGTGATTTCCCAGGCAAGAGTATTGGAGTGGGTTACCATGTTCTCCTCCAGGGGATCTTCCCAACCCAGGGGTTAACAAGTAGATTCTTTACCACTGTGCCATCTGGGAAGCCCGCAAATACATCACAGTATAAATAAATAAATATTAAGCAAGCCCCTTCTTGGGTGTCCTGTTCCTATGCCAGATGCTTCAGGTGCCATGTGAACCTAAAGGGATGTGAACCTAGCCTTCTAAAGCCGCTTGTCTGTTGGGGGTAGTGAAAGTGAAAGTCGCTCAATCGTGTCCAACTCTTTGTGACCCCATGGACTGTACAGTCCATGGAATTCTCCAGGCCAGAATTCTGGAGTGGGTAGCCTTTCCTTTCTCCAGGGGATTAGACATGAGCTAAGTAAAATTACAGTTGTAGTTGGTAATCTGAGGAGAAAAGATATGTATTCTTTTTTTTTTTTTAATTTGTCTGAGCCAGGTCTTAGTTGCAGTGCCCAGGATCTTCTATCTTCATTAGCTGGATCTAGTTCCCTGACCAGGGATCAAACCTGGGCTGTCTATATTAGGAGTGTGGAGTTTTAGCCATTGGATCACAAGAGAAGTGTCTAGTACTTATTCATTATTAACTGGGGTATCTGAGCCAGACAAGGTCAAAAGAGAGTTCTCCTAAGGGGGAGTGATGCTGGCTTGTGATCTGAAGGATGAATTCAGGTTATGGAAAAGAAAATCAGCATCACAGGGAGAGGCCCATGTGTGCAGAGATTGTTGATGACAGAGCCACTGTGTGGAGACTGAGAGAAGGCCAGTGTGGCTGGAGAGAATAGGGGAGAGCAGTGCAGGGTGAGGCAGAAAAATGGGTCAAGACCAGACCATGTAAAACCTCATGGACGTGTTAAGGCACGTAGCGGTTTTCATTCTGGGTGGTGCACGCTGTGCTGTGAGAGCATCGCTGTGGCCCTGTGGGCTGCAGGAGCAGGAGGAGAAGCAGGTAGAAGAGTACCCAGTGGTCCTGCCAGGGGTCGATGAGCAGCTGATGCCAGGTGGTAAGTGGAGATTTCTGAACTCAGTGACTGACACTGTCACTCTTCACTTTTCAGCAGTGGGTGTATCTGGGGGCTTTTTTTAACAGAGAAAATTAATATCATTTGTTGAAAGCCTACAGATGGGAAGTGAAGGAGAGGGGTACAAGGCATGGCTTATGATGCTGGAAAAGTGAGGGTCAAAGAGCCATTTCTGAACTAAAGATTTTCTTCAGTCACACTGTGTATGAACAACTTCAAGTAACATGAATGGATACCTTTTTTTTTCTTTTGAGAACTAGCTCTTTCTTACCAAGGCAGTCACCTATTATGTAAAGCTATGCAATCATTGAAAAAAGAAGGGGGTTCCAGAAAAAATCTATTTCTGCTTTATTGACTATATCAAAGCCTTTGACTGTGTGGATCACAATAAACTGGAAAACTCTGAAAGAGATGGGAATACCAGACAACCTGACCTGCCTCTTGAGAAACCTGTATGCAGATCAGGAAGCAACAGTTAGAACTGGACATGGGACAACAGACTGGTTTCAAATAGGAAAAGGAGTACAGCAAGGCTATATATTGTCACCCTGCTTATTTAACTTCTATGCAGAGTACATCATGAGAAACGCTGGGCTGGATGAAGCACAAGCTGGAATCAAGATTGCCAGGAGAAATATCAATAACCTCAGATATGCAGATGAAACCACCCTTATGGCAGAAAGTGAAGAGGAACTAAAGAGCCTCTTGATGAAAGTGAAAGAGGAGAGTGAAAAACTTGGCTTAAAGCTCCACATTCAGAAAACGAAGATCATGGCATCTAGTCCCATCACTTCATGGCAAATAGATGGGGAAACAGTAGAAACAGTGGCTGACTTTATTTTTGGGGGCTTCAAAATCACTGCAGATGGTGACTGCAGCCATGAAATTAAAAGACGCCTACTCCTTGGAAGGAAAGTTATGACCAACCTAGATAGCATATTACAAAGCAGAGACATTATTTTGCCAACAAAGGTCTGTCTAGTCAAGCTATGGTTTTTCCAGTGGTCACTTATGGATGTGAGAGTTGGACTGTGAAGAAGGCTGAGTGCCGAAGAATTGATGCTTTTGAACTGTGGTGTTGGAGAAGACCCTTGAGAGTTCCTTCGACTGCAAGGAGACCCAACCAGTCCATCCTAAAGGAGATCAGTCCTGGGTGTTCATTGGAAGGCCTGATGTTGAAGCTGAAACTCCGGTACTTTGGCCACCTGATGCGAAGAACTGACTCACTGGAAAAGACCCTGATGTTGAGAAAGATTGAAGGCAGGAGGAGAAGGGGACGACAGAGGATGAGATGGTTAGATGGCATCACCGACTCAATGGACATGAGTTTGGGTAAACTCCAGAAGTTGGTGATGGATAGGGAGGCCTGGTGTGCTGTAGTTCATGGGGTCACAAAGAGTTGGACATGACTGAGTGACTGAACTGACTGATGCAGTTTACTGATAGCAAATATTTGGGGAAAGTTAAAAAAAATTTTGAGGAAACTAGACACATGCCAAATGAGTTTTGCCCTTGGAGCATCTTTTAGCCTAGCCTGCATCTTCAGGGTCTTATAATGTACTTGGCCTTGCTGATGGTCCCCAATGCTATAGAAATCATCTGTCATTTGAATTTCCTCATTTTGATTTAAGTATTGAAAATAGACTCTGAAATAATTTTCTGGCAAGTAACTACCTACCAATGAGGAATAACTGGAATGAATTCAGTTTTAGCAATTCTTATTTCCTTGGCCAGCCAAAGTCTTAAAATGTCAAGTTCTTCAGAGATGTTTTTATTCTGCAGTTATATGGAGCGATAATGTTTTATTATAATTTCTAAAAGCCACTTCAGCAATTTAAGACTACACAGAAATAAATTTTAATCTATACCCTAAAAGTTTTTTCAAATGACCTTTGAAGAGTTAGTTATTTGGGCATTCACTTGCATTTGGAATGTCAGTGTACAGAACCAGCAGGCAAACACCTGATGAAGAAAACAGATCATGCCAATAGGCTGTGATTTAAGTTTACCCGTAACTATTACAAAATATGTCTCTGCTTATAGTGTTTATTGCTGTGTATGTGTTGGTCACTCTATTGTGTCTAACTCCATGGACTGTAGCCTACCAGGTTCCTCTATAGCCATGAAATTCTCCAGGCAAGAAAACTGGAGTGGGTAGCAATTCCCTTCTCCATGGAGTTTTCCGGACCCAAGGATCAAATCTGGGTATCCTGCATTGCAGGCAGATTCTTTACCATCTGAGCCACCAGGGAGGCCCCATGTGTTTATTGCTAATGTATCAGTAACAGACAAACTTTACAAACCTATAAGTGCCCTTTGTGTGCAGCATAGCAGGAGGCAAATTTAAGTTAGGAGAATTTTTAAAAAGTCATTTAAAGAAAATAGTAGTGACCTGCCTTTTACAGGCTTCTTCCAGGGCATTTTCACTAATCTTTGTCCTCATGGGCCAACACTCACAGGAGGGAGTCAGACTGTTGTTCACAAAATTTCCATGAAGCTTGCATTGATTTAAATCAAGTTTCCATTTTTCTTATTGGCAATATAGGCTCCATCTAAGGATTAGCACTTTACTGAGAAGCATTAACTGTATTGTTTTCCATGTGTGGAAAACTGTATTGTTTTCCTTGTGTTCTTATTCTATTGTACATTTTAATTTCTGAGAATTAGACTTAAAATGGGAACTTTAAGTAAAGAAGAGGGAAATTTTGGAGGTTAGAAGCAGTTGTGATTAAAAGCAGAACCTAGCAGAACCTACTACCTATCTTGAAACCTCAGCTTTGCCTTTTACTAACTGTGTGAACTTAGGTAAGTTATTTAACCTCTCTGTGCCTAATCCCTTATACATGAAAGGGTGATTGTAACATTTTCATCCCAAGGCTGTGGTGAAAATTAAATAAATTAACACATTTAAAATACCTAGAGCACTGTTTGAAAGAGTAGTCACGTATGGATGTGAGAGTTGGACTCTGAAGAAGGCTGAGCACCAAAGAATTGATGCTTTTGAACTGTGGTGTTGGAGAAGACTCTTGGAGTCCCTTGGACTGCAAGGAGATCCAACAAGTCCATTCTGAAGGAGATCAGCCCTGAAATTTCTTTGGAGGGAATGATGCTGAAGCTGAAGCTCCAATACTTTGGCTACCTCATGTAAAGAGTTGACTCATTGGAAAAGACTCTGATGCTGAGAGGGATTGGGGGCAGGAGGAGAAGGGGATGACAGAGGATGAGATGGCTGGATGGCATCACCGACTCGATGGATGTGAGTCTGAGTGAACTCCGGGAGTTGTTGATGGACAGGGAGGCCTAGCGTGCTGCGATTCATGGGCTCGCAGAGTCGGACACGACTGAGTGACTGAACTAAACTGAGCTGAAGCTCAAAATAAATGTTAGTTGCTGCAGCTGTATTGATAGTCTTATCAATATTTGAATTTTAATAGCTAACTCTCACCTGTAGAAGGGGGTGACAGAGGATGAGATGGTTGAATAGCATCACTGACTCAATGGACATGAGTTTAAGCCAACTCATGTCCTAGTGTGCTATAGTCCATGGAGTCAGACACAACTTAGCAACTGAACAATAACAATTCTCACTTGAAAATTCAAATATTATAATTCAGTTATGGTGGTTTTTGTGGAATATTCATATTTTCTCTGGCTGCTTTCATGCCACCAGAAGAAAGGAAAAGCTATATAGAGACTGTAAGGTTAATAAAACTGAAAATATTTACTGTATGATCCTTTACAGAAAGCATGTTCTATTGCCTGGCTTGTGGGGTTATTAGTTATTGATATGTTGATTAAATGAATGAACTATCCTGCTTTGACAAAGATGTAAGCTTGCATAGGAAAGTATATGACTTTAGTTATCCTTGTGGCCAGAACACTTCTTTTGTTTTGATTTGATTTAGAAAAAGTATAACTTTCCAGTTTTGGTTTCAATTTTGTTGAAACTAACATACACGTTCATGAGTAGACTTAACTGTAGTAGATTGCATAAGTGTAGACATGCCAAAAAACATACTTATTCAGTAAAGAGTATTAAGATTTGGATTTCCTCAAGAATTGTCAAAACAAAAGTTCAATTGTGTGCATATGTATGTAAGGATATTTGCCATCTCTTCAGTTCAGTTGCTCAGTTGTGTCTGACTCTTTGCCACCCCATGGACTGCAGCACACCAGGCTTCCCTGTCCATCATCAATTCCCGGAGCTTGCTCAAAGTCATGTCCATCAAGTCGGTGATTCCATCCAGTCATCCTCTGTTGTCCTCTTCTCCTGCCTTCAGTGTTTCCCAACATCAGGGTCTTTTCCAGTGAGTCAGTTCTTCCCATCAGGTGGCCAAAGTATTGGAGTTTCAGCTTCAACATCAATCCTTCCAATGAATATTGAAGACTGATTTCCTTTAGGATGGACTGGTTGGATCTCCTTGTAGTCCAAGGGACTCTCAAGAGTCTTCTCCAACACCATAGTTCAAAAGCATCAGTTTTTTGACACTCAACTTTCTTTATTGTCCAACTCTCATATCCATACATGACTACTGGAAAAACCATAGCTTCGACTAGATGGACCTTCGCTGGCAAAAAATGCCATCTCATAATTATTTTTAAAAGATTCTTGAAAAAGAATTCTGAAACAGTGTGTTAATAAGATGAATTTTACAGTAATAATATACCTTAACAGTATCATGTTATAATCCCATTTCAGGAATTAATTGTAGTTAGTTTTCTCAAGGCTTTGGCTGTGTGACTCAGAACCTAGTATTTCCATGGCAGCCAAAACTCTGGAACTTTTGGCAACTGAACCTGGAGCACATATGCTTTGATTTTGTCACACGGATCATTTAAGCAAATAACCTTATCTTCTTTCTTGATGCAATTTTTGACGACGTGGATCTTTTTGTTTCGTTATATAACCTTTATTAAGGATCTGTTTTGCTCTCTAATATCTGTAAATCTTGCAACTCTTTTTGTTTAGGTTTACATCTTTCGAAGTATATTCATCAAATACTTTTTTTTCCATACAATTTATTTATTTTTTTATTAATTTTTATTTTTTAGTTTGTTTTGCTTTACAATACTTATTCGTTTTGCTATACCAAATACTTTTGAAAGACTTCTCTCCTCCAGGGCCCTAGGGCTACTGGGAACAGGACAGGGTTGGACCCTGCCCTTGGAGAGTGTCAGGACGATAAATGTTAAATTAATGTAAGTACCATCGGTGTTGGGAAAGATTTAAATTGTGTAATGGACTCATAAACTAAGAAGATCTAAACTCATCAGGGGAAGTCAGAGAAGATTGTTTCTTTGGATTCTTAATTTTTTACATTTTTTCAAGTTTGTACTTTATTTAAAAATCTGTTCTCAACTAAATGTCTGTTACTTAAGCTGAAATTATTTTGAGTTTAGCAAATGCATTGAAATAAGAACTTTAAGAAATTAATGGCCCCCTTATTGATTTAGGCACAACCTACTAATTAGTATTTATTGATAGACATTAGACGGTTGAATGATGAATGTTGTGTGTTTGATTTTGACAGAAGATTTCTAATTAAGTGTAACAATCATGGTAAATTTGGAATGAGGAAAATACAAAGTGAGAAAAGACTGCCATTTAGTTTGTTAATTACCATTTGAAAATCAAAATACCTGTTTATCCTTCTTGAACAGAAACATGTTTAAAAGTGGGATCTGTCTTAATTTTTTTCTGTCTTTTGGAACAATTTTTGTTATTAATGTAAAAATAGATGGTTACACAGTTTACATATATATATGTGTATGTGTCTGTATACATAGGCACTGTGTTTATGTGTATGTTGGTGTATGTATAAACACACACAACACACACCAAAAAATGTACAAAGAAAAAAGGGAATTTTCACCACCCCAAGTCCTAAAGGTAACCACTGTTGACAATTTGATGTTTCTCTTGGGAGTACAACTCTTTTTTTTTTTTTTTTTTAAAGACAGATGGCATCAGAGTATGTGCACTCTTCCACAATTTGCTTCACTTAAGATTATTTCCTGCACGTCTTTCCCTGCCAGTGTTTACTGAAGTCCACCTGCCTCTCCAGATCTACCTCACTCTTGTTGTTGTCATTGATATGTTATTTTAAGTAGTCCATCCACAGGGTAAAATATTCAGAAGGTTTACAAAAGAGTACACAGTAGAAGTCAGTCTCTCTCAAATGTGCCTCCCAGTTCTCTTTCCAGAGGCAGCCACTCTTAGCAGTTTCTTACTCTCTGGGTTCCTTCCTTATTTTTATGTGCTTTTACTTGGCGAGCCTAAAATTAACCCCCTGCCCAGTCATTTATAGGGAAACGGAATGCTTAGTGAATTTACAGCAGCAACCCATTGATCTTGTAATGTCAGTGTTTAAGACTGCATACCAAAATGAGAAAAGACCCCATTAGTTGGATTTCAGTTTGGGATTTCATGCCTTGTGATTGTTTGGAGGCTGTAATCTGTAGGTGTACAGTCTTTGCCAGTGTTTTAGCTCCTTCGTGTGTAACTGAATATTCCCAGCAGAAGCCCCACAAGGCCCTACGTGGCCCAGAGCACCTCCTCCCACTTGCCCTGACCTCACCTACACATGTCTGCTGTCTCACTGTCAAGGTTGTGAATATAGCCCCAGGTCTTGGGCGACCCAAGAATAAATGGCCTTGCTGCTTTTGTTTCAGAGCTAATGGAGGGATTTGTGGCTAATCTCTGAGATGCCTATGGTTATTTTAATCTGCAACCACTGGGGTTAACTTCATTCCTGAAACTTAATTTTGATAGTGCCAGAGCCTGAGGAGGGGAGAGGTGTGACTGGTGGAGACAGTGGATTGGCGGGGGTATGGGCAGCGCTCACTCTGCCTGAGCCAACCTGGGGCTGAGAAGATGTTATTTAATGAAGCACTTTTCCCTGTTAACACTGGGTCTTTTGTCAGCTGCTGACACTAAAGTAGGCTTATGAACAGAGATTGTCTAGAAACCCCTGCCTCTCTCTTAAACTGCACCAGACAAAATGGGGTGATATATGTTTTGGGGAAATGGAAGTAAAACTAGGTTCATTCTTGAGAGTGGCTATGTTGACAAGCTTATGGCCTGAGGAGCCCTAAGCTGGTAATTCCCATTTATGGGAGCATTTACCTCTGTATAAAGTATGTTCCTCAAAAAAACACACTGAAATATATAATGCTGTATAAGAAGATTCTGTCACCAGAGAACGAGTTTAAAAAAAAAAATGCAGTTCCTTAATACATCATGCCTTTTCACATAGATGTATGTGTAATATAAATATTATATCTTTTATAAATATTCTTTAGTTTTATTATTTTTCTTTACAATGGAAGACATGTAGCCTCACGAAAGTCCACTGTGCTTCCAATATAGGTTAAAGATTTGCCTGCTTAAAATGTCCTGAATGTTTGCCATCTTTGCATAAGTTTATATAGGTCACAAGGCTTATGCTCCTTGTCACTAATATAATCACATTCACTTTTTGAAAATTGTGAAAAACATAAAACTTATCATCTTTCCCATCTTTAAGTGTGCAGCTCAGTAGTGTTAATTATATTCACATAGCTGTGCAACCAATCTCTAGAACTTTCTCATTTTGCAAAACTGAAACCATAAACCAATTAAACAATAAATCCCTGTCTTTCCCTCCCCACAACCCCTGGCAACCACCATTATACTTCCTGCTTATATTAATTTGACTACTCCAGATATAGCATATAAGTAGAATCACAGAGCATGTGTCTATTTTTTCCCCCTTTTTCTTATTTCACTTAGCTTAATGTCCTCAAGGTTCATCATACTGTAGCAGTTGTCAGAATTTCCTTCCTTTTTAAGTCTAAACAATATTCCATTGTGTGTGCATACTACATTTTGTTTATCCATTCATCTGTTGATAGGTAACTTGGGTTGCTTCTTGGCTATTATGTGTAGTGCTGCTATGAATATGAGCGTGCATATATCTCTTTGAGATCTTGCTTTCAATCCTTTTGCATATATGCCCAGAAGTGGAATTGCTGAAGCTTATGGTAATTCTAATCTTTAGTTTTTTGAGGAACTGCCACACTGTTTTCTATAGCAGTTGTACCATTTTTCATTTCCACCAACAATGTACAGTGGTTCCAACTCCTCCACATCCTTGCTGAAGTTGAAATTTTCCATTTTGGGGATAGTAGCCTACATCTTAATGGATGTGAGGTGATATCTGATCATGGTTTTGATTTGCATTCTTCTATGGATAAGCAATATTGAACATCTTTTCATATACTTTATGACTGACTATATGTGTCTCCTCTGGACAAGTGTCTGTTCACATCTTTTTCCCATTTTTAATCAGTTTATTTGGTTTGTTGTTGTTGAGTTGTAGGAGTTCTTTATATATTCTGGATATTAACCCTTTATCAGATAAATGATTTGCAAGTATTTTCTCCCATGCCGTAGGCTGTTCTTTGACTCTGTTGATTGTTTTCTTCAATGCTCAGAAACTTTAAAGTTTTTCTATAGGACAGTTTATTTGTCTACTTTTACTTTTGTTACATATGCTTTTGATATCATATTATTCATATTTACCTTTAATCTTTGGAGCTCCACTAATTTTTCTAAAATAACAAGAGCAAAATGTATTGAAATATTTAAATAAACATAAAACCGTTGCACAGACATAGTTGAACACAGCTTCAGAATGAACACTTGGTTGCCAGGCAGCACCATCATACACTTGCTTAAAAAATTGCTTCCCTGGTGGTACAGTGCATAGGAGCCCGCCTGCCAGTGTAGGGGACACAGGTTTGATATCTGGTCTGGGAAGATTCCACATGCCATGGAACAGCTAAGCCCACGCACCACAACTACTGAGCCTGCGCTCCAGAGCCCACAAGCCAGAACTACTGAGCCCTCATGCAACTACACTAGCCCATGTGCCTAGAGCCCGTGCTTTGCTCCGCAGCAAGAAAAGCCACCAGAAGCCCGTGCACTGCAACTAGAGAGTACCCCACTCTCCACAGCTAGAAAAAAGCCTGCGCAGCAATGAAGACCCAGTACAACCAAAAATTAAAATGAGTAAATAATTTTTAAAAATTGCTTCACTTGCTAATATGACACTGTATACACTTGGAGCACAAAAAGCAGTTTGAGATGCAAATTAAAAAGTGTGAAGGAATAGATTTGGGACCATGGTCAAGTACATGAAAACAAAAGATTAGGGAAAACTGCTAATCAGATCCTTTGATTTGGAGTTCCTGTGTGTACAGTGAACCTTTGTAGAGAGGCTTGCAAGACAAAAGGCCCCCCGGCTTCTTTCCACCCTCTTCTGTTTCTCATCTTTCCTAAGAGGTGATGCCTCATAGTCAACACCTCTAAACAAATAGAGATAACTCGAAAGCTTTATTCAAAGCCTAACTTTCAAATTTAGAGAAGTAGAAGATGCTCTTAAAATATTTAACTTCATTTAGCTCACCTTAAATTTTAATAAGCTGTTGCCGTTGATGAACAAGATCATTTAACAACCAGTTGATGGTTATTGACTGCTTAGACGACTGGCAATGCACACAGAGTCTGTAGGTGTCTTTCTGGCTGTAGTAGAGAAGGGAAGAACTGGCCCTTAACTGATTCTCTGTATCTTCTGAGATATTTAAGGAACCTAGAATTTAAGTGCTTTTTATTTCCCTCACATGCCATTTCTCCTTCTAAAATAATGTTGCCACTGTTCCTGTTTTCCTCCCACTTGCTTTTTCTTTCTTGTATGGTTTATACTCATTCCCCTTGCCTCTGCTTGTTAGTCCCATGAGGATGTTTGTAGCTCATCTTCTTGCCTGACTTTCCCTTCCCACTCACCCAAATTCATCATTCAGTGTCCTCAACCCTCCCCTCTCTTGCAGCCTTTATAGGATTAAAACAGGCCCAATGGTGGGCTCTAGGGCAGTAGTGCTCCACGTTGAAAAGCCCTCACACTGCAACTTGAGAAAGCCTTCACAGCCAAAAGTAAAAAGTACATATAAAAATTAGAAAAGGTTGGAAGGAGCTGATTTAAAAACAAAAACAAGCCCAGTGGAGTCTCCATGGATATCATTCAGATTTCCGGTCACTAGGAGACACACACAGCAAATACTTCCTAAGTACCAGGTCCGGTGGCTTCCTCTTTCACCTGGTGCCCAGGTGTTGGTCAAGCAACTACCAGAAAATCCTTAAGCTCAATGTGGCCTCTTGTCCTCCAAACATCTAAAGAAAGCAGTTTGAGCCTTAGAACCTTAAGCAGAAAAAAGAAGCTACTGAGATATCCATCCCCCTTTATTTTCTTTTAGATGTGAAAGTGAAAGTCGCTCAGTCGTGTCTGACTCTTTGTGACCCCATGGACTATACAGTCCGTGGAATTTTCCAGGCCAGAATACTGGAGTGGGTAGCCTTTCCCTTCTTCAGGGGATCTTCCTAACCCAGGAATCGAACCCAAGTCTCCCACATTGCAAGTGGATTCTTTACCAGCTGAGCCACAAGGGAAGCCCAAGAATACTGGAGTGGATAGCCTATCTCTTCTCCAATGGATCTTCCTGACCCAGAAATTGAACTGGGGTCTCCTGCATTGCAGGCGGATTCTTTACCAACTGAGCTATCAGGGAAGCCCCTCTTTTAGGTATAAATAGATCGAAATAGTTATGAGCAAGCCTTCAGTTGGTGAAATAGACAACTGAAGACAGCCCATTGCAGATAAGACTCATGGTTCAGTCTTCTACTCACCTGAGGATTTTACTTTTTAAATACAGCTTTGTAACAGATACAGAATTTTCTGCAAAAGCATTCCATGTATACTTATTAAACTTTTCACTTCAGCTTTAGTTGAGTGAGGAATTCAGGTTACTGAGTGGTGACTTAGTCCTAGCAGTCCTCTGGCGCATCATTTTGCTATGTGAGAGGATGCAGTAATCTTGTTTGAGAAGGTTTATTCATTAACAAAAGGTACCGAAATAAATTTAGCTGGGGTCATAGCATTTAATTTAATAGTATTACAATAATAACTACCATAATTAGTTTCAGATTTGCCTTCCTTCCCAGAGGACAAGATTTTTTAGTTTTTTGATGCCTATTTAAAGCATGAGAATGACAGGAAAATTAATGTCATGACCTTTAAAGCCTGTTTATGGTTTTTCCTAGTCATACCCTAAAGGATTCAGGGAGTTGTATGCATCTAAAATAAACCACTTAGTAAGGACAAGTAAAAATGGGTTAATTGGGTTCACCTGATCCTCAGTTGTAGCACTTCATTGAAGACCCCCATTTCATTTTAGACAAAGGACCACCCTTTTTGCACTGTAAAATTATCTCTTAAACTACACCTGTACGTTCTGTGATGTCTTGAGAAACATTTTTTTTAAAGGCCAGTTTTTCAAATAGGTAGAATTTCTTTCCCTCCTATAACTTTATCTGGCTTGTCTTTCTCAATTAGGAAATCACTTTGTCTTTCCACTTTCCTAGCAAGAACGGCTGACACCAACTCATAGGCTAACGCTCCCTGGCCCTCATGCCCACTTCCTGTAGGTGATTCAGTACAGACACACAGACTTGTTTTCCCTTCTCTGGCCCGTCAGGGACTTCCTATAAATGATCACTTTTCCAGATCCTCGAGAGATGAAACTTGTTTTTCATTTTATTGTCAAGAGTTTGTGTATTTTAACAAAGAGAAATATTTGTCTATTCAACTGGAATTAAGAAAACTATCTAGGTATGCTGGAGTCTTTGAAACTTTTGGATAGTTGATTGAAAACTTGTGGCAAATTTGGCAGATAGTGAAGACTTCCCTGGTGATCAAGTGGCCAAGACTTCACCTTCCATAGAGAGGGTGCAGGTTCTATCTCTTGTCTAAGAGTCCATATGCCTCATGGCCCAAAACCAAAACATTAAAAAAAAAAAAACCAGAAGCAATATTATAACAAATTCAATACAGACTTTAAAAATGGCTCACATTAAAAGGCAACGGCACCCCACTCCAGTACTCTTGCCTGGAAAATCCCATGGACGGAGGAGCCTGGTAGGCTGCTGTCCATGGGGTCGCTAAGGGTCAGGCACGACTGAGCGACTTCACTTTCATGCTTTGGAGAGGGAAATGGCAACCCACTCCAGTATTCTTGCCTGGAGAATCCCAGGGACAGAGGAGCCTAGTGGGCTGCCGTCTCTGAGGTCGCACAGAGTCGGACACGACTGAAGTGACTTAGCAGCAGCAGCAGCACATTAAAAAAAAAATGGCGATAGTAGTTTGAAAGCACTTTCATGCATCATAGGATAAGTCAGTACAAGTTCCTTGAATGACAGTATGGTAATATCCATAACATAATTTCTTACTGTGACACACTGTTCAGATGGACTCACACATGCTAGCAGGGTTGTGAGTATACAAATGCATGCCGAAGTTTTGTAAGAGCAGAAGGCTGAGAACAGTCTCATTGTCGATTGGCAGGTGGCTGGTTAATAAACTGTGGTTCTTTGCAGTGAGGTACTATACAGCCTTTGCTGAGAATGAAGGGGATCCATGAGTGCTGACATGGAGAGCTGAAAACATATTAAACGAGAGAGTAGCGGGTATAATCTGCTCAATTTGGGGAGAGGAGAATGGGTGATACAGCCTGTTGCTACACATGTTGGCTTGTCTACATACAGACTGTTACTAGAAGGATTCCCACAAAGATGCTAAGAATTGTTGCCTCCAAGTAGGGAAACTGGGGTTACAAGACAAGAGTCAGGCTTTTGTTCATTTTTGTTTCACTTTTTCCACGTTGAAGATAATCATTTTTGATAACCTAAGTGATAGACCATAGCCATCTGTGACAGGAAATTTAAAAAAAAATTAGGTAATGCTGCAGAGGTAAACCTGTGACAGGGATGCTCCAGGGAAATGGTGGAAAAAATTATTTTAGAATAAGAGACTTCCCTGGTGGCTTAGACACTGAAGAACCTGCCTGCAATGTGGGAAACCCAGGTTCAATCGATCCCTGGGTTGGGAAGATCCCCTGGAGAAGGAAATGGCTACCCACTCCAGTATTCTTGCCTGGAGAATTCCATGGACAGAGGAGCAGGCTGCAGTACATGGGGTACATGGGGTCACAAATAGTCCGATACACTTCGTGAAAAGGAAGAAAAATCATCAGAATCATTTATGAAGCAGTAGTTGACACACAAAAAACATGAAAAACTACAGAACATAGATGAAGTCAGCAGGAAACAGAGCAGAGCAGTGGGTTTGGTTGCTTTTTCAATTGAGCAGTCTTTGTAAGCTAATTGATGGAATTTTAATTCAGTGTGGCCTGTAGAGAAGAAAAGAGCTAGAGATGGGACAGGGCTAAGAGAGGAAGGGGCCATCCTGGCAGTGCTGTGGGGAAGTTAGAAGATACAGGTAGGTGGTAGAAACATTGAGTTGGCCAAAGGGTTCATTCAGGTTTTTCTAACATCTTATGGAGATACACAAGTGGTTTTGGTCAACCCAGTAGTTGTTGAAGTATACCAGTTGGTCTATGGTGATGCCACCAAAATTCTTTGGTGCTTGGCAGCCAAAAAAGAACCTGAGGAATCCAGAAATGATCTCCAAAGTCTTCAAAGTAGATCTGTTTTCTCTAAACCTAGAGATGATTGTCACTGAAGGTAAATAAGAGTGGTGAAAATGATAATTTCAAAGTGATAAATTAAATCCCAAATGGATAGAAATACTACCACCAGGCTCATGGAAGGAAGCAAAATACTGACCAGTCTCACAGTGTATGTAAGTGACAGCCTTTTTATTTGATGCAGTATGTCATTTGTTACCAAATGGTACACTTCTCTTTTGAAATGCTTTCATCTTCATCATGGTGGTAACCTCACAGGCCTGAACAATCCATTCTTTTAGCATTGAGAATCCAGGCTGGAAATTCCAAAGATGCTCTGTTTGATGTAGAAAGAGGCAACTGTTTTTCTTATATCTTTATCTTTTACATTTGAATGAATAAGGAATGGAAGAATGCCTGTTTGTTAAAACTTGCCTAAAACTTGGGTCATTTTAGACTTAACTAAAATGCACTGAGGCCTTTTAACAGGAAAGCAACAGTGTCAAATTACTGCTTTTATAGATAATTTTGGGAATTATTGTTTTCTAGGTTTATTTATTCGGAAATTATTGTTTTCAGTAGTTAATGACACTTAAAAATGTTGATATATGTGAAACATCCGAAGCCTGCTACTAGAGAAACTGAAGACACTAGGATCTTCTTTACGTTTGCATAATATAATTTTTAAGTCATTTTAGGAGTGGTTCAAGTCCTCTAAAAACACACCAGGCAATCTGTAGAAATCAAAGGAAATGTATTACTGAAGAAATTAACCTAATCATTTATCTGTCACTCTAAGTTATAGAAAAGTATAGTAGTGGCAAAATTAATAAGATATTACTTCAGATTTCAAAAATCACTATTCATTTTAAAAATGACTCAGAATTTTAGAAGCCCATCTGTTGAAAATAGAAGACTCAAGTGGTATGAAAAATACTTGATGGGACCATGCAAGTATTGTTAAATAATTTTTAGCAGTCTTATTTTTACAGGATTCTTGACATTTTATTCATCCAATAATAATTTGTTAAACCTTATTACAAGCCAGTCATTTCTAGGTTCTGGAAATACAAAGATAAATATGGTATTTTTGTCCCTGACGTCAAAAAACTTGCAAATTTAAAGGGAATGTGGATAGAGTTAAACAGATGCTATGTTCTAAGAGAGCCAGTCAAAGTGTGTTGAAGGATAATGGACAGTATATAGAAATGTCTTGAATTGGCCAGGTAGACATTGCGGAAGAAGTGAGTAGGAACTATGTAGCAAGGCAGGGGCAAGAAGGCAATTCCATGAGGAATCATGGAGGCGACTGAGAGCTGGCCTATAATGTGACTGTTGATATGCAGCTCTTTAAGAAATGTAGTGGTGACAGCCACACAGGCTAGTGTGTGAAATCTTCGTGTGCTGGACTGAAGAGGTCTGGCTGTATCTTATGG
This sequence comes from Aepyceros melampus, assembly GCA_006408695.1. Classification (NCBI taxonomy): domain Eukaryota; kingdom Metazoa; phylum Chordata; class Mammalia; order Artiodactyla; family Bovidae; genus Aepyceros; species Aepyceros melampus. Next base: position 225,377 of record SJXQ01002534.1, read on the forward strand.
ACAGCAAGAAGCCACTGATGGACTTGTAACCTGGGGAAAACATGATAATCATTAGATCTGCATGAAAAAGACTCTTCACAAACTACTGGGTAAACATGTCCAGTGGAACTCAATTAAAACACTAAAAGATAAAGTTAAGGAATTTTTCCAGAAAGAGCAAAAATAAAAGAAGTAAAACATGTAAAAAAGGGAAAAGAGGTTTAACAGTCCAAGGAGGGTAAACATCTGAATAAGAAGAGTTAAAGGGGAAAAGAACAGAGAAAAATATATTAGGAAGTCTCAGAAAAATAATTGAAGAAATGTCTCAAGATCTAGAGTTTCCAGATTGAAAAGGCCCACCAGCCACTTGGCAAATGGTTGAAAATAGACTAAGACACTTCACTGTGAAATTTCTAAACTTTGTTTCCATAGAGAAAAAAAAAAGATTGCATATAAAGGATCACAGATAGCTTCAGGTTTCTTAACAGCAACATTGGAAACCAGAAGACAGTGGAAATTTCAACTTGGAATTCTATGCTTAGAAAAATTATTGAGCTAGCATGTTGTTGATTGAGAATAGAAATAGAGATAAATCTTCATCTTTCACGGTGGGGCACCAGTAGATACTGCCTAACACTGAACAGTCAAGAAGTAAGATTATAAGCATGTTATTGACAAAATGGAGGTATAAATACCAGAACAGTCAGCTCTAAGAATTCAAAGTGCTTATTTCTGGAGAAGATAAGATGAATAAAACCTGGGGATCTAATGTAGAGCATGGTGACTGCAGCTGTGTCCTGTTCTTGAAATCTGCCAAGAGAGTAAACCTTAAGTGTTCTTACCACACCTTAAGTATTCTTACCACAGGGGGCGGGGTGGGGGGGGGGGAAGTAACTATGTGAGGTGATGGCCAATTATCTGACTATGGTAACCATTTCACAAAGTCTGCCTGTGTCATCGCATTGTACACATTCAGCACATACAATTTTGTTCGTCATTTAATTACACCTCAATGAATTTGAAAAAATTTAATTTTGGAAGCAGAAACTGCCTTTAGTTTGCAGGTAGCCAAGTGGAGCTATGTATAACAGTAAGCTGAGAACATTTCACCCTGGAATTTGGAAACTAGAAATACAATTTTATAGGTGTGGTTAGAGTCTCAGAAGTTGAAGTAATTTTATAGAAAATCTGTTGAAGGGAGAAAAAAGATCTAAGGCTAGAACATACTTTCCTGGTAGATTTTTATTAAGGTAGAAGAATGCCCTCCTAAATACTGTAACCTGCCTGGTCTGGTCATGTGTGGAGCACATGTGAAAGAGCACAGATATCTATGTGTGCTCCCATTTACTAGGGTAAATGATTAGATCTTACCATGGGAAATGATACGATTTGTATTTCAAAGTCTGTTCTAGTATATTCCTTTGTTTTTCTTGGAAATGCCAGAGATAGTAACTTTTTTTGTTCCTTTTGGAAGAATCCTACAGACCTCGACTACCATAAGTAATATCTTGTTTTTTAAATAGTTCTTTTTTTAGCCAAGTATTGTCAACACATAGTATTCTAGTTTAATTCTTTCATCAGCCAAATGGGTTAAGTAATATTATCTCTCCCTTTCTAACATAAGGAAACTGAAACAGGCAAAAAGATTCAGTGACTTGTTCAGGGTCACATGGTAAAACATTTTGGTTATAAATATACATCTTCTTACTTGGTTCGAGGATCCTTCTACAACTTTTGAACGCATTGCACAGCTGAGATGGGACTAGAATGGGGGTCCTGAAAATTAAAGGTCAGTCTTGTCTTTTAGGGTTTTTGTTGGGAAACAGCAGTGAGTATCTGGTGAGATCACCAAAGCAACAGGTCTAAAATCAGGGAAAACTGGGTGACTGCCAGACTTTCCCCAACTCTCGGTAGAAAAGTTGCCTCAGAGGGTCTTAAACTAGTCCCCGAGGATGACTCTGTAAAGCATTTACTGGCTGACATTCAGAAATATCTGAATTTAAAGAGGCACTGTTTTGTTGAACTTGTTAGCAGTGTGCAATCATTTGGGCGGAGGATGATTGTCAAAGATATTAATGCAAATATTAATATAAACAGTTAATTTTCAAAGTGGGTCAGAATTTATGCTGTAGATTTTCTTTCACCTGTTCTAATTCTTTTCCACCAGCTTGAGAATTTTATAATGTTTGTTCCTTAAAATTATTTGTTCCTTAGTTGGACAGATTGAGATAGGAATAAGTATTTGTTTATAACTAAGCAAATTAGTCAGAATTTGGATACCAGTGGCTCAGATAGTAAAGCATCTGCACGCAATGCCTGAGACCCAGGTTTGATCCCTGGGTCGGGAAAATCCCCAGGAGAAGGAATAGCAACCCACTCCAGTACTGTTGCCTGGGAAATCCCATGGACAGAGGAACCTGGTGGGCTACACAGTCCATGGGGTCTCAAAGAGTTGGACACGACTGAGCAACTTCACTTCAAGATTATATTATTTTGATAAAATTGAGCTTTATGATACTGGGTCCTCTTATTTATATAAAAATCTTAAACTTGAATTCTATCAATGCTTTAAAAAGGTTATTTTTTTTTAATCAATGAAGTATAGTACAGCTGCTTTAAAAAACAGGCAGTTGCTTGTAGTTATACCACTCAGTAGTTTCATGCTAGGCAGTTTCACCCTAGAGATATGAACATGTTTATTTACACAAAGACTTGGACACAGATATTTATAGCAATTTTATTAGTGAGAGCCAAAAACTGATCACAACTTAGATGCTCAGCCATGGGTGAATGGATGGACAAATTGCATTCTGGTCATAGGATGGAATCCATTCAGCAACAGAAAGAAATGATCTACTGATCCACATAATAAAATGATACTGTTTGATTTATATGAAATGATATGAAATTCTAGAACAGGCAAAGCTAATTCATGGTGACAAAAAGCGTCAGTAGTTGCCTGGGGCCAGGGAAGAGAGGTGGGGATTGACCATAAAAGAGCACAAGGGAACTCTTTCAGGTAATGAGGAGACTTTTGATGTTCATGTCTATATTTCTTGTAACATATCTGGGATTTTGTTTTCATCAGGTATGGTAGGGTTACAGACAGAGCCAACTGCCTTTGAAGGAAGAAGTTATTACTTACAGTTCCTAAGAGAGGGGGTGTGCCAGGCATTCAGGGCCACATGGGAGGTTCCAGGGCTGGTCAATGGGGAGGAAGGATGGGCAAGCACTGCCTGATGCCTTTATTGTGGTCTCCCTGGGAAAGGCAAGGTAGAGCAAGAGATCATTTTAGAGTGCCTAGTTTGAACAGTTTCAGTGGTTTCAGGCTACATGATAGTCCTAGTTGTCCAATGCCAGTCCTGGGGTGGCTGAAGCCCAAGAAAAGTTGACTCATGTGTGAAGTTCCATAAAGGAGGAGGTTGGGCATATGGACTTGGCATTGAAAGGTGTGCTCCCCAGGGTTTGTCTAGGATTATCTAGCCCTGGAAGTGGCCTGCTTCCCTGGTGACTCAGTGGTAAAGAATCCACCTGCCAAAGCAGGAGATGTGGGTTTGATCCCTGGGTCAGGAGATCTCCTGGAGAAGGAAATGGCAACCCATTCTTTGCCCGAGAAATCCTATGGACAGAGAGTCGTACCCACCTTAGCGACAAAGCAAGAACAGAAGGGGTACTCTGTCCAGCCAGCCCCTAGTATATCAAAACATTATAAAGTGTAGAAAAAAGACTGATTGCTACACAGATATATATGTCTGCTGTATGTAAATTATACCTCAGTAAGTTGATTTGAAAAGTTTTTTTAAAATAGTGAAATATAATGGGCACATGAAATTAAACAGGGTAGGAAAATTCATCCTCAAATGCATTAAACATTTTCAAACAATACCCATGTCTATAAAAGGACAAGAGCAGCACTGAATACTTCACAGGTTTATTTGGGCTGTTCCTTCCACTTCCTCTGCTGGGTCATGACCCTTTCCTTAATTCAGTGGAAAAAAAAGAAAAGGCAACTTTTTCACTTAGATGATGTCTGGGGTTATACAGCCTCTCTGAGTCCTTTCCTGCCATATTCCTAAAGTCTGTGATGACAGTCCTTAGGGCTGGGTGAACAGCTTCAAGCCAACTTCTCCTTCAGCGTTTGCAGTGACAGAGTTCAGTGTTTCATACAGCATGTTACAGAGTAGTTTCCGTGGTGGAATATAAGTGGTCACGGAAAGTGCTACCTTGTGTTCACTTGACACTGGTTTCCTTGTAACTGATTTCCCTTCCTGGTTGGGCTGTGCACTCAGGTTACATAGGATTCCTCTCATCCTTCTTCCATGTCACTTCTCTTCAGATATTTCAAGATGACTATCATTTCCCGCTGAGTTCTTTCATTTCCCAGGTTCACTCCTTTCCCAGCTTATCTAATCACTTTTTCCCATTTCCTTGGTTCCCATTCTTTCTTTCACTGATTTTCCTTTAATTCTGATTTCCAGCAGCAAACCTTCTCTCTCTGTTTCCATTGACTTGGTACACACTTCTACAGGCGTTCACGAGAGAGAAAAGTGGAGGCAAGATGGTGGGGAAGGAAGACTGAATGCAGTAAAATAGGAGTGTGTATATGAGTTTAAGAACCAAACACACCTGGAGAATCAGTTCTGACTCATCCTAGTGATGTTGAGCAAGTTACTTGATTTCTGTGGGCCTCAATTTTTTACTTGAAAGATACTGACAGTGCTAATTCTCTCCTGAGGATAGAGGAGTGTGTGTATGTGTGTTTGTATCACTTTGTAGGTCTAGCATGTACTGGTGGCTCAGAGGTTAAAGCATCTGCCTCCAATGCGGGAGACCTGGGTTCAATTCCTGGGTCAGGAAGATCCCCTGGAGAAGGAAATGGCAATCCACTCCAGTATTCTTGCCTGGAGAATCCCATGGACGGAGAAGCCTAGTAGGTTATAGTCCACGGGGTTGCAAAGAGTCGGACATGACAGTGACTTCACCACCGAAGCACTCAGTATAGAAGAGGGGAAGGTGTTCTCTGTAAATTCACCAACTAGCTGTAGCCTCAAACCTAAAATCTGTGGGCCAATCACTGTGCAGTGCTTTAAAATCCAGAGCCACAAGATCCCTGTAAAATCAAAGCTGAAGGAAGGCCTGGGAGAAAAACAGCTGCCTAGTCAGTGGTAGTTAGTAGCGTTATCTTAATATATAAAGAAGAGCCTGTTACAAGTAACCAGTGGCTATACACCCAAAGCACAAGCTGGAATCAAGATTGCCAGGAAAAATATCAATAACCTCAAATATGCAGATGACACCACCCTTATGGCAGAAAGTGAAGAGGAACTAAAAAGCCTCTTGATGAAAGTGAAAGAGGAGAGTGAAAAAGTTGGCTTAAAGCTCAACATTCAGAAAACGAAGATCATGGCATCTGGTCCCATCACTCCATGGGAATAGATGGGGAAAAAGTGGAAACAGTGTCAGACTTTATATTTGGGGGCTCCAAAATCACTGCAGATGGTGACTCCAGCCATGAAATTAAAAGACGCTTCCTCCTTGGAAGAAAAGTTATGACCAACCTAGATAGCATATTGAAAAGCAGAGACATTGCTTTGCCAACAAAGGTCTGTCTAGTCAAGGCTATGGTTTTTCCAGTAGTCATGTATGGATGTGAGAGCTGGACTGTGAAGAAAGCTGAGCACCGAAGAATTGATGCTTTTGAACTGTGGTGTTGGAGAAGACCCTTGAGAGTCCCTTGGACTGCAAGGAGACCCAACCAGTCCATTCTAAAGGAGATCAGTCCTGGGTGTTCTTTGGAAGGAATGATACTAAAGCTGAAACTCCAGTACTTTGGCCACCTCATGCGAAGAGTTGACTCATTGGAAAAGACTCTGATGCTGGGAGGGATTGAGGGCAGGAGGAGAAGGGGACGACAGAGGATGAGATGGCTGGATGGCATCACAGACTCAATGGACATGAGTCTGAATGAACTCCGGGAGTTGGTGATGGACAGGGAGGCCTGGCGTGCTGTGATTCATGGGGTCGCAAAGAGTCGGACACAACTGAGCGACTCAACTGAACTGAACTGATACACCCAAAGACTTTTCCACCTTGTTCAATTTTTTCATGCTTTATGTTCTTCTGACCAAATTCATTATGTTATGGCATCTATCTGAATAGCAGTGTTTATTCTGTAGGAAATAGTTCCCCTGGAAATAACTCCATAAAATTAATCAGATAATATTAAATTCCCTTAATAATCTAGAGTAACTCGACATTGCAGCTCTCTGAGTGGTGCCCAAATACACACACAAGAACACACTTTTAAACACATACTCCCACTCTGGGTTAATGGTAATAAGCTTATTGAGCATGGAGCAAAGGTTTTTCATTTAAGATTTTTTTATATAAGATTCTTTCAAAATGTATTTTTAGGAACCTTGTCAAGGCAGTAGAGCAAAGAGAAGGCATGATTACCTTAGGTTTCCTCAACCAGGAATAAATGGAAGATTTCCATTTCTAGCACCATTGAGCTGTCACTTCTCATATAACCAATTCACCCAATTTTCATTTTTAATCAACTCAGTTTAAAAATGACATATTAACTAAAATGAGAAGTAACCATATGAGTGATTTATAAAGCATATTACATTGTCTTGGTGTAATCGATGGTATTCATTCATTGCGTTCTTTAATTTTTGTTCCTTTCTGATAGATTTTTCTACTTAATGTACTTTTCAGCATGCAAGTAAGAAAAGCCAGGTTATAATGATAGAGATTCTCTGGACTGTGAAGGACACAGTGGCTGCTAGTGCTGTATCATGGTACCCTGAGTCAAGATGGCCTTGGCTTTGCTTGTGTAATATTTGAAAAATGCTGATAGAACTTATGTGACTTTTTAATGTATCTTTTCTTCTAGAACATTTATATAATGACCTTTTATTTCCAACCCAATCAGAGGATACAATATTGTGATTATTCAGGTGCTTTTTAAAATAAGCATTAGGTGTATTTATTACACATTTTTCATTTTTCATAATTATAATAGAATTAAATACTATCATGTTTTATGTGGCAGAAGATAACAGACTCCATTTTAGTGAATTACCTATTTTAAATACCATAATATTGGGGAGGTGTATAGTATTTTATTTGGGGGAAAAGTATTTTAATGGCAATCCTTATCTAATATAGCATTTTTGTTCTGCTTTTTTTTTAATTGCGGAGAAGTATTTTTTCACTGGGGAAACTTAGTAATATATCCATAACCATAAGGAAAGCTAAAGGACTTCCCTGACGGTCTAGTGGTTAAGAATCCACTTTCCAGTGCTGGGGATACAGGTTCAATCCCCGTTCAGACAACTAAGCTCCCACATGCTGTAGGGCACCTAAGCTCACTTGAGGCAACTACTGAGCCCATGCACTGCAAGTAGGGAAACCTGGGCACTGCAGCTAGAGAGCCCACGTCCTGCAATGAAGACCCAGCTCAGCCAAAATGAAAAAAAAAAAGGAAAAGTTAAACAGCAGTTTAATTCCTCACTCAGAGGTAGCCACTTTTACTGTTTGGTAGTTTCTCTTATGTGAATATTCGGGGAAATAATTGAACCATACCACTCCATAAACAACCCCTCTCATACAAAAATGTGTAGTAAGCATTTTTCATAATTTTAAATATTTTAAGAAACAGTCTTTATAGTAGTTTCATTATAAAGATGGACGGATAGATCCTAATTTACTTGGGGACTTTATATTTTGTGTGTATATTAAATGGTACCCTGAAGAATTTTAAAAAGGTAACATGGATGATGGTAGTGAAGATGGTAGTATGTAGCTCTGCACATTTATCATGATTTTCTGAAGGGTAAGGGTAAGGGTAAGGGTAGTCAAAAGCCAAAGCCTTTGATTGTGTGGATCACAGTAAACTGTGGAAAATTCTGAAAGAGATGGAAATACCAGACCACCTAACCTGCCTCTTGAGAAATCTGTATGCAGGTCAGGAAGCAACAGTTAGAACTGGACATGGAACAACAGACTGGTTCCAAATAGGAAAAGGAGTACATCAAGGCTATATATTGTCACCCTGCTTATTTAACTTCTATGCAGAGTACATCATGAGAAACGCTGGGCTGGAAGAAACACAAGCTGGAATCAAGATTGCTGGGAGAAATATCAATAACCTCAGATATGCAGATGACACCAACCTTATGGCAGAAAGTGAAGAGGAGCTAAAACGCCTCTTGTTGAAAGTGAAAGAGGACAGTGAAAAAGTTGGCTTAAAACTCAACATTCAGAAAACGAAGATCATGGCATCTGGTCCCATCACTTCATGGGAAATAGATGGGGAAACAGTAGAAACAGTGTCAGACTTTATTTTTGGGGGCTCCAAAATCAGTGCAGATGGTGACTGCAGCCATGAAATTAAAAGACGCTTACTCCTTGGAAGAAAAGTTATGACCAACCTAGATAGTATATTCAAAAGCAGAGACATTACTTTGCCGACTAAGGTCCATCTAGTCAAGGCTATGGTTTTTCCTGTGGTCATGTATGGATGTGAGAGTTGGACTGTGAAGAAGGCTGAGCGCAGAAGAATTGATGCTTTTGAACTGTGGTGTTGGAGAAGACTCTTGAGAGTCCCTTGGACTGCAAGGAGATCCAACCAGTCCATTCTGAAGGAGATCAACCCTGGGATTTCTTTGGAAGGAATGATGCTAAAACTGAAGCTCCAGTACTTTGGGCACCTTATGCGAAGAGTTGACTCATTGGAAAAGACCCTGATGCTGGGAGGGATTGGGGGCAGGAGGAGAAAGGGACGACCGAGGATGAGATGGCTGGATGGCATCAATATTTTGGGGTTCCAAAATCACTGCAGATGGTGACTGCAGCCATGAAATTAAAAGACGCTTACTCCTTGGAAGGAATGTTATGACCAACCTAGATAGCATATTCAAAAGCAGAGACATTACTTTGCCAACAAAGGTCCGTCTAGTCAAGGCTATGGTTTTTCCTGTGGTCATGTATAGATGTGAGAGTTGGACTGTGAAGAGGGCTGAGCGCCAAAGAATTGATGCTTTTGAAGTGTGGTGTTGGAGAAGACTCTTGAGAGTCCCTTGGACTGCAAGGAGATCCAACCAGTCCATTCTGAAGGAGATCAGCCCTGGGCTTTCTGTGGAGGGAGTGATGCTGAGGCTGAAACTCCAGTACTTTGGCCACCTCATGCGAAGAGTTGACTCATTGGAAAAGACTCTGATGCTGGGAAGGATTGGGGGCAGGAGGAGAAGGGGCTGACAGAGGATGAGATGGCTGGATGGCATCATGGACTCGATGGACGCTGAGTCTGAGTGAACTCTGGGAGATGGTGATAGGGAGGCCTGGCATGCTGCGATTCGTGGGGTCGCAAAGAGTGGGACACGACTGAGCAACTGAACTGAACTGAACTGAAAGGTTCCAGTACAAGTCCCCAGATATGTGGTGAACAAACTAGAGACCTAGGAGAATCAGTAGTGTAATTTCAGTGAGTCCAAAGGCCTAAGAACCAGGAGAGCTGATGGCATAAGTTCCAGTCTAAAAACTGGCATGCTGAAGACACAAAGAGAGCTGATGTTTTACTTTGAGTCTAAAGGTAGGAAAAGACTGATATTCCAGCCCAAGTATTTAGTACTCATTGGTGAGTCAGCCTTTTTATTCTATTCAGGCCTTCCACTAATAGGCTAAGGCTCACCCACATTAGGGAGGACAAGCTGGTTACTCAATCTACCTAATCAAATGTTAATCTCATGCAGAAATATCCTCATAGACACACCCAGAATATTGTTTGACCAAATATCTGGACATGCCATGGCCTAGTCAAGTTGATATATAAAATTAACCATCACAGTTGGCTAATCAAAAAATGTCAGTCATATTAGACAATCATAAAAGAAATACACAGAGAACCAGAACTTTTCATTTTACATCAAACATAAATGCATATTCATTTACCTATCTTTTATAGCAGACCCATAGTATTTTCTTTGAATGAATCTGGTGATTAGAATTTCTGATAGTAGCCTTTCTCACAAAACTATACCCATAATTTATCTTCTTTCAGTGTGTGTTTCCTTAAGTGAAAATGAAGAACTTCCCAGTTGGCACTGGTGGCAAAGTATCCACCTGCCAATGCAGGAGACCTAAAAGTTGTGGGTTCGATCCCTGGGGTGCGGAGATCCCCTGCAGTAGGAAATGGCAAATCACTCCAGTATTCTTGCCTGGAAAATCCCCAGACAGATATGGGGAGGGAGGAGGTCACAAGAATCAGACATGACTGAGCAAACACACACAATTTATCTTCTTCCAGTGTGTGGTTCCTTAAGTGAAAAAACAGAACTTAAATCTAAGAGCAAACATTGTTGTAGACCTTTAAAGATTTTTCTCCTAGTTCTTTATAGTTATTTGATCTGATCTCATTTTTAAGAAGCAATTTGCTTTATAAGTATTTAATTGAGTTTTCATAGCCATAGAATTTTTTAAAAAAACTTGTCATCTTGCATAATAGGAAGTTGCCATGTTGTGTGACATGTAGTTGTTAATTTATTATAATGACACAATTTAGAATCAAACACAACTGAGTCCAGGGAAGCATACAGTTCAACTGATGGGAGCACAAGTACTTGAGTAGAACTTGGAGTAAGAGTAACAGCATGAAGGTCAGATTGCTGTCTCAATTAACCGGGAGAGTCAGCTCAATGGGAGTCTGTTTAGCGAACTGCTCCTTATATCATCAGGCTAAGAGGACATTAAAACATTAACTACCTGTTTTTCACTACATTTACTGAGGAGTCCCCAAGATCACCATGAAAAACAAAACAAGAAAAGGAAGAGGAGGGACTTCCCTGAGAATTCAATGACTAAGACTCTGAGCTCCCAATGCAAGGGCCTGGATTCGATCCCTGTTTGGGAAATGAGATCCCACATGCCACAACCAAGAGTTCAAATGCTGCAACAAAGGTCCAACGTGCCACGACTAAGACCCGGAACAGCCAAGTAAATAAATAAATGATTTTTTACAAAAAGAAGAAGAGTCACTTCCAGAATTTTCTAGAAACTTCCTCAATTCCTTTTGGTTATATTCATTAGTTCCTTTTTATGATTTCCTTAAAGTATGTAACTAAAAAAAAATTTATGCTCACTCTATTCTCACTGAAATATACCTTTTAGTATTTCAAGAATAAAATTATATATTGCTTTTCAAAGTGTGTATTTTTATTGTAACAACTTTTTTTTTTAAGAAAAAAGTAAAATTTGCCCTACTCCCTTTAGTTGATAAAATAGTCTGTGCTGAACAGTGAAAAACAACTCAGAAATAGGTATTTTGGTTAATACACTATGTCAAGGAAAGGCACTTTTCTCACTTCTCTGTAAGGATGAAATGTATGTGAGGATGAATTTTCATGTGACAAGTTGATGCTACAAAGAAAAGCTATCACTTTTGCTAATGGCATCCATAACATATTTACTAACCTAAGTCACAAAAGCCTGAAAATTTTGAGCCTTGAAAGGTATGGGGAAAAAAAGACTATTCAGTAATTTTATTTCTGAATAGCTAAAAAAATTAGTAATGTTCTGCTAGGCAAGTCATCAGGGACTGATGTGACCAAGTAGTAACAATTGTGCTGGGTAATTTGTCACATTTTCTTTCTTTTTCTTTTTTTTTTTTTTTTTTTTGATAGTACAGATAACTAGAAGCAAAATAATGTGTTGTTTATGAGAGGGCTCCAGAGTCAGATTATGGGTTTGAATCTCAGGCCCACATCTTCCTATCTTGATGAACATTGACAACTATTTGTCTATAAATCTTAAGTGTTTCAAAGGCTAAATCCTTGAAAATATTTATATCACCAAAATAATCTATTCAAAAGGTAAGTCTGAGTTTGCTGCTTACCTCAATAAGGGAGAATACTGCTTTGGCTTTTTTTTTTTTGGCTATGCCATGCTGCTTAGCCAAAAGCCATGGCCTCTGCAGTGAAGAAGCAGAATCTTAACCACTGGAACACCAAGGAAGGCCTGGGAAAATACTACTGTGATTATGAATTAGTAGTGTCTTGGAGGGTATAGAGCAAAGTTGTGATATTTATGAGGTTTGGGGGTTTGGTTTAAGGAAAATCTTTCAAGGCAAGGAGGTGGGGCTTGCTTAACATTAGGTAAAATCAGAACACTTTAGGAGGGGCAGTCCTAAGATGGCGGAGGAATAGGATGGGGAGACCACTTTCTCTGCCACAAATTCATTGAAAGAACATTTGAATGCTGAGCACTTCCACAAAACAATCCTGAATGCTGGCAGAGGACATCAGGCACCCAGAAAGGCAGCCCATTGTCTTCAAAAGGAGATGGAGAAGCCTTGAGGCTACTGTAAGATTAAGACTGAAATTCAGAGGCAGGAGGCTTAAATTCAAAACCTGAGAACACCAGAGAACTCCTGACTCCAGCAACATTAATCAATAAAAGCTCATCCAAAAGCCTCCATACCTAAACTGAAACCAAACACCACCCAAGAGCCAACAAGTCCCAGAGCAAGACATACTACACAAGTTCTCCAGCAACACAGGATCATAGCCCTGAGCTTCAATATACAGGCTGCCCAAAGTCACACCAAACCCACTGACATCTCAAAACTCATTGAAGTGAAGTAAAGTCGCTCAGTCGTGTCTGACTCTTTGTGAGCCCATGGACTGTAGCCTACCAGGCTCCTCCATCCATGGGAATCTCCAGGCAAGAATACTGGAGTGGGTTGCCATTTCCTTCTCCAGGGGAATCTTCCTGATCCAGGGATCGAACCCGGGTCTCCTGCACTGCAGGCAGACGCTTTAACCTCTGAGCCACCAGGGAAGCCCTGGACACTTCATTGCACTCCAGAGAGAAGAAATCCAGCTCCACCCATCAGAACACCAACACAAGCTTCCCTAACCAGGAAACTTTGACAAGCCACCCGTCCAACCCCACCCACAGTAAGGAACCTCCACAATAAAGAGGAACCACAAACTGCCAGAATACGGAAAGGACAACCCAAACAGCAATCTAAACAAGATGAAAAGGCAGAGAAATACTCAGCAGGTAAAGGAACAGGATAAGTGCCCACCAAACCAAACAAAAGAAGAAGAGATAGGAAATCTATCTGAAAAAGAATTCAGAGTAATGATAGTGAAAAACAGAACACTTTAGGTTTGTTGAGTACAGCAAAATGAGGGCTTTGAGCAAAGGTATGGAAGAGTCTTAGAAAGCAAAGAGTTATTTGATGCTACCTATTGAAAGACCAGTCTTATGTTCATTAAAAATGGATATTTTCAGGAAAATAACTTTCAATTGAAGTTATTGAAGTTATTTTTAAGTTTTATCTCTCTGGGCAAAAATTTCCTGCAACAATTGTGACATTGTGATGAAGACAGTGACAGAGTAAAATCATGATAATGAGGACAGCAAAATGTATTTGGGGGGGCAGGGTTGGGAATAGATGGTTTTGATTTGCCAAATGGGAACAAAATAGTAAGTTTATAGACGATGGTGCTGAATAAGCACTAATAAACCTGAAAAGAAAGTATAGGGACTTCCCTGGTTGTCCAGTGATTAAGAATCCACCTTCCAATGCAGGTGATTAAGGTTTGATCTCCGGTCAGGGAACTAAGATCCCACTTGCCTTTGGGCAACTAAGCCCAAACACTGCAAGTATTTGAGACTGCACGCTCTGGAGCTCTGGCCACAGATAAAGAGAAGCCTGTGTGCCACAGCGGGAAGATCTGACACAGACAAATAAATAAATAATTTTTTTAAAAAAAAGAAAGTATATACAGTGGAAGGAGCAAGGGCTTTGAGTCAGTCAAATCTAGATTTAACTCTATGTTACAATATTTTGAGCTTCCCAGGTGGGGCTACTGGTAAAGAAACTGTCTGCCAGTGCAGGAGACATAATTGATGTGGGTTCGATCCCTTGGTCAGGAAGATCCCCTGGAGAAGGGAATGACAACCCACTCCAGTGTTCTCGTCTGGAGAATCCCATGGACAGAGGAGCCTGGTGGGCTACAGTCCATAGGGTCACAAAAGAGTTGGACACGACTGAAGAGACTTAGCACGCCCACGTGCACACACAACATCTTAGTATATGATCCTGGTTTGGGATTTTTTGAGTGATTAACTCTCTGAGGTTCTGTGGGAATTAAATGAAATAATGGATGAAGAAAAAAATGCATGGTGAATGTACCTATTTCAGGCAGGAAACCCATGGCTCATTCAAATGGGGGAACTGAAAAAGGTTAGATGTAGAGACTGATTGCAGAGGATAAGGAACCAACAAAGGATGCTGAGGCTGCATCCTTAGACACAAAGAGCTGTAACCTAAAGGAGCAAGGGATGGAGCTGTACAGGAGCTGTAACCCTGGGAGGAAGCCATCTGACAACTGCTGGAGCCACAGGTAAAGGGATGGAGACGCTGCCAAACCAGACAGGGAGCAGCAGGAATAAGTACACCAACCTCTTCCTCCTCTCTAATCTCTTGCACTGCATTTGTCAAGCCCAACTCAAAGTCAGAGGGCAAATGAGCCTGGATAATGCCTGGATAATGTCTTCCCAGGTCACCTTCTTGGGGCATGGAGAAAGATGGAGAAGAGCAAACAACATGTCAGGAGAGACACACAGAGAATAACTAGCCCAGCAGGGACATAGAAAAATCTTAGTTCCCCTGCCATGATTGACTTAAGACTGAGGTGATCTGTTGAAATTGAGGGATGTGCCAGTACAGTGCTAAAGAAATCTCTATATATCTGTTTTGGGGGTAAAATGTTTTAAGCACTAGCCACAATTCTGGTGTAATAATACTTGATTATTACTAAGAAAGTTTACTTAATGGGCATGTTCCTTCTATATGGAATATCCTTATCAGCAAATTAGGATGTAAGAATATACAATGTCCATTAGCATTAGAAGTATTAACATACTGTCCATTCATAATGTCCATCCAGTTAAAAAAAACAAAACCTTATAAGTTTTAAAAGAAAAAAAAAACTATGAATTCCCAGGTGATATAGTGGTAAAGAATCCGCCTACTAATGCAGGAAACATGGGTTTGATCCCTGGGTGGGGAAGGAGGGAATGGGAACCCACTCCAGTACTCTTGCCTGGAGAATACCATGGACAGAACAGCATGGTGGGCTACAGTCGATGGGGTCATAAAAGAGTCAGATACAACTACTGAGCAACTAAGAACACATGCACAGGACAAAAAAATTAGTTAAAGATAAATGAACTCATGTTAAGGAATAAATGTATCAAAATATACAGGTAACATATGAGTGTGTCTATTCAGGGCACTGATGCTAACTACCAATACCCCAAAACAGCGTAGCAGCAGAACTTGTTTAGAGGACTAGGAGAGTGAATTTCTGGAAACATTTTGTGTCCTGGTTTAGGGTTATCCACAATCTCATTTATTTTGAACGTCAACCAGGTCCATAGAGGGTGGCCATTTACTTGTACCAATGCTTCTGATTGATGGCAGATTCTTCACAAACACACAAAATTAATCATTTTGACTTCTCAGAAATGGAATATTTCCTACCATGTCAGTAAACAAGGGCTGCTGGCAGCTCAGTGGTGAAGAATCCACCTGCAATGCAGAAGATGTAGGAGACATGTGTTCGATCCCTGGATGGGAAGATCCCCTGGAGGAGGGAATGGCAACCCACTCTAGTATTCCTGCCTGGAGAATCCAACAGACAGAGGAGCCTGGTGGGCTACAGTCTACAGGGTCGCAAAGAGTTGGACATGACTGAAGCAACTGAACACAACACGCAATAAACAAGGATGTCACAATCATCAGCGATTGCAGCCCGCTAAGGTGAGCTGGTGAATCCTAAGGGCACTTAGGAAAGAATATCTGCCCTCTAGCAGCCATCTGACCTTAGCCACTCCCTTGGTGAGCCCTGAGAAACTCAGGATATGAAAAGGAATCCAGCCCCAGATAACTGAGACCTGTATTAAAGGAGTGATTTCAGTGAGCCCACACTCTTGCATACATAGAAAAGCACTAACTTTCTTAACATGGGATATCTCATTTTCTTTCATTAACAAAAAAACTTTTGATACTCAGGCTACTTGCCTTTTACTGCAAAACTTCTATATAACCTGGCTCCTCCCCTCGCCTCCTCCAGGTGGTTCTTTCAGGGTTACTTCAGATGTTGTCTCCTGGACTTGAAGTCTTAAAAATTTCCTCCGAATAAAACATAACTCTCAATATTTAGGCTGAATGTATTTTTTCAGTCAACAGTTCCTTTGCCATCGAACTCCCTTTGAATGTTCTTGAATGCCGACAAATATCCTTACAAATGCTTGTGTGAAGTCGCTCAGTCGTGTCCGACTCTTTGCAACCTGTGGACTGTAGCCTGCCAGGCTCCTCTATCCATGGGATTCTCCAGGCAAGAATACTGGAGTGGGTTGCCATTTCCTTCTCCAGGGGATCTTCCCAGCCCAGGGATCGAAGCCGGGTCTCCTGTTTTGCAGGCAGACGCTTTATCCTCTGAGCCACCAGGGAAGCCTTACAAATGCTTACTTCTGCCGAATAGTAAAGCATTGAACTACCCCTCACTCTCACAATCACCTCCTCAGAACAGTTTTAAGCTGGGAAAGGAATATCTTCTAGAATGAGTCTGCTCAACTCATTATTCAACGCCACTTCCTTTTGAGTTTGGTTGTCTCTTATCGGAAAACATGTCCACAGTGTGGGATGTGGGTTTGACCTAAGTTCCTGAACAGGGCTTTAGTAGTCAAAGGCTGATTTGCTATCAGCTCTTCTGAATCTAGTTATTGTCTAATGTAGAAAATGTTGAAGAGTGGATATTCTCCTTTAAATAGATCATGGAAAGTGCTGCTTGAGGACTGTCACTCCTTTGGAGAAACCAAATATCTATATTCAGGGCATTTCCCATCCTCTCTATGACACCAATTCCATTACTTTATCATAACAGCTCACTTTTTCATCGAATAAGCTTTTGAGAAATGACTGTGTATACTTTCCAAGGGAATTATTAAAAGAGACAATGCTAGTTTTGGTGGATAAGTGTGGATATGCTTTTTTTTTTTTAATCAGTCCTGCTACTTCATAGTTTGCTTGAGTTTTTACATGCGGCATACTCTTAAGTACAAATTTATGCATATTCTCTAAAAGATGGCAAATTCCTTCAAGGCTGGGACTATAATTTACTCCTCTCTTTTTCCACCAAAAGTATTCTTCTACTTAATGACTTTAACTCATTTGTGAAATGCTGCCACCAAGTGAAGAGCCATTAAATGAAAAGAAAAAATCAATTACACTTTTTTCCAAAGGATCAAGTTTTAATATCACATATATGTAAGAACTGCTTCAATACCTAAGTAAGAATGATTCATTATTATATGACATTTACCAGTATATAAATAAATGCTGCTAAAGTGCTTGAAACCTATTTCCTCATAGAGCTTATCATATTTATTTTCCATTTATTTCTTTTTAAAACCTCATATCATCTGCAGGGGCAGATTTTATTAGCCTCCATTTATTATGAGGAAAGGAAGACTCAAATAAATGAGTAACACGGCTGAGGTTGAATTAAAATTCATTAAATGTAATAGGAAAAATCATGATGCTTTTATCAGAGACCAAACCCCAAGATACCCAAACAATTTTCTTAGAAAAATACTAGTTGAACAATAAAAACAATTTCTTGTAATTAATAATAAACAGATTAAAGTAAATAGACTGTTAACATTTAAAATGTACTGTAATCTAAGAGATAGCGGGTGGTGGGTGGTAGAGGAAAGATATGAGAAAGATATATTTTGGAAGATATATTCTTTCTGCATCATTCTCTTTGCCAATTTTTCAACCATTTCAAGGCTCATGGTTGCCCAGTACTCGAATCTACACTTGAAATTATAGCACAGAAACATACCTTTAGGGCAAAATAAAGACTAAATAACCATGAGAACACTTCAAACACTTCAAAACAGCCCACGTGAATCACTAGCTGAAGAAGCTGCCTTTCATCCCTTTGCTTATGTACACAAAGGAAAACATTTTGAGTACATCCTTTCCAGTGTGCAATTTAAATTTGTTCCACATGCTGTTCTCTGACTAAAAAGTTGTTTTGAGTGAACTGGCAATCATTTCTTTGCCCTAAATCATACTACTGAAATACCACTTTGTATTGCCTGTTTATTCAGTGTGTTTTACGATGAAAATCTTGTGACTCTGGAGGAAGAAAGAGCCAGGGCCCGAAAATCAATATAATTTTTCAAGATATGTTGAAAAGTCATTAGCTATGCACTCATTAAGTGAGATAGGTCATCGCACATCACAAAGCGTGTAGCTGTATCAATGAGTGGAGAAATCAATGATGAAACAACTATTCCTATAACAGCCTTATTAGAAGATCATTGAAACAGTGGTCAAATTGGTCATTTGCTTCTGATGAAGCAGTTGTTTTGACTGCAACAGTTCAAATGGCTTCCATGAGAACCAACTGTATAGCACAGGGAACTCTACTTAATGCACTCTGGTGATCTGAATGGGAAGGAAGTCCAAAAGGGAGGGGATACATGTATATCTATGGCTGCTTCACTTTGCTGTACAGTAGAAACTAACACAAAATAGAAAAGCAGCTATGGTGGTGGTTTAGTTGCTAAATCACGTCCAGCTCTTGCAACCCCATGGACAGTGGGCCTCCAAGCTCCTCTATTGGAGTGGGTTGCCATTTCTTTCTCCAGGAGATCTTTCTGACCCAGGGACTGAATCTGGGTTCCTTCATGTTACAAGTGGTCTCCTGCATTGTAGGCGGATTCTTTACTGACTGAGCCACCAGGGAAGCCTCATAACAACTGTACTCCACTAGAAATCAATTAAAAAACAAAATCAAAAGGCTCACAAAATGCTAACTTGCTACCAAAGTTAGTTATCCTTGCATATTGAAGTGTTTTCAACTTCTTGAAATAGAATGGAGCCCTCATACTCATTTTCAATAGTTTTGCAACTGGAACTAGAGCAACAAAAACATGAATGCCTTTAGATTCCAGAGGGTGAGGAGGCTCCTGAATTTACAGAAGTGGCAGAGTAAACAGTCTTGAAAAGCCAAAGACCCAGGTAATCTACAACACACTAGACACTGGAAAACATACAATAAAGACATCAGTGCCTCCCTCCCATTTATTTTACATGGACTTGCCAAGAATCCCCGTTTTGAGACACTCATCTTTCTTTCTTCATTCTTCTTTTATGCTCACCTTCCTTATTTATCAATTTCTTTTTTTTTCAAATATTTTTATTTATTTATTTGGCCGTGTCAAGTCTTAGCTGTGGCATGCAGGGTTTTAGTTTCAGCCTGTGAACTCTTAGTTATGGCATATGGAATCTACTTCCCAACCAGGGACCAAACCTGGGTCCCCTGCATTGGGAGCACAGACTTTAGCCACTGGACAACCAGAGATGTCTAGTCACCTAATTTCTCACATAATAAATAATTTTTCTTAATGTGTGTCTTCCTCCTCTGCCTCATTCCTTCAGGCACCTGTCATATCCCTTTCAAAGACTACAACAGGAATGTAATGTCAACAGACTATCTGGGACTGCGATGTACCTGTGTTTTGTTTCTCTGCATGTATTTTTCTCTCTAGTGTTAATCACATTTTATTTATAAGTCCTTTTTATGATTATACAGACAGAAGCTTACAAATAATTTATTTTCAGCAAAACTTTATTTTACATCACAAACAAGGCTTTCTTAGTATCAAGAGGCACAATCCTGAAAATTTTTTCAGTGTCTTAGTCAGTTGTATAAGTGGATAGAAATGTTAATTATTGGCTGTTTTTAACTATTTCTCCCACTTTCATCATTATTTTTATTTTCCAAAAGTTTTTAAGGCTGAAAGACAAATTGCAACAGAAATTATCCCAGGATTTCAAATTTTTCTGAAAGGAAGTATATGAAATCTCAGTCCCAATCCAAGTGGTTGTGCTTGCATGCTCAGTTGCTTCAGTCATGTCCAACTCTGTGTGTCACTATGGTCTGTAGCCATAGGCTCCTCAGTCCAGAGGATTCTCCAGGTAAAAATACTAGAATGGGTTGCCATGCTTTCCTCCAAGGGATCTTCCTGACCCAAGGATTGCACCTGTGTCTCCTGCATTGTGGGTGGATTGTTTAACTGCTGAGCCACCAGTGAAGCCCAAATCTGTGTGGTCATCTAAGTCCAAATAAAAGAATTCTTAAAAAAGTATTAATGGACCTACTACCAATGATACAGGAAAAAAAATGGGAGTGAAGAGTTGACCAAAGACTTTTGCTTCTTCAGAACTATTATGTTTTGTTAATATTGACAAAGAAGACAAGACTTAATATCTAAGACAAGCATATACAAAAAAATTTACAGTGAATTTTTAAAGTTCCTATTGAAAAACTCACATGAAGTGAATGGAAAACTTCCACCAACTCAAATACCCTCTGGGGACTGATGCACGGGGATAATCCAGAGAGAGGGTGTGGGGCGGGAGGGGGGAGGTGGGGGTCAGGATTGGGAGTTCATGTACACTCGTGGCAGATTCATGTCGATGTGTAGCAAAACAAATACAGTATTGTAAAGCAAAACAAACTAAAAAATAAAAATTAATTAAAGAAAAAAAATAAAATAAAAAAGGCTCCCTTGGTTTTCAGGATTTCAAAAAAAGAAAACAAATACCCTCTGATGTGCATTGTCTTAATCAACCATCAATGACAGCAAAGCTCAGGCAGAACGTCCATGTCTTTTTCACAGAATTTTCTTCTAAGAACAGAAACCCAGTGGACAAAGGATAAAATACTTCTTCTCATGGTTCTTATGAAACAATACTCCTTCCATTTCACCCTTTAGAATCACTCCTAACTTACTTCCTTGGGAAGAAATATCCATTTTTCTCTAGACTTAAAGTAGTGTTTAAACCCATGTTTCAAATGCTGCTAGTTTAATTGCTATAGGGAAAATGAATCCTATACCAAAGACTGCTGCTCCTCCTGCTAAGTCTTTTCAGTCATGTCTGACTCTGTGCGACGCCACAGACGGCAGCCCACCAGGCTCCACCGTCCCTGGGGTTCTCCAGGCAAGAACACTGGAGTGGGTTGCCACTTCCTTCTCCAATGCATGAAAGTGAAAAGTGAAAGTGAAGTTGCTCAGTCGTGTCCAACTCCTAGCAACCCCAAGGACTGCAGCCTACCAGGCTCCTCTGTCCATGGGATTTTCCAGGCAAGAGTACTGGAGTGGGGTGCCATTGCCTTCTCCGATACAAAAGTTAAACTTTATTATTTAGTTGCTGCCATTTTATCTAAGTGTACAATTCAGTGGTATCAATCATCTTCACAATGGTGTGCAACCATCATCACCTATTTCCAAAAGTTTTTCACCACGCCAAATAAAGATTTTGTAATCATTCAATAAGAACTCTCCATTCTCCTTTCCCCCAGCTGCTAGTAAGCTCTACTCCTTTTTCTGTCTATGAATTTTCCTATTCTAGATATTTCATATAAGTAGCATCATACAATAGTTGTCTTTTGTATCTGCTTTATTTCAGTAACATAATATTTTATTAAGCATAATATTTCACTAAGCATAATATCAGAAAGCTGAGCACTGAAGAATTGATGCTTTTGAACTGTGGTGTTGGAGAAGACTCTTGAGAGTCCCTTGGGCTGCAAGGAGATCCAACCAGTCCATCCTAAAGGAGATCAGTCCTGGGTGTTCATTGGAAGGACTGATGTTGAAGCTGAAACTCCAGTACTTTGACCACCAGATGCAGAGAGCTGACTCATTGGAAAAGACCCTGGTGCTGGGAAAGATTGAGGGCAGGAGGAGAAGAGGACGACAGAGAATGAGATGGTTGGATGGCATCACCGGCACAATGGACATGGGTTTGGGTGGACTCCGGGAGCTGGTGATGGACTGGGAGGCCTGGTGTGCTATGGTTCACGGGGTCGCAAAGAGTCAGACACGACTGAGCGGCTGAACTGAGCTGAGAGTCAAACAATAGTTGTCCTTTTGTATCTGTTTTATTTCGCTAAGCATAATATTCTAAGAGTCGTCCACACTGTGTCACACATCAGAACTTCATTCCTTTTTATGGCTTAATAATATTCCATCACATACATATCATACACATATGTACACATACATACATATCACATTTTGTTCATCCATCTGTCTGCTGATAGACGCTTGGATTCTATCTCTCAGCTGTTCTAATTAATGTTCCAATGTACATCAGAGTACAACTATCTGTTTGAGCCCCTGTTTTCAGTGATGTGGGGTATATACATGCCTAGGACTATAATTTCTGAGTCTTATGATAATTCTATATTTGTCTTTTGGAGGAACCAGAAACACTTTCCACAGCAGCTGCACCATTTTACATTCCCACCAGCAAAGGATAAGGTGTAATTTCCTACATGTTCATTGACACTTACTATTTTCCATTTTAAAAAATGAGAGCCATCCTGAAAGTGTGAAGCAGTATCTCATTACAGTTTTGATTTTCACTTCCCTAATGATTGGGGATGCCGAGTATCTTTTCATGTTTTATTGCTCATTTGTACATACTCTTTGGAGAAACATCTATTCAAGTCTTGGCCCATTTTGTAATTAGGTTGTTTGTCTTTTAGTGTTGAGTTTTGGGAGTTCTTATAAACTTTGTATACTAAACCCTTATCAGAAAAAAATGATTTACAAGTATTTTCTCCCATTTTGTAGGTTGCTTTTTCACTTTTTTGGATAATGCCTGTTGATGAACAGAAGTTCTTAATTTTGAGTAAGTTCAGTTTATCTATATTTTCCTTTTATTGTTTATGCTTTTGGTGTCAGATTTAAGAATCTATTGCCAAAATCTAAGATCATGAAGATTTACAATTATGTTTTCATCTAAGAATTTTGTGGTTTTTGCTCTTATATTTATGTTGTTTATCCATTTGTGTTAATTTTT
The DNA here is from genome assembly GCA_006408695.1 of Aepyceros melampus. Lineage (NCBI taxonomy): Eukaryota > Metazoa > Chordata > Mammalia > Artiodactyla > Bovidae > Aepyceros > Aepyceros melampus. The sequence goes on from SJXQ01002534.1 coordinate 248,325, forward strand.
GCATAATGTGTGAGTTACCTAGTTTTGAAGATTATATTTTGAAACATGCAAGGCAACATGTAGATTATTATAGGAACCCCCAATACACAAATTTATCTCTATTTAGTGGTGCCTCACTGATTGCTCTGAACTTGGGAGAGAAATAAAGGAAATAGAGAAGAAAGTCAACAATAATTCTGGCTTTTGGACAAAAGACTAGATTCAGATGTAAAAGACAAAAAAATGGAAGTTTCAGTTAAATAAAACTTACTTTCCCTGTCATCCACAATACACCATTTCCCCATGCTTGACAAAATGCTTCAAGCTGAACGGAGGAAGGAAACTGGGAGATTTCAGATCAGGGAAGGTCCCAGAGAAAGGAAAGTTTTGCTGACTTCCAGGATAATTTCTAGCAAGAGAGAAAGATAAAGTTCTATATTTAGGGGATCTGAAAGCTGAAGGAGGAATATTATGACTACTCATGGAATTACAAGACCCACGGAGTTTCATGCATCCTCATGATGAAAAACAATGCAGTAAATGCCTACATTGTTCAGTCGCTAAGTTGTGTCTGACTCTGCAACTCCATGGATTGTAGCCCATCAGGCTCCCCTGCCAATGGGTTTCCCAGGCAAGAATACTGAGTGGGTTGCCATTCCCTCTTGTAGGAGATCTTCCCAAACAAGGGACTGAACCCAAGTCTCCAGGATTGGCAGGCAAGTTCTTTAACAGGGTACTGTTTACACAGATATACGGGCCAGAGAGGAACCTCAGAAATATTGATTGAGCCTCCCTCCCACAGGGCATGGGGAGATGCCTAACTTCTAACAAGAAATATCACGGATCACCCTAAGAATATAGAATTTTTATTATAATGACTTTAAAATGAGTTTAATTATGTCTTATAAAGTTTTATACAACCAATAGAGAACTATTACATTTTTTAGAAATAGATAAGACACAAGTAAATATTATCATCACCATGCCTCACCTTGTGGCCAGAAGTTCTCACCAACTTTACTACTCTTCTAATTTGGAAGATTAGACAATTTAAATTATTCTACAGCAGCTAAATACAGTTGAATGCATTTGCACAGGCTTGTGTCATGATATTTTAAAAGAACAACCACATTTTCAGATGATGCTTTCACAAAGCCATAAAATGACTGTTCGAGACACTGTTGTATGCAGACAAATTCACTGATCTGCTTCTGAATCTCCAGTGCAATTTGAGAGCACATAAATGCAAGCAAGAGTAAAAGGACAACTGAAGGCTAGCAAAAAATTGGATACGGCCAGAAATCTCTCTCTTCACATCATAGTTTTATCGTTGTCAAGATGAAAAGAGGGTTCTGTTTTCGGCTCTCACTTCAAAGCTGTCCAGGCATTAAATCTCTGAAATGCTTATGCCTATAGAAGAAGACTTGTGAAGACAGAGGAAACTCGCGTGAATCCCAGGGGAGTGAAATGTGATTTTTCCCCATAAAAACGTAAATCATTCTGATAGATCGTAATAAGTCCAGTAAGAGGGGGATCATGTTGAGATAAGGTAGAAAATGCTGCAACACACTGATACGGAGAATGGAACGTGGAGCTGTGTGTTCCCTATGGAAGAAAGTTCAGAAACAAAGTCAAAAAGATGAGGTCTGGCTCTGTGCTGATAGAAGTAGTTAACTTTTCAAATTTAAAGACTCAACTGACTGGTCTTCAATCATTTTTCTGTTTTTCTTACAGTTTTATTGAGATATAATTGACACAGCAAGTATGTAAGTTTAAGGTGTATAGAATAATGATTTGACTTATGTACATCATAAAATAATTACCACAATAAGTTTAGTAAGCACTCATTTCACATAAGTACAAAAGATAAAATATTTTTAACATAATGAGGACTCAAGATTTACTCTCCTAACAACCTTCATATATAATGTTAATATATAGTAATGTTAATTGCATTAATCATGCAATACTTCCCTAGTACTTATTTATCTTCTAACTGGAAGGTTGTTCCTTTTAACCACTTTCAACTAATTACCACTCGCCTCTACCACCTGCCTCTGCTGCTGCGGCTGCTGCCAAGTCGCTTCAGTCGTGTCCGACTCCGTGCAATCCCATAGACGGCAGCCCACCAGGCTCCCTCGTCCCTGGGATTCTCCAGGCAAGAACACTGGAGTGGGTTGCCATTTCCTTCTCCAATGCATGAAAATGAAAAGTGAAAGTGAAGTCGCTCGGTCGTGTCCAACTCTTAGTGACCCCATGGGCTGCAGCCTACCAGGCTCCTCCGTCCACCTCTGGCAACCACAAAAATGATCTAGTTTTACATGACTTTGTTTGCTTATTTGCTTTGAAATATAACTGACCTGCAACACTATGGTGGTTCCTGGTGTACAACCGTAGTGATTTGCTATTTCTATACATTAAAAAATGATCACCACAATAAGTAGGGTTGCTATCCGTCACACAAAGATTACATTAATACTGATCATGTTCCCCACTTCACCTCATCCCTGCAACTCCTTTGTTTTTGAACTGGAAGTTTGTACTGCTTACTTTCCCTTACCTATTTCGCTCCTCCTACCACTCCCCTCCCCTCTGGCAAACTACATGTTGGTTCTCTGTATCTATGATGGTTTGCTTTGTTAGTTTTATTACTTGTTTTGTTTGTTAGATTCCCCATAAAAGTGAATCATATGGTGTTTGTCTTTCTCTAATATGACTCATTTCACTTAGGTAATACCCTCTAATTCCAAATATACATATATATGTATATCATTGTTGTTGTTCAGTTGCTAAGTTCTGCCCAACTCTTTGCAGCCCCATGGACTGAAGTATGCCAAGCTCCTCTGTCTATGGGGTTCTCCAGGCAAGAATACTAGAGTGGGTAGCCATTCCCTTCTCCAGGGGATCTTTCCAGACCAGGGATCAAACCCATGTCTCCTCCACTGAGCCACCAGGGAAGCCCAAATATGTATGCACGTATCCATCTATTTATATGTGTGTGTGTGTATGGTCTTAAATCATATTTTACTCAGTCATAAAGAAGAATGAAATGTTGCCATTTGTGACATTGGGAGGGTATTAGGCAAAGCAAAATAAATTAGACAGGGAAAGACAAGTACTGTATGTTTTACTTACATATGTAATCTAAAAAATAAAATAAATGAACAAATATTACAAAACAGAAACAGAATTACGTATACAAAGAACAAACTACAGAACAAGCTACTGGTTACCAGAGGGAAGAGGGGTAATGGAGGTGCAAAATAGGTAAAGGGGATTCAGAGGTAAAAACTACTAGGTATAAAATAAATAAGTTACAAGGATGTAATATATAGCACAAAGGATATAGTCAATATTTTATAGTAACTTTGCATGGAGTATAATCTATAAAAATATCAAATTAATATGTTGTACACCTGCAACTAATATAATATTGTAAGTCAACACACTATAATTAAAAAATTAAAGCAATCCACATTTAAAAAAATAGCAGATCTGTTGTTTTTTTTTTTCCTGAAGTGAGCTTTTCCTCTTCATGACAAATGACTGTTCTGCCTAACGTTTGTTTGTCACTAGGGTGGAGACAGAGGGTAGAGTTATAATGTTTGCCATATTCTTAGCATCTCCTCATTATAGTCTAATTCTTCATATCTGTTTCTTACAGGAAGCACTCTCCATAATGTGGCATTATCAGCTTCACAAGCTAGATGAGAAAGAGGTAAGCAAGGAGTGGGATTCTATGATGGTATTACAAGTTATCACAGTGATGTCCTCATTATCTTGATATCAACACTTCACCTTTTCATGGTATAAACTGATATCATCATGACCAGTGAACACTTACTGAATGTTCATTATAAGCTTGCCAAGAGAACTCAAAGAGTACTCATTCTTGATCTCTAGGGCCTTTCTATTTGGGGGGAAGATACAAAGCAATCCCATTTTCTAGATTGTCAAGTCTGGATTTCATTGTATCTCACTTATTATCTACAAACAGTTTTCTGGATGCTTAGAAGATGTGAGATCCTGGTTCAGAAACAAAGGACTTCATTATTCACAGCAGAGCAAACATTAGTAGACCTTGGGAAATCCACTGCTTTTCCAGCAAGAAGCAAGCTAGTCTGTTTGTCCAAGAGGAATACCCTTCCTCATCTCACAGGCTACCAGCTGCATAAAAAAACATGAAAAACAGGGCCCTGCAGTCTCCACACACCCAGCAAGACATATAGAAACTCAAGAAGCCCATGTAAGGCTGTCTCTCTCAACAGAAGCAGAAAGTCAAATAATCGATATAAGTGACAGCACCACTAAAGTTTGGAGATCAGAAGTAATCAAGACATTCATTACTTAGACAGATTGATGATGCCATTGGCTACAAAAAAAATGCTGATTATAATAACATGCTTATTACCAGCTTACCTCTATAGGCAGCAGTGGTTTGCTTACAAGGAAAAAAAGAGAGAAGGAGGAGGAGGAATGAGTTTCCTAGAGTTTTAATAATACTTATTCATTGAGATTGGACTAATCACATTGAGAGATTCAATGTAAAACCATCACTGTAAACAGGAAGAAAGGTTAGATGCAGGAATCTGATTATAATCAAGTGAGTTAAAATATTATCTTTATCCAGACATTTCTACATATTTTCTATTAAATACCCCTCCTAAGGGACAATAGAAACAATAGGAACGATGCTTGTGTTTTAGGTTTCAGTGAACTGCATAGTAGTTATGAGAGGATGGGGATTTAAAACCCCTTATGCTCCCATTAGATAAAAATCTGTGACACGTAAGTCATCATTTTTCATCAGCATGAGGCCAAGTAAATTAGTGGCAGACCAGTTCCTGCTCCACACCCATGTCTGCCTGGCCCTGTTCCCTCAGCGAAGTCCAGAGCCACCCAAGAGTTTGTAGCCAATAGTGACCTTTTGTTCCAGAAGCTCCACTGATTCTAGCAGGAAATGATATTTCCTCCACTTGGTTCCAGAGGACACTGCACATGACCTTGAAGTATTCTGTGATCCTATTGTGAGGCCACGACTGAGTGACTGAAGTGAACTGAACTGAACTGATTGTTAGGCCAACACCAATGAACTGGCAAAACAGCAACATTTCCCAGAATGAAAGTAGTTGACATCAGGCCTGCACAATACTGACAATTATGAAGTAGACCAGGACTTCTTGATTTGGAGGGAAGATCTGTAGCTGAGATTATAGCCCCTGTCTTTCTGTACTGTCTGTCAGCATTGGAAAGGTGAAATCATTGGTGAGCACCAAAACATTATTTAATATGAATAACTGGCCCAGGTAAACCTGTGAAAATCAATGCTTTTTTTCAAAAGTTATGTTGATCAACTTTCTTCTTCATAACTTACCTACTGAGTCTTTGATCAGGAGAAATACTCTCTTCTCTCTTTGTGTGCGTGTATATGCACACGTGTGTTTCACTAATTCCAGAATCCATTTGTGCATTCATTTTATTAAAACCCCACTTTAGGAGAAAAAAGTAAGTTTTCATTTACATGAAGAAGAAAAGACTTTGGGAGATCTTTGTCACTTAATTTGAGGAACTCTTTTCCATCCCTAAAACTTTCCTCTTCCCTCTTCTTATTTCTCTCTGATTAACCCATTTCCTTGTTCATAGCCTGCTCCATCTTAACCAAACATCTAAACATTACTTCTTCAGTTATTTTCAAGTATGTATGTGACCAAGTGCTTTTTGAGTATATATATATGACCAAGTGCTTTGATCATTCAACTGTATTTGCATTTCAAAAGAGGAAATTTGAGGGCTTCCCTGGTGGCTCAGTGGTAAGGAACCCACTTGCCAATGCAGGAGACAGAAGTTTGATCCCTGGTCCAGAAGGGACCAGGCTGCCACAACTATTGAGCCTGTGATCTAGATTCTGGGAACTGAAACTGCTGAGCTCACATGCTGCAACCACTGAGCCTGTCCTCCACACAAGAGAAGGCACCACAACGAGAGACCTGCACACCACAGCTAGAGAGTAGCCCCTGCTCGCTGGAACCAGAGAAAAGCATGCTCAGTAACCAAGACTCAGCACAGCCAAAAATAGATACAAATAAATAAATAAAAGAGGATATTTGTATTTAGAAAACGTAGTCTCTTACTAACAGTGGACTTTGGATGGGTATCTTTGGTGGGGGCATGGCGAGTTCTTCACTATAAAGCCTTTAACAAAGGCTCTAGTCTACTTCTGCGTAAGTCCGTCTCTGGTACACTTCACCAAACAGAGGATTTCTGTGCCCAAACACAGACCGAATCATTGACTTTAGGCCTATTTATGGACAATGCTAACTATCCAACAAAAAACTTTCCATTTCCAGCAGTCGACCAGATATTTTGCCTGACAGCAAGCATCCAGATAACTATTTGCGAACACACAGACCTTTGATTGAATTTTTCATTTGTCAGCTGGGTGCTTGGCACTAAAAACATATAGCCTTCAGAAACCACAGAAGGAACTCATTCTCCAGGCATTTGGTGGGATCCGCCTACAATGCGGTCTTTCTGTTCTAAAAGAAAGTTCCACTGTCCATCAAAAGTGGCAGCAGCGAGATGTGTCATGTTGAGAACTTGGATACTAGGAGGCTCTTTTGATCTTTGGAGAAGCTGGTGCTACTCAGGAGCCAAAGCTGCTCTGTCATTTGGGACAGGCCAGCTGTGGTCATCTCAAACACTCCTGATTTCAGTGGCTTAAACAGCAGTTTATCTTTTACTTACGCTACATGTTCAGCATGGGTCCGGGGTGGTGTGGGGGGTGCGGAGAGGGGTTGGAGGGTGTCGGCTCAGTGGTTACTCAGGGACCCAAGTTGAAGGAGTTTCCATGTCAGCATGTATTTCTGAGTTTGCCTCAAGAGGAAGGGCAGAGCTTGTCCCCTATTGGCATTCTTTAAACTTGTTATTTTATATTGGAGTATAGTTGATTAACAATGTTGTGATCATTCCAGGTGGACAGCAAAGGGACTCAACCATAAATACACATATATCCGATCTCCCCCAAACTCCTCTCCCATCCAGGCTGCCACATGACATTGAGCAGAGTTCCCTGTGCTCTACAGTAGGTCCTTGTTGGTTATCCATTTTATTTTATTTTATTTTATTTTATTTTCAGATTTGAAAACAAGTTTATTTCACCACACATTTACCTCCCATTACTCCATGTCAACGCCCAATACAGGAAACAGACTTTTGCTTTCTTTTTCACTTTTCTCTCAATTTCAGGAAATGTTTGTTTTTATTTTATTTTTTTAAATTAATTTTTATTTTTTAGTTTGTTTTGCTTTACAATACTGTATTCGTTTTGTTACACATTGACATGAATTAGCCATGAGTGTACGTGAACTCCCAGTCCCGACCCCCACCTCCACCCTCCGGCCCCACATCCTCTCTCTGGATTATCCCCGTGCATCAGTCCCAAGCATCCTGCATCCTGCATCAAACCTGGATTGGCAATTCGTTTCGCTTCTGATACCACACATGTTACATTGCCACTCTGCCAACCCATCCCACCCTCTCCCTCTCCCACAGAGTCCAAAAGGCCATTCTATACAACTGTGTCTCTTTTGCTGTCTTGCGTACAGGTTTATCATTAACATCATTCTAAATTCCATATATATGTGTAAGTATACTGTATTGCTGTTTTTCTTTCTGGCTTACTTCACTCTGTATAATCGGCTCCAGCGTCATCCACCTCATTAAAACTGATTCAAATGTATTCTTTTTAATAGCTGAGTAATACTCCATTGTGTATATGTACCACAGCTTTCTTATCCATTCATCTGCTGATGGACATCTAGGTTGCTTCCATGTCCTGGCTATTANCAATAAAGCAGAAATAGATGTTTTTCTGGAACTCTCTTGCTTTTTCCATGATCCAGCGGATGTTGGCAATTTGATCTCTGGTTCCTCTGCCTTTTCTAAAACCAGCTTGAACATCAGGGAGTTCACGGTTCACGTATTGCTGAAGTCTGGCTTGGAGAATATTGAGCATTACTTTACTAGGATGTGAGATGAGATAGGAATGCAAGGGATTTCTGTGTGTTGATTTTATATCTTGCAGTATTACTATATTCACTGATTAGCTCTAGTAATTTTCTGGTGGAATCTTCAGGGTTTTGTATGTAGAGGATCATGTCATCTGCAAACAGTTAGAGTTTTACTTCTTCTTTTCCAATTTGGATTCCTTCTCTTTCTTTTTCTGCTCTGATTGCTGTGGCCAAAACTTCCAGAATTATGTTGAATAGTAGTGATGAGAGTGGGCAACCTTGTCTTGTTCCTGACTTTAGGGGAAATGCTTTCAGTTTTTCAGATAATGTTTGCTGTGGGTTTGTCATATATAGCTTTTATCCTGTTGAGGTATGTTCCTTCTATTCCTGCTTTCTGGAGAGTTTTTATCATAAATGGATGTTGAATTTTGTCAAAGGCTTTCTCTGCATCTATTGAGATAATCATATGGCTTTTATTTTTCAATTTGTTAATGTGGTGTATTATGTTGATTGATTTGTGGATATTGAGGAATCCTTGAATCCCTAGTATAAAGCCCACTTGGTCATGGTGTATGATCTTTTTAATGTGTTGTTGGATTCTGATTGCTAGAATTTTGTTAAGCATTTTTGCATCTATGTTCATCAGTGATATTGACCTGTAGTTTTCTCTTTTTGTGGCATCTTTGTCAGGTTTTGGTATTAGGGTGATGGTGGCCTTATAGAATGAGTTTGGAAGTCTGTTTGGCATGATACTAGCTGTAGATTTTTCATAGATATCCTTTTACCAAGTTGAGGAAGTTTCCTTCTATTCTTATTTTTCTAAATGCTCATTTTTTAAGGAATGGATGTTGGATTTTGTCACATGTGTTTTCTGCATCTATTGATATGATCATACAGTTTTCCTTTTTTCACTTCACAAATACAGTGAGTTACATTGATTTTGAATATTAAACAAGCATCATTCCCAGGATAACCTTACATGGTCAATGTATGTCATATTGTTGGATTTGATTTGCTAACATCTTACAATTTTTGCATTTGTGTTAAGGAGAAATTTTGGCCTGGAGGTTTCTTTCCTTCTTATGGTTTTTTGTCTGATTTTGGTATCTGGATAATGCTGGCTCATGGAATTAGGTAGTTAAAATTCCCTCCTTTTCAGTTTTCCAAAAGAATTTGCTTATAATTGGTATTATTTCTTCCTTAAATATTTGTTACAATTCTCCAAAGAAACTTTCTGGACCTAGAGTTCTTTGACGGGTGATTTTAACTAAAAATTCTATTTCTTTGAAAATACAGGGCTCACTTTTTGAATGAGCTTTGGTAGCTTGTGTCTTTCAGAATAATTATTCATTTTATTTAAATTATCAAATGTATTGCCAGGTATTTTTAAATAGCAGTGATATCTGTAGTGGTGTCACCTCTCTAATTTAAAAGGTTATATTTAAAAGAAATTTGAGTATCAAGACAAAAGCCTTATATGCTTACCATAAAGTTCCCATTTCTAGTATCGAAATATTCCTTTCTGTGTATAGATCTATATTCTAATCAGGTATCCTGTTCCTTCTGCTTAATAGACATCATTTTACATTCCTTGTAGTTTGGGTGGGCTCATAATGAATTCCTTTAGCTTCTGTATGAACAAAAATGACTTTGTTTCTCTTTTATTTTTGAAAGATACGTTCTATGAACATAGAATTCTAGATTACAGATTTTTTTTTTTCTTTCAGTACTTTAAACTTGCTGCTCCACTTGTCTTCTCAGTTGCATCATCTCACTTAAAATTGTTCCTTTTTTCACTAGTTATGGACAATTTGGTCATAATATGCATTGGTGTAGTTTTCATGTTTCTTGTGCTTTAGGGTTTGTTTCTTTGGTTTTTCTTTTTTTAGCTTTTTGGATATATTTATAGCTTTATTAATATCAATAACCTCAGATATACAGATGACACCACCCTTATGGCAGAAAGTGAAGAGGAACTCAAAGCCTCTTGATGAAAGTGAAAGAGGAGAGTGAAAAAGTTGGCTGAAAGCTCAACATTCAGAAAACGAAGATCATGGCATCCAGTCCCATCACTTCATGGGAAATAGATGGGGAAACAGTGGAAACAGTGTCAGACTTTATTTTTGGGGGCTCCAAAATCACTGCAGATGGTGATTGCAGCCATGAAATTAAAAGACGCTTACTCCTTAGAAGAAAAGTTATGACCAACCTAGATATATTGAAAAGCAGAGATATTACTTTGCCTACTAAGGTCCGTCTAGTCAAGGCTATGGTTTTTCCAGTAGTCATGTATGGATGTGAGAGTTGGACTGTAAAGAAGGCTGAGCGCCAAAGAATTGATGCTTTTGAACTGTGGTGTTGGAGAAGACTCTTGAGAGTCCCTTGGACTGCAAGGAGATCCACCCAGTCCATTCTGAAGGAGATCGGCCCTGGGATTTCTTTGGAAGGAATGACGCTAAAACTGAAACTCCAGTACTTTGGCCACCTTATGCAAAGAGCTGACTCATTGGAAAAGACTCTGATGCTGGGAGGAATTGAGGGCAGGAGGAGAAGGGGACGACCAAGGATGAGATGGCTGGATGGTATCACTGACTCAATGGATGTGAGTCTGAGTGAACTCCAGGAGTTGGTGATGGACAGAGGCCTGGCATGCTGCGATTCATGGGGTCACAAAGAGTCAGACATGACTGAGCAACTGAACTGAACTGATAGCTTTATTCAAATTTGGAAGTTTCTGCCACTATTTCTTAAAAAATAATTTTTTTTTTATTTTCCATGTCTTCTTCAGTTGCTGAATCTATTAGGTGGCTTAAAGTTGCCCTAGAGCACAAATGATGATCTGTCCTGATGATCTGGTTTGTTTTTGTTTTTTTTCTTTTCACTCCTTTCTTCCTGAGTTTCATTTTGGACAGTCTCAATTTCTATGCCTACAAGTTTTCCAATATTTTTCTTCCAACACTTCTAATATGCTGATAATCCTATCCAATGTACTTTTTAATTTTAGTGTTGTAATTTACATCTCTGGAAACTTTATTTGGGTCATTTTTATATCTTTCCTGTTCATACTTAAATTTTTGAACATATGAAATACAGGTTATACACTTAATGTCCTTGTCTGCTAATTTTAACATCTATGTCAGATCAGGATCAGTCATTATTTTTTTTTCATTGAAACTTGCATTTTCCTACCTCTTTGATAATTCTTTGTCAGCTGTCAAAATTCATGTCAGCTGAATTTTACTTTCTTAAAATGATGGATATTTTGGTCTTTCTATAAATATTTTTGAGCTTTGTTCTTAATACACAGCTAGAACACTTGGAAATAGTTTGATCTTTTTCGGTCTCTCTTTAAGATATGTTTTGTAAAACCAAAGAAATGCTTGGTATAGGGTCAATTATTCACCCTTACTAAAGCAAGATTCTTCTTCATACTCTACCCAATGTCCCACGATTTAGGAGATTTTCCAGTCTGACTGGTAAGAGCAGGTGATATACCTGTTCTTCCGTGAGTGTTGGGCACTTTGGATCTTTCCTGGCCTCAGGTGGTTTCCTCCATGGTATGTGCTGATAGGTGCACAAGTGAATACCTGATAAGGACCCTCTTCATTCCTTTCTTTCCTTCTCTCTCCAGCTTTTTTCCTCATTACTCTGGACATTTCCATCAACGTTCTCCTTTCCTATAATGTGGGTGACAGAAAACAAGTGTTTTCTCTCTCTCAAAGATTAGTCTTTGTGACTTGAGGTTCACTGTTTTGAAATATTATTTCATGTATTTTGTCTGTCTTGATTCTTTCAGGAAGGAGGGAAAAATCTGGCCTCTATTATTCAGTCTTGGCTGGAAGTAGAAGTCATGCCCTTTTATTTTACCTAGTTTTCTACTTTAAAAAATTTAAAAATTTTCAATGGAAAAATTCATCAGTCTCTACCTTAATGGCTTTGTCTTTGGCATCATTCTTAGAAACATGGCAGTGTTTGAAGTGCACAAAAAATATTTACCTGTATTTTTCCAAAGACTTTGTCTTATTATATATACATTTGCATAGCTTATTAATATGGAACCCACATTCTGGATAATTTGGAAAATATCTAAAATGGAAGGGAAAACAACTCTAATTACATCACCAAAACAAAAGAAATATACATATTAACATATTTCCTGTCATGCATTTTTCTGTGCCTTTGTTTTTAGCTGTAATCCTAGTGTGTGGGTCATTTGGTGTATTCATCCAGTGTATTATATCATCAGTATTTACCGTGCTGCTGTATAATCTTCAAAATTGCATTTTAATGACTGAATTATGTTTCATCAAATGATTATATTATAGTTATACCTCCTTTACCTACATTGTTAAACATTTTAGTTATTTCTTAAATAGAACCTAAAATATAATTATCAGGCAGGACATATTTAGGGAACCTCAGCTTTGTCTACTTGCACATTTCCCTGACATCACGAGGGCAGGGAGGGAGGTACAATTCACTCTCAATGTGTCACATTACTCACTCTCCAAGCCCACACTGAGGAGTCAGTTAAATCCTGTGTCTATGAGAAAGGAATAAAACTTTAATTCCTAATAGTTCAATCCATTTCTTATTACTCATATAGGTATAAATAAAAAGACTTTTTGTTTTAAAAAAAAAAGGCTTATAATTTATGTTTTTCTACATTTTAACATGGCATCTCAGTTCTTTCCTAATTATTACTTGTCTTGGTTAATTTTAGGACAGCTGTTATTCAAGTCAATGACATCACAATGCAGAGTTCATTTTCAGTACCACCAAAAGATCAAGGTAAGATAAGCTATGCCAGGGAAAATGGTGATGTGTGTGTTGTAGGGAGTTTTAATTGATACATTTAATGTCACTGCCTACTAACCAAAGGGTGACTTATTTCTGGAACTAAGAACAAAAATTCTAATTATATATGAAAGTTTATTTATTTTGGTAAATTACTTGAGTGTCTATGGAACCATGGTTTATAAATGACACTTCTCCTTTACTGGAGACTGATTTCTGGAAATCAGTCCTGAATATTCATTGGAAGGGCGATGTTGAAGCTGAAACTCCAATACTTTGGCCACCTGATGTGAAGAACTGACTCATTGGAAAAGACCCTGATGCTGGGAAAGATTGAAAGCAGGAGGAGAAGGGGACGACAGAGGATGAGATGGTTGGATGGCATCACTGACTCAATGGACATGAGTTTGAGTAAGCTCTAGGAGTCGGTGATGGACAGGGAAGCCTGGCGTGCTGTAGTCCATGGGGTTGCAAAGATTTGGACATGATTGAGCGACTGAACTGAACTGAACCCCTTTACTGAGAGCAGGGTCATCTCATTCCACACAAAATTCGCAGAGCCCAGGCCATCAGCCAGCAGCTAACTGGTGTTAGTATATGTTAAATGAGGTTGCATAGTATTGGCTTTAAAAAAAACTTTAGTATTTTTTAAAAGTATTTTTTAAATATTTATTTATTTTTGGCTGCACTGGGTCTTAGTTGCTATGTGTGGGCTTTCTCTAGTTGCAGCAAGTGGAGGCTACTCTGTAGTTGTGGTGCGCAAGCTTCTCATTGTGGTCACTTCTCTTGTTGTGGAGCATGGCCTCTAGGGCAAGGGCTCAGTAGTTGTGACCCACAGGCTTAGTTGCTCTGTAGTATGTGTGATCTTGCCAGACCAGGGATCTAACTCATGTCCCCTACATTGACAGGTAGATTCTTAACCATTGGATCACCAGGAAAGCCCCAGAGTATTGGCTTTACTGAAGCAGAATGACCTGTGTTCTAGTGAGAAAGATGTATACAAGTATATATACATATATATTCATGCACACATGTGCACACACAACATACATATACAGAGAGGGTATTTTCTTATTCATTTTTGACCTAGTTTTTCCTTTATACCCATTTTAAAAAAGAAATGTAAAAGAAACAAATTCCCCTCCATATGATTTTTTAAAATGAAAATCATGAATTCTTAACAAGAGCTCCTAGACCTTTTAGAAAAGCAGTTTATGGGTACAGATAATCATTTTTGAGTAAAGAGTAATTTAATTTTCCTCAGCATGCGGACAAACAAAGCCTAACCTTTAAGAGGAATTCCAAGTCTTTCCCTGGACAGAAGAGAAGTTCTGATACATGTGCTACAAAAAATACTGCCTTTAAATGATTCAGAATTGGGCTTTGCTTGTGGAAGATGTGGGCTTCCCTGGTGGCTCAGCGGTAAAGAATCCACCGTGCAGGAGATGCAGGTTCGATCTCTGGGTCAGGAATATCCCCTAGAGAAGGAAGTGGCAACCCACTCCAGTATTCTTGCCTGAGAAATGCCATGGATGAGAAGCCTGGCAGGCTGTAGTCCATGGAGTCACAAAGAGTCAGACATGACTGAAGCAACTACACAGCAACAACAGTGGAAGGTGTAACTGTTAGTGCATGGAAGGAATTTGCTTTAAAGAATCCTTAACTGGAGAAAACATTCTCTGCCAAAGTGAAAGGTAGTGTTATAGCTATAAAAAGCGTGGGATGTTTGAAAATCATGTCTGCCCCTGAATTGCATAACCTCGGGTACATCACTTGACCTTAACTTTCTCATCTATAAATCTATAAAATGAAGATAGTAAGTCCTACCCTCTAGGTGATGTGGAGGTGAAAGGAGATAATATATGTAAATCACCCCAGACGTTGCTTGCTGTAGAGGAGGCCCTTATGGTATGATGCCGGCTCTTGTTCTTAATGGTGGTTATTAATATCCAAGCACCCTCTGCCTGTAGAGGTTGATGCAGTGAGATGGGCAGAGCTCCCTCTTGCTTGAGGTGGGTGCTTTTGTAGCCTTCAGAGGCCAAGTGTGACCCTGAATTAAATTTAATATATGAATGCTTAAAGCTATTTCAGGCTTCCCCAGTGGCTCAGCGATAAACAATTGGCCTGCAGTGCAGTAGCCGCAGAAGATGCAGGTTCGATACATGGGTCAGGAAGATCACCTTGAGAAGGGCATGGCAACCCACTCCAGTATTCTTGCCTGGAGAATCCCATGGACAGAGGAGCCTGGTAGGCTACAGTCCATGGGGTTGCAAAAAATTGGACATGACTGAGCACCTAGCACATATGCATGAAAAGCCATTTCAATCCAAAGTAGGCAGAAATTAGAATTTGTATCATGAGAAATTATATAATTAATTAATTAAAATAAATAAATATAAATTATATTGGTCAGAAAAAATAGTATCATACATATGAGGCCTAAGAATTGCCCAGTTATTCTTGAATTTACTCATTTATCAAATGTTTTCTGTATGTCCTAGATTGCTATTAATATTGTTTAACAAAGAAAAATTCCAGATTTTTAAATTATGATTTTGTTTATATTTCTTTCATTGAATATAATTACTTACGGAACATGAGAAGTTTGCTGAGCATATGTCATTTATTAATTAAATGCTGAGTGATTTATGGCTGTCTATAAAGTATGGTACTTTTGAATTCCAGACTTGTAAGCATATGTGGATGCAAACACAACCTGCACTAATATATGAAATTCAAGTAGGACATCACAGCAGAGTTGTGGGGCTGAAGAAAACCCATGGCATCATTTACTATCTTCTAACAAAATTTCTTACAATGGAAGCAGATTTAATGATCACCAAGACAGTACTTACCAGGAACTATGCCAGATGCTATGAGGAATCCAAAGATAAATCAGACAGAAGACTGTGCTATTATAAAACACAAAATCCTAGTAGAACAGCAGACATGTATATAATCAAACAGAATAAAGCATGACAAATGCATGCTATACCTGGAGAACAGCTGATTGAGCCAGAAGTTTGAGGCTGGTCAGGAAAAATGACCAGACGTGGCATTTGCTCAGGACACGAGCACAAGTGTAGAAGACAGAGAATGGGGGTTAGGGGGTCAAGGGACATGGATTAAAGCTGGGAAAGAACTAGATGAAACTCATTAGAAATTCCAGTGCCTTCTATTTCAATGTTTCCTGATTTTGGATAAAGAATTTTAACATTGTAATATCACTCAGATAGTTTGTACTATGTTAAAAGCTTTACCCTATTATGATAGCGTTGATATTATCCCTTTCTGTGTGAAAATATTATTTACAGAACTCCAGAAGTTCATCAAATGTATTTTGTTACAATTTTCTGTCTTCTCATATTTTCAGGATTTGGAGATTTATAGTTTTCCCAAAGCTTTCTTTTTTTGTTTGACATTTTCAAGTGAGGAACTAATAATGTAAGGACATGTATTTTGTGTTGGAAAACAGCAAACTGTAGCAAGTGATTAACCATGTTTCTGGGGTGGAGAGGAGGAAAATTACATGCTAAGGCCAGCTACAGTGGTAGCCTATACTGTAACTGTGTTGAAGGAAAACACCACTGGGATTAAAAATGCAAATGGATTTGTTATTGATACAAGAAAACATACAAATGAGCAACCTTGCCAAATGGTCCTTTTAGAGGGACAGTTTATGTTATTTATGTGCCTGGAAGACGTTGACTGTGGTTTGCCAATTAAGCATGAATGTTAAGTCCCCATACAGTTAATTAAAACAAGTCCCATTCTTCATTGGTCAGGAAAGAGTCTTAGGTCCAGGAGAGGGCTGTTTTGCTGGAGTCATTCAGAACTCTAAAGACTTTCGCCAGTTTCACCATTCAGTTTTGCTGTTTCGTAGGCAAGATGATTGTGAGTAGAAAGGTGTTACAGAAATCTGCTAACACTTTTCTCAGCTCTGTCATAACATTTATAGTGTTTAAACATAGTTATCAAATTGTGTGTGCTGTTTTTATTCAGTAAGAATAAGAATAAATGGAGCTGAGAAAATGGCAGATGCTTTGAGGCAAGATGTAGTGGGTCTTAATGACCCCCTTTGGAAACATTGCAGTTAGCTGAACATGCTCTGTACAACTCCTACTAATTTTCGAAACCTGTGCATTATTTAACTGTGAAGCCATAACCATTACTGTCTATCATGTGAATTCAGATTTAAAGCTGGTAAAAAAACAAAACAAAACCCTAGATTTTCTGATTCAATAAGCTACTATAAAAAATAATCATATCACAGCCTAAAAATATATTCTTATGTCTTATAGACATGAAAATATGTACTTACATCCCACAGAAGTAAATTTTTGGTATTAGTAAATATAGCATTTCAAATAAAGGAATATTTGGGATAGCTAGTTAATAATGTGTATATATATATATTTTTTTAAGTTTAGGAAAATAATCTTATTTTAAGCTCAATATCAGGGGTGTGTGTGTGTTTAGTTGCTCAGTTAGGCCCTTTATAAACTTCTTCATGAATTTTCTGTCTTTGGTGAGCTTTAAAGCATCCTGGCATATAGTGGTTTCTCAAATGTATGTTAAATTTTGTTTAAAAGTGCTTTAAACTCTCATTTTTTCAAAAAAATCTTATTGCCTGTATGCTATGAAAACATTGTAATCTGTTTTTTAGTGAAACACCAAGCTGAAGTTCTCAAGTCTATGTGTTTATTTAACAAATATTTTATTGCTTTTGGAGAGGCAAGGAGCAAAGAGGGAACAGAAAACCAAAGTAAGGTCCACTCTCTTATAGCTCAGATTCAGTGAATAAAACTGGGCTGTCTTTCCAACATTTTGCTGTTTATGAGGATTTCTCTGATGCTGGGAGGGATTGAGGGCAGGAGGAGAAGGGGACGACAGAGGATGAGATGCCTGGATGGCATCACTGACTCAATGGACATGAGTGTGGGTAAACTCGGGGAGTTGGTGATGGACAGGGAGGCCTGGCATGCTGCAATTCATGGGATCTCAAAGAATCGGACATGACTGAGTGACTGAACTGAACTGAACCTGAAAATGGTTTGTTGTCTTCTTCTGCTTTATTGACTATGCCAAAGCCTTTGACTGTGTGAATCACAATAAACTGTGGAAAATTCTGAAAGAGATGGGAATACCAGACCACCTAACCTGCCTTTTGAGAAATCTGTATGCAGGTCAGGAAGCAACAGTTAGAACTGGACATGGAACAACAGACTGGTTTCAAATAGGAAAAGGAGTACATCAAGGCTGTATATTGTCACCCTGCTTATTTAACTTATATGCAGAGTATATCATGAGAAACGCTGGATTGGAAGAAACACAAGCTGGAATCAAGATTGCTGGGAGAAATATCAATAACCTCAGATATGCAGATGACACCACCCTTATGGCAGAAAGTGAAGAGGAACTAAAAAGCCTCTTTCCACCTAACCTGCCTTTTGAGAAATCTGTATGCAGGTCAGGAAGCAACAGTTAGAACTGGACATGGAACAACAGACTGGTTTCAAATAGGAAAAGGAGTACATCAAGGCTGTATATTGTCACCCTGCTTATTTAACTTATATGCAGAGTATATCATGAGAAACGCTGGATTGGAAGAAACACAAGCTGGAATCAAGATTGCTGGGAGAAATATCAATAACCTCAGATATGCAGATGACACCACCCTTATGGCAGAAAGTGAAGAGGAACTAAAAAGCCTCTTGTTGAAAGTGAGAGAGGAGAGTGAAAAAGTTGGCTCACAAAGAGTCGGACACGACTGAGCGACTGAACGGAACGGAACGGTGCCACCTGGGAAGCCTCTGGGCTCTTGTAATCTTGGCTAAATCAGTGAGCCTCAGTTCATTCTTCTTTCAAATGGGGATAATTTTTCTTGCCCTGAAATAGTCAAATGACATAAGATACCATTGATACTGTTGATTCTTATCATTCAGTAGTTCTCATCATCAACAGTAGTTACATTGTGTAAGGTCACAGGAACACTGAATTAACTAATACTATACAGTGGCTCCCAGGGGAAATGCAGGCTTAGGTTCCTGTGAGTCTCTGGTCACCATACAACATTTTCTCAGCTATCAGTATAGAACCTGCTCTTATGTATGTTTCTGTCCACAGACACCTCACTGAATAGATCTTGTTGATTCCTTGACATGAATTGACCTCACAGAGACAGCATTATAACTCTTGCCTGAACAACACTTACCTGACACACATGTTTTCTCTGTTAGGTGCATCAGACTCTTCTAATCCGTAGGGACACCAGACAGCATATCAGCACTATTCTCAAAAACTGTTTTAGACAGTGAAATCTCTAACAGTGGGGGAAAAATAGTAAAAAATACGTGGCACTAAGGAGACTGCAAAAAGCACACTTGTGTATACCATGGTAGCTGAGGCAAGGCAAAGTGTCCTCTACCACCAGTCACCACACAGGATGACTCAGATTTGGAGATTATAAGTAAATTTTAGCAAGCAGGTAAATTCACAAATAACAGAATCTGCAAATGATGATCCACTGTGTAGGATGCCTTTTGTAAACTCTTAGAACACAGTATAAATCTCAGAATAAGTTGCAGAATAAAACTTCTTTTGGAACTCACATATAATAACTTTGTGCAGTGTTGATATTATCAATGTGAAGTTAATCAAGTAATAATATGTTATTTGAGAGCAGCTACAAGTTCTTAGCCCAGTAAAGCTACAAAAACAACTCTTACTGTGAACTCTGTCTCTTCAGTGCTCACATTTAATCCACAGTAGCGATGAGAACCACTGTAATTTGATGCTTTGTGTTTAGTGGTTAACGTGGCTTTGTGACCTCATTATGGGGACGGGGAGGGAACATTCCCTATGTTTTACCAAAATATTATGTTTCTAAATATGTGACATTCATATGGAAGTATTTTGATCTTAACTAGCAGTGTAAACGCTGTTCTTGGCCTTTTGGTACCATTTTATGTTGCAGACCAAGTACAAATTGACATTTTCAAGCTGGTTTTGGTTAACTCCTTAATGTTGCAAATTGGAACTTTCCAATGTAATAACTTCTGCAAAATACTGCTATGAGTATTAGTATGTTATGCTGTTGACAGAAGTACAAATGGAAAACACACACATACCTATGGAAGTTTCCTCGTAGGACAAAATGGAAATGACTTGGGTGGCCTAAGCCTTATCAGGCAGACCTCATAGTGGGAGTTATTCTCCTAGTTGAGATAAAATACTAGAGTCAGGTATATTCTTCTTAGTAAATTTGGATTAGTACTATTTTCATCATTGGAAATCGCCAGACTTCCTGTGCTTCAAACACAGACTACCATCAGATTATCTGCTCAGGCCTGGATCAGCGTCACTGTAGCCACTTGGCAGCGGAGTCTTTCGGAAACTCCAATTAACCATGTAAATATATTTCATAGCATCACCTCTCACTTTGTCAGGACCCCCGCTGCCTTTCTATCATTAACATAAATGCAGGTGCAAATAGCATTTATGTACTTTGATAGGAAGCAGTTGGAAACATCTCACCATGGGACCCAACACTTTGAGCTGTGTACATCTGTTCCAATAATGTATGCAGCCCCAGTGACATGAACACAAGGATGCGAACATCTGCCCCCGAGACCATTTGCCATATAGCAGATGCTAATGTCTTTATTTATGCAGATGGCTGGCGTGATGAGCCGAGCAGGGATAAAAGGGAAGAAGTTTGACAGCAGTATTTCGATGTTACGAAGCCAGGAATATAGGTTAGGCATTTTATGTTTGTAAAAGTCTACTACTAATAAATGGGGAAAAAGTGGAAACAGTGACAGATTTTATTTTCTTGGGCTTCAAAATCATTGTGGATGGTGACTGCAGTCATGAAATTAAAAGATGCTTGCTCTTTGGAAGAAAAACTATGACAAACCTAGACAGTATATTAAAAAACAGAGACATACTTTGCTGACAAAGGTCCATACTGTCAAAGCTATGCTTTTTCCAGTAGTCATGTATGGATATGAGAGTTGGACCATAGAGAAGGCTGAGCACCAAAGAATTGATGCTTTTGAACTGTGGTGCTGGAGAAGACTCCTAAGAGTCCTTTGGACAG
>SJXQ01002534.1:271569-317804 GCA_006408695.1 Aepyceros melampus
CATTTTGCTTTTTTGCATTTCTTTGCCATAGGGATGGTCTTGATCCCTGTCTCCTGTACAATGTCACGAACCTCATTCCATAGTTCATCAGGCACTCTATCTATCAGATCTAGACCCTTAAATCTATTTCTCACTTCCACTGTATAATCATAAGGGATTTGATTTATGTCATACCTGAATGGTCTAGTGGTGTTGCCCACTTTCTTCAATTTAAGTCTGAATTTGGCTTTGGACAGTAGGGAGATCAAATCAGTCAATCCTAAAGGAAATCAACCCTGAATATTCATTGGAAGGACTGATGTTGAAGCTGAAGCTCCAATACTTTGGCCTCCTGATGCAAAGAGCCAACTCATTGGAAAAGCCCCTGATGCTAGGAAAGATTGAAGGCAGGAGAAGAAGGGGGCGACAGTGGATGAGATGGTTGGATGACATCACAGACTCAATAGACATGAGTTTGAGCAAACTCTGGGAGATGGTGATGGACAGGGAGGCCTGGCATGCTGCATTCTGTGGGGTTGCAAAGAGTCAGACATGGCTGAGTGACCAAACAACTATTACTAATAGGAACAGAAATTCATAAATCTTGTCATGCTTTGAGTAGAGTAAACATATTGTTTCTTTAAATTAATTGACATCAAAACCCTAAAAACTTTTATAGAAATTCCAGCATCTAACTTAAATCAGAAGCAGCAATTAATGATTATTTTTGTCTTGATAAAGTAATTTTAAATGGTTTCGAATGCCTTTTGCTAAGAGTACTGAAAAAATAGTGCTCTTAAAAAAAAGAAAGATTACTAAGTAATCTTTCTTGAAGAGATCTCTAGTCTTTCCCCTTCTGTTCTTTTCCTCTATTTCTTTGCATTGATCGCTGATGAAGGCTTTCTTATCTCTTCTTGCTATTCTTTGGAACTCTGCATTCAGATGCTTATATCTTTCCTTTTCTCCTTTGCTTTTCGCCTCTCTTTTCACAGCGTTTGTAAGGCCTCCCCAGACAGCCATTTTGCTTTTTTGCATTTCTTTGCCATAGGGATGGTCTTGATCCCTGTCTCCTGTACCATGTCACGAACCTCATTCCATAGTTCATCAGGCACTCTATCTATCAGATCTAGACCCTTAAATCTATTTCTCACTTCCACTGTATAATCATAAGGGATTTGATTTATGTCATACCTGAATGGTCTAGTGGTGTTGCCCACTTTCTTCAATTTAAGTCTGAATTTGGCAATAAGGAGTTCATGATCTGAGCCACAGTCAGCTCCCGGTCTTGTCTTTGTTGACTGTATAGAGCTTCTCCATCTTTGGCTGCAAAGAATATAATCAATCTGATTTCGGTGTTGACCATCTGGTGATGTCCATGTGTAGAGTCTTCTCTTGTGTTGTTGGAAGATAAAAATGTCATTAGTTTAAATATATTGAGTTGGCCAAAAAGTTCATTTGGGTTTTTCCATTAGAGGTTACAGAAAAACCCAAACAATCTGTTTGGCCAACCCAATAATTTATAAGATATTTCATGAATATAAATTCAAATTGAATACAATAAATTTTGAAGTATTACATATTTTTAATACTTTGGTCAGTCAAAAATTTTTTATTTAAGTTGTATTCTAATATTTCCAACTAATGACATTTAATTTATATTTTTATTAAGATAAATTACCAAAAAGTTTAGTTTTACAACTCTCTTCTAAGAATCTGCTTTACAGATTCTCACAGAGGAAAAAGGTGAAGGAAAAACCAATCAACCAAAAATGAGATATTCCAGATTTTATTTTCTATTCTCATTCACATACACACACACAAAAAAAAATCACAGAATCTTCAAATATCTGTAATATCAGATTTTATCTAGTTAGCAGTTCTCAAATATTTTAATTTCAGGCCCCTTTACACTCTTAAAAACTACTGAGTATTTTTTTATGTCAGTTGTATCAATTGGGATTTACTATATTTGAGACTATAAACTGAAAAAATATGTATTTGTGGATTCATTTTCTATAACAATAATCTGGGCTTCCCTGGTGGTCCAGTGATTGAGTCCACCTTGCAGTGCAGGGAACACTGGTTTGATCCTTGATCTGGGAAGATCCCACATGCCATGGAGCAGCTAAGCTCACACACCGCAACAACTGACCCCGTGCTTCAGAGCCTGAGAGCTACAACTTCTGAAGCCTGCGTGTGTAGAGCCTGTGCTCCTCAGCAAGAGAAGCCTCTGAAGTGAGAAGCTCCCGCTCAGCATAACTAGATAAAACCCTCAAGCAGCAGCGAAGACCCAGCACAGCCAAAAATAACTAATAATAATAAAATAACAACAGTAATCTCACTACAGCTTAACATATTTTGTGTAATTGGCTGTATTTTCCAAAGCAAAAGAATTAGAAGACTTATCACTGATTTACATTTTTTGCAAATCTTTGAAGTCTGGCTTCACTGAAAATCTTAAGAGTCTCCGACTCTTTTCTGGTCCTGTAGTCAATATGTTGTGATATATTGTTTATATTGGAGTGTTTGAAGAAAATCTAGCTGACAGTAACTGGAAAGCAGGTATTTTAATGGCCTTCTCAGATAGTTGTGGATATTTCTCTTTGCTACTACACCAAAACGTGTCAGGTAACTATAACAGGGCTTAAACAAGTCAAGTAAGGTACGGCTTAAAGTGTAGCTATAATGTGAAATTGAAATTGTATTGTATTGTATTCTTGTATTCTATTACATTTTGGTCTGTCTTACACTTGAATCTTTTGCTTATTCATGCAATGTCTATTAGAGAACATTAGAACTTCACTGGTGGTCAAGTGGTTAAGAATCTGCCTTGCACTGTCAGGGGGCACCAGTTCGATCCCTGGTCCAGGAAGATTCCACATGCCAAGGGTCAACTAAGCCCATGCACCACAACTACTGAGCCTGAGCTCTAGAGCCTGCAACTCGCAACTACTAAAGCCCTTGTACCTACAGCCTGTGCTCGGCAACAAGAGAAACCACCGTGATAAGCCTGCGCTTCACAACTTGAGAGTAGCCCCACTTGCTGCAACTAGAGAAAGCCCTCACAGCAGCGAAGAACCAACACAGTCAAAAATAAATAAATAAAATTAGAAAAAGAAAACATTAGTTCACTGAATTATGCAGGTCTTCTATATATGCCATATTATACAGTATTTTGGAAATCTTATTTGTTAAAATAAACACCAGTCTTGTCTAGAGAAGGCAATGGCAACCCACTCCAGTACTCTTGCCTGGAAAACCTCATGGACGGAGGAGCCTGGTAGACTGCAGTCCATGGAGTCTCTAAGAGTTGGACACGACTGAGTGACTTCACTTTCACTTTTCACTTTCACGCATTGAAGAAGGAAATGGCAACCCACTCCAGTGTTCTTGCCTGGAGAATCCCAGGGACAGAGGAGCCTGGTGGGCTGCCGTCTTTGGGGTCGCACAGAGTCAGACACGACTGAAGCGACTTAGCAGCAGCAGCAGTCTCATCTAAAAACTTACTAAGTATAGGAAAGCTTCAGGCTCTTGGGGATGACTTCAAGTTTTCCAAAATTCTAATGCTGCTCGAAAGAATAATTTTTATCCTTGACCATGAGTACAGCCAGATGTTTTCTCTTGTAATGACAAGCTTCACTCATCCACTTTTGAGAAAATGTCTGCCCAGTACCCAGCACTGAACATGATCTCTCAACATGTGTCTGTCAGATTTCTTTCAAGTAAGGATGGTTATTCCAATGAAGAGCAGCTAGTTCAGCTTCAAACCATCCACAAGCATTTTTCCTCAGGGCTGCCACCATGCCTCTGTGCCACGGAAGTTATGTCATGGTGCAGGATTTTATAAAGGCACGTAAGCTCAGGGTTTAACAAAACTGAATTTTCGTCCTGCTTTTGTTGTTCTGCTGAGGGAGCCTGGTGGCTGAGAATGTGGCTGTTTGGACAGTTTGCTGTCACGTCCTGAGTTCATCAGTTTAGTTACATCCTCTGTCCCATCAGTGCATTGTGTGCAGAGGTCAGCAGTGGGGAAAAGGCAGGTGACATCTTATTACGAGCAGGAAAGACAGTGAGGGAAGCCTCCCGGGTCAGCAGACTGTACTTTGAGAAACAGCGCTCTAGTGTAATTCCCACTTGGTAAAAAGAGGATGTTCAGGCCAGTGAGGATTAGGATCTCACGCAGGCTCACTCCAGCAGGGAGTGAAAGAGCCAAAGCCAGACCTCTGCTCATGTCCACACATGTAATCGACTTGTCTTGTTTCCCCCAAAAAGCTCCCCACCACCAACAACCCAAAAAAAAAGAAGATTCTAGGTCTATCAAGTTCACTAAAGGTACAGGACTTACCACTTGAGGAATGTGGAAGTTCTTTCAGCATTTTCAGACATTTTCGTTCAGTTATAATATTCTTCAATGACCTCAGTTTTGGAAGCAGATGGAATAGAATTTGAAAAAAATCTGGAAAACTTAATATTCTATCTGAAATTATAAAAAATATTCTATCTGAAATTATAAAAAGTAATTAATGACTTTTTCCTTTAATTTTTGCACATCATAAAAAAAAAAAACCTCTTGTGTCAGTGCCTAAAAGTTTATTAAATAGACTGTGTAATTAATGATTTTTTAAAGTTTCACTTTGGTGTAAACCTAGGCAATTTGTTCACCAGAAGCTCTGTTAAAGAAGGCTACCATGGAGTTTGGGATTGACAGATACACACTACTATGTGTAAAATAGATAACCAACAAGGACCATATAGCACAGGGGACCCCACTCAGTACTCTGTAATGGCCTGTATGAGAGAAGAATCTAAAAGTGACTCGATATATGTATAACTGACTCATTTTGCTATATGGAAACTAACGCAGCCTTGTAAATAAACTCTATTTCAATGAAAAATTTTAAAAAGAAAATAGTATAAAAGAAGAAGGCTACCACCCTAGAAGCCTGGCATTCAAGCACAGTGTGAAGGAACTCTTTCTGTGTAAATTTCCTTAAAAATCTTAAATTTCCTGTAAATCTCCAGCAACCATGCTTTTAGGAAAGGAAGCATTTTGTCTCTCCTGATGGTTATGTTCTCTGATTGGAAAAGTTGAAAAGACTAACTTTCTCAACATAGAGATTGATGGTGTGGCACTCACAGTCATTGGAGGAGACTGACATATTAACAGACCCCTTCATACATTCAGTATGTTGAAATGGAAGGAGAGCAACTTTGGGGCCAGACAGACCTAGGTTCAAACCCATCTCTCCCCTGCCAGCTTGTGACTTGCCAGAAAGATTAAGTGTCTGCATCTGTGATCCAGAGATACGATGATCAAGAGCTGGTGGAAGATGAAGTCAGATCATACCTTGAGTACCAAATCTGACCCATGATGGAGGAACATCTTAGTCCTTCACTAGGGGGCTTATGGTTTAGGGTAAGGGAAGATACCTGTTGATAAGTAGAAACAGGGAACATATTATATACTCTACATGTGGTAAGAGTTCTCAGGAAGAAAAGAAAGGAGATAGAGCAGTAGCTTGAAAGGGAGAGACAGCCCAAGGATTATTTACAGTTGTTGATTTTGTTTGTATAGTTTTGTGTCCAGCAAAAGCACAGGAGAAAGCAACACAGTGCAGCTAAGAGCTATCAGGTCACTCATCTAGTAAATAACACATTGTATGATGGCCATGTACCAGACAGGAACTGGGGGCCAAGGTCCTGACAGTGAGCTTACCTTGTAGGAGGAAGAGACAGTCTCATTATAAAAATAAGTGCTGTGAAGGACAGTTAAAGCAGAGAAAGAAAAGAGCTGTGTGTGTGGCTGAGCACTGCCTTTAGGTGGGATGATGGGGAAGCCTCCTGACTTCAGGGGTCTCATTGATGGTGTAGAAGCCCTGAGGCCACAGAGGGGCCTGGAGACACGTGTGGGTGCAGCACGGCATTGGGAACACTCCATTTCCCGATTCAGTCCAGTTGCTCAGTCGTATCCAACTCTTTGCAACCCCATGAACCGCAGCACGCCAGGCCTCCCTGTCCATCACCAGCTCCTGGAGTTTACCCAAACTCATGTCCATTGAGTCGGTGATGCAATCTAACCATCCCATCCTCTGTCGTCCCCTTCTCCCCTGCCTTCAATCTTTACCAACATCAGGGTCTTTTCCAATGAGTCAGCTCATCACATTAGGTGGCCATTTCCTGATACTAAGGCATATATCTTTTCATCTGTCGTGTTGCAGGACTTCAGATGAATGGTGCCTATTTAAGCAATAGAGATGCTTGCTCCTGACCCCCAACCCCAGAGAAGGTAGACTTATTTGTGTTGTATCATTAAAGAGGGGAGTGTAGAAATAGGAAGAAGAGACAGTGATCTCTCTGTTCCCCACAAGGTTTCATACACTTTAAGCTGCTATAACAAAGTACCATGGTCAGAGTGGCCTCTAAACAGCAGAAATTTATTTCTCAAGTTCTGGAGGCTAGAAGTTCAAGATCAGGTTCTAAATGGTGAGAGCCCCCTTCTGGGTAGCAGACTGCCATTATCTTAGTGTTTCCTCACATAGCAGAAAAAGAGGAAGAGAAATCTCTGGAGTCCGTTTTATAAATAAGGGCATTAATCCACCCTCATGACCTACTCATCTCCTAAAGGCCCCACCTCCTAAATACCCTTACACTGAAGGTTAGAATTTCAACATGTGAATTTGGTGGGGCGGGCGGGGGAGGAGGGAGGAGTCACCAATATTCATTTCATTGCAAGGTCAATGCCAAAATCACTGACAAGGGAGAGAGATGGGGATGGGTGGGGTGGGGCAGAGGGGTGAGGCTTCAGAAAGGCAACGGGAACAACCTGGCTGGTCCCAGTGAAGAACTGAAGTCTGTTAGGATAAGAAACAGACTGTGGAATTGGTCTATAGTCTGAGCCTGGAAACCTTGCATTTAAGATGTTGTCCAGTGTTCACAATGGCTGGGTTTCTCTGGCTCCAGGGAGTAGGTAGTGGGAGTGGAAAGTACAGGGTGGGACCAGTCATGGTAAGCACTGTGGAAAGACACCCATGGCATTCTGGGAGTATCCGTGGATGATCAGGCATGAAACCTGATCTGGACCGGGAGTATCTACCTAAGCACACAAACCTACAAATGGGAAAAGAGAGCGGTGGGCTGTGTCATCATTTCATCCCCTCGGGGAAAATGAGTTAACTCTTACACATTCCTAACCTGGAGATGAGAGTAAATGTTTCCTTCAGCCAGTTCTCTAGTTGTATCCAGAGAACAATAAAGATACTGATAGAGGAGAAGCTGGGCAGACTTCAAAAGAAAAGGAACCCAGATTGGTTCTACAGCTTTCAAACTCTGATGCCTTCATTTTTATTCTTTATTTTTTTAGTGATTCAGATCAGCATTAGCTGAACCTCAGAATCTGTACAGTCTATGTGAGTTAGCCAATACAGAGCCAGGCTGATCAACCTCATAGAAGTAGTTCCCTGCAAACCCAAGATCTCAGTGCCAGCAGTGTCTGGCACTTCATTTTCTTTCCAGAGTCAGTATCACAGGTGGTCTCTCTGTGTTAAGGTAAGATGTGCCTTGATTGAAGAAATGAGAAACCATCAAGACTTACTAATAAGCAGAAGTTTCAGGGAATAACTATCAACATAACATAGAAATACATGGTGCTGTACATTTGGACTTAAAATCATGAACTATTTGACATAAAAGTTGAGATACAGAAAAACTTGCATTAAAAAAAAAATGTCCTAAAACTTTGTTAGTCGAAGATGAATCAGAAGTGAAGATAGAACATCTATAAAACTCTGCCATAAAGCAGTGGAACCATTATTTCATTTTCAAAAAAATGCAGTTTGTACATTGTTTAAAAAGGTCTGTTCTCTATATATACACCAAATCTACTTTTATAGTAATGGTATAAAGATAAGAATATCCCTGTAATTCCAGCCCCTTGCTTTTAACTATACTGCAGTTGAAACATTGTGATCTTCACCACTTCAGTTTCATAACCAGGGTATTTTGACCAAAAGCAAGCATAGTCTGCACACACCCTAGTTTGTTCCAACTGTCTGCATGTTCTGATGTTGAAACCTTGTTCTTTCTGTTTATCCCACTAAGGAAAAGGTTTTCTTCACCAACTGTCATCCCAGATAGTAACTGTTTCAACTGATTTGAAATTCAAGATGTAAATAGAAGGGGATACTGACTCACTAAAGCTCTCTTGCAGGAGATGTCTCCCTGCTCCCCAGCCCTGTGGAGAAACTGCTGATTCAGAAGATGTTGGAATCTCCTAGAAAGACAACCTGTACAGGTATATTTGTTTATGGGAGTTTGGACTTCAGATGAAATGATGTACTGCTTTTACCTTGATGAACTTCAGTGAGCAATGCCTTCTCAGGTTCCACTGCATATTTACAATTAAATGGGCTTATCAAGTATCTCACAAGTTTACTTTGCTCTGCTCTGTGTCCCCCAGTGATCATTAGCTCTTAGTTAAATTCTGATGCTGCTCAGTCATTTTGAGATTTGGGTAAAGGTACCAAATCAACTGCTTTATAATAGTGAATAAAATCTTGCGAACGCTACAGGTTTTTTTCTTTTTTTTTTTTTTTTGCGAAAAAGAGAAATAACTTTTTCTTTCTCAAAGCATTAAAAATAAGACTATCTCATAGAGTTTTCAACTGTTTTTCATCAGAGGCACTTGAAATTCAAAATAGTCCCCCCTAGAAATAAGGACTGATAAAGGGGGCTTGATTAAAATGAAGGGCAAAGTCACTGAAATCGAGCATTATTAAACTGTATTTTAAATGATAGAGCTTTTTAAATTTTCTTTTCATTTGGGACATTAATTATATGACTTGAAAAGAATAATTACCTGCTTGAATTTAACAAAAACCACATTGTGTAACATTTTTTCTCATGTTAGTATTTTAGGTAATTGGCTTTTAAACTTGTTCATAAAGAATGCTTGTTTTCTCCCACTTTGTGATATATTTACATATCTAATTTGTTTGATTTTATGGGCTATAATTCCTCTTTGGGTGCAAAATTCTTCTTTCTATACACAAGCTATCTTAAACATATTTCTTAATGATTTCTCCAGCAAAATACTGAAATTCACAAGCGCTTTCAAACTTCTGGTTGCCCTGCCCACACCCTCAAGCACTCACATGTTTTCTCTCCCAAAATGAAAACTGCATGTCCATCGCTCTCACCCTTCTCCCAAGATGTAACCAGAGTTCCTAGTCCCTGTCCCTCACAGGACCCCTGAGACCTGGGCTTACCCCAGGCCCTGAAGTTCTACCAGAGGAGGTGCTTTCTTCCCTGCTAAACTGGAGAACAAGAGCAATTAGTATCAGTACTCAATATAAACAAAAGCAGAGGAGAGTGGGCCCAGAAAACTGCTCTTTGCAATGCACATCTGTTCACTCCTATTCACTAAATACTGTTAATCTGATTAGCACTTTGTCAACTGCATGCAAAAATGGGGTTGGGTGGGGGAGCGGAACGGGCAGGGAAAAGAGAGCCTGGTAGGCTGGATCAGATGAAGCTGCCAGAGTGGGTAGCCCCAGAGAGGCAAGAAAGAAATGCTTTACAGGTTTACTGGGAGAATCATTCACAAGGAATAGTTATTTCTTCCCATTTTCCTTCATTTCCTTCTCAACAAAGAAATACCCTTTTAAGGATTCAGTACTATTTCCACTGGGCTTCCCTGTTAGCTCAGTGGTAAAGAATCTGCCTGCCATGCAGGAGACACTGGTTCCATCCTTGAGTCAGGAAGGTCCCCTGCAGAAGAAATGGCAACCCACTCCAGTATTCATGCCTGGGAAATCCAATGAACAGAGGAGCCTGGCAGGCTATAGTCCATGGGGTCATAAAGAGTCAGAAATGACTTAGCGACTGAACAGCAACAACACTGTTTCCATATGATTCATGGTCAAGATTTGTGCCTTTTTTTTTCCCCTCCCACCAAATATAAGTGTCAGGAGCCTCATACTTCTTGGCAAGAAAAAGTAGAAGACACAGGACTTCCCTGATGGTCCATTGGTTAAGAATCTGCCTGCCAGTGCAGGGGACACAAGTTCAATCCCTGGTGCAGGAAGATCCCACATGCCCTGAAGCAGCTAAGTCAGGGCACCAAAACTAGAGACAGCCCTATTGTAGCATTGAAGACCCAGTGCAGCCAGAAAAGAGAGAGAGGGGGCAAGAGTAGAAACTAATGTCTACTGCGAAACTGATGTGTGGTAGGCCCCACCCTGGCACGTTTATGGATACTTTTTAAATTTAATCCTGACAGCAATCAGATACAGTTATGCACACTTCCTAAATAAGAACACTCAGGCTGAGAGTGAGTGACTTTCCTAAACTGTGAGACAGAGACAGGAGTTGAACCCACATCCGTCTGAACCCCCAAACCCATGGTCCTCCCACTAGAGACTATGACGGTGGCCATTACCATGGATACAGCTTCCAGGCAGCAGGAAGAACTGGAAAGAGCCTTTGATGTCACCTGGGCCAAGCCTTGAATTCCAGTCTGTTACCTGCTGGCTTTGAAATCTGTGTCTGTAAAATGCACATAAGCAGTAATTCCTAATTCAGTGGATTGTGGGGATTAAAGGAGATAATGCATCCAAAGTATTTTGCACAGTACCTGACACATGAAATATGCGTTATCATTGGATTAATGTTGAAGAAACAGCATTGAATAGTGCTAGGAAAGAAAAGGATCTCCTGTGCTCAGAAAAGAATTCTCTTCCTTGCTAAGCTAGGCGATGATGAGCAAGACAGCTCTCAAAACCCATGCTGAATGGAAGGTGCCAGGACATCCCTGGGGTGGCTGCAAGAGGGGAGGGAAGGGAGCTGGCTGGGACCTCAGTTCAGCAAGGGCAAGTGTGCCGAGAAGGATGGACTCAGGACACAAGATGGCCAGGTGGGACTGTCTTGCTTTCTCATACGGTGTCGGATTTCCTGAACCCTATAGGGGTCCTAGTAGAGTGATTCTGTGAGGTCTGAGTGCTGTGGATGTGTAGACTAGAGTGGTCTTGGCATCCTGAGTCCTCAGAAACAAAGAACACTGTGCCTATGCTGCCAGCATGCTCTACAGCACTGTCTCTCCCGCCAGCACTCAGCACAGCCCTGTAGACTGTGCTGCAGAGCCTGGAGGCGCCTGGGGGAGCCAGTGGGCGATGGCTCCACATGTTTATGGGTTTTTCAACAAAATTAAATTGAGCTTCCCCATGTTCAGAAGCCTTTCTTTCATCTTGCACTTCTCCAGGATTTTACCATACTGGTTTTAACCAGAGACCATCCTGGGAAACAGTTTGAACCCCAGCTGGAACTTATTGGAAAGCCAAGTGAGAGGGAGAATGGGGATGCCAAGCAATAAAACTGAAAATAGTGTTTCTCAGTTTAATACAATTAAAACCTAAACAAGCCCTAAAAGTTTGGGCTCTTTTGTGGCCAAGAGTGCTTGGCAGCACTCTTGTTCTGGGCCTAGAGCCAGGGAGCCCTGTGTCAAGAGCAGGGACCCTCTTTCTCTACCTGTTCTCTGCTCTGGACTTAGCCATGGACCTCAGTGTCTCCCTAGATGGAGTGATGGTGGAACCATGTCCAAACCAGCCAAGGGTCGAGCGGGAGCAACTTTGTTCAGAAGCAGCACCCTGCGCCTTGGTTCTGCAGTTGGAAATCAGGAAGTGAGTTATTTGCAACTATTGGAGAACCACCTATTTCCTGTGCTTGTCTCTTAACACTCTCTGTACGGGGGCATGATGAGGAAGCAGCCTGATGAGGCTAGCTTGGCTGTGGGCTCATGGACCACTGACCTGCGTCTTCCCTCTGCTGCCTCTCACGTGCAGCCACACCCATCAGTTAGACCTGAAGAAGTAGAAGCCCAGTTAGACCTGATGCACGCAGGACCCACTTGGTCCGTTCTCCAGACAAATAGTTGGCCACCTTATTGGATTCGTCAGAATCCTATGGTTAGAATTGGTAAACTCAACTTTGAATATCTGCTTTTACCTTCAAGTGACTCTTAGTTTTCCATCAGTTCTCTAATTAGTGGGCTGTTGGAAAGACCCTTTTAATGGTCACTGAAGTTTGGGGATACGACAAGCCATTTCTGCTTTCAAATTTTTTTTCCCCTCTCCTTAAAATTTAGAGAGAATACTATATTTTAATATAATATATATATATTGGAGTTAATGGAAATTTTGTAAATACTTTCCCCCTTTTCCATTAATTTTCTTAATTAACTTGATTTTTTATTTATTTATTATTTTTGGCTGCGCTGGGTATCCATTGCTGCACAGGCTTATTTCCAGTTGTGGCAAGCAAAGGCTCCTCTCTAGTTGTGATGTGCAGGCTTCTCATTGCAGTGGCGTCTCTTGTTGCAGAGCATGACCCTTAGGGCATGGACTTCTGTAGTTTTGGCTCTTAGGCTCTAGAACACTGGTTCAGTAGTTGTGGCCCACAGGCTTAGTTGGGATGTGGGATCTTCCTGGATCAGGAATGAAACCTGTGTCTCCTGCATTAGCAGACAGATTCTTTACCACTGAGCCACCAAGGAAGCCTAAAATTTTTCCCCCTCTTGAGGGGAGGATGAAGAAGTAGAAGCTCATTGTCCACATTAGAATCAGAAGGATGTGGACATCAGCTGTTACTTAACTTCCTCAAGCCTCTTTTTGCTTAATCTGTTAAGGGGGATAGTAGTACTTATTTGTAGAGTTTGCATAAGGATTCACTTAAGAGACCCAGCACAGATTCTAGACCATAATGAGGACTCAATACCACCTCGTTTTCCTTTAATCCACAGCTAGATCAAATTCTCACCGACTGTAAATGTCACTCTTCGAAATAATTATTTTTAATACACTTAACATATTAAAAACAGCCCACATTTAAAATCGTAATACTAAGTATTTGCATTGTAGAATTGTGCAAAATTAATTTTACTGAGTGAGCCTTTCATGTTTCCAGTTAATAAAAGTCCATGTTTAGTGCCTGGGAGTCCTGTGAGCCTCTTTAACTGTGTTATGGGTAATTTCGCAGGATTTCCAGAAATGATGAATGTCAGTGGAAATTTCGACTTACCATTTAGTGCACAGTTCTCTGAAATCTGTGATTTAGTAGGTGACAGGTGAGGGGTTTTAGATCACACCATCTGGGAGAGAGGCCTTGTAAATGTGTCATGGGATAAACCACTGTTGCAGCCGCATAGCCGAGAAAGACTTGCTACAATCATACCATTTCAGTGTTTTTAAAAACTTCATGGCATTTTCAGCTCTCTAAACACTCTTATTGTTCAAACTACTTAAAAAAAAAAAACAACACACACAAAAAAAACAACTTGTGGCTATTGTAGCAAACTGACCTTTATTGCAAATTGCTTTGTTTTACTCTTTTAAAGATTTTTTTTGTTGTTATTGTGGATCACTTTTAAAGTCTTCATTGAATTTCTTACAATATCATTTCTGGTTTGTGTTTTTGGTTTTTTGGCCTTGAGGCATGTCAGGGATCCTAGCTCCCTGACCAGTACCCCTTCATTGGAAGGTGAAGTCCCAACCACTGGACCACCAGGGAAGCCCCTGCCTTGTTTTGTTTTAAGGAGCCAAATGTTGGGAGAGATGGTTCTCAGCACTTCAGTTGTCCTTGAGAGATAATGAGCTCTGATGCTTCCCAGGACTGAACCTTAAGGGGTGGTGATGCACTGCCTGTCAGATGATTCAATTACTTCTCTTATCACTAGCAATTCATATCCTTATGTAGGCAAGGAAAGGAAAAACTTGAAATGCTCTCTGTGTCATCTCAGTTCAGTTCAGCTCAGTCATGTCCAACTCTTTGCGACCCCATGAATCGCAGCACGCCAGGCCTGCTTGTCCATCACCAACTCCCGGAGTTCTTACCCATCACCAACATCCCCAGAGATACTCCTTCTGCAAAATGGATCCAAAAAGGAAACCTTCATTTGCCTTTCATTCATTCAACAAATATTTATAGGTACCTTTCAGTTCCAAAGAAAGGCAATGCCAAAGAATGCTCAAACTACCGCACAATTGCACTCATCTCACATGCTAGTAAAGTAATGCTCAAAATTCTCCAAGCCAGACTTCAGCAATACGTGAACCGTGAACTCCCTGATGTTCAAGCTGGTTTTAGAAAAGGCAGAGGAACCAGAGATCAAATTGCCAACATCCGCTGGATCATGGAAAAAGCAAGAGAGTTCCAGAAAAACATCTATTTCTGCTTTCTTGACTATGCCAAAGCCTTTGACTGTGTGGATCACAGTAAACTGTGGAAAATTCTGAAAGAGATGGGAATACCAGACCACCTGACCTGCCTCTTGAGAAATCTGTATGCAGGTCAGGAAGCAACAGTTAGAACTGGACATGGAACAACAGACTGGTTCCAAATAGGAAAAGGAGTACGTCAAGGCTGTATATTGTCACCCTGCTTATTTAACTTATATGCAGAGTACATCATGAGAAATGCTGGACTGGAAGAAACACAAGCTGGAATCAAGATTGCTGGGAGAAATATCAATAATCTCAGATATGCAGATGACACCACCCTTATGGCAGAAAGTGAGGAGGAGCTAAAAAGCCTCTTGTTGAAAGTGAAAGAGGAGAGTGGAAAAGTTGGCTTAAAGCTCAACATTCAGAAAACGAAGATCATGGCATCTGGCCCCATCACTTCATGGGAAATAGATGGGGAAACAGTAGAAACAGTGTCAGACTTTGTTTTTTTGGGCTCCAAAATCACTGCAGATGGTGACTGCAGCCATGAAATTAAAAGGCGCTTACTCCTTGGAAGAAAAGTTATGACCAACCTAGATAGTATATTCAAAAGCAGAGACATTACTTTGCCGACTAAGGTCCGTCTAGTCAAGGCTATGGTTTTTCCTGTGGTCATGTATGGATGTGAGAGTTGGACTGTGAAGAAGGCTGAGCGCCGAAGAATTGATGGTTTTGAACTGTGGTGTTGGAGAAGACTCTTGAGAGTCCCTTGGACTGCAAGGAGATCCAACCAGTCCATTCTGAGGGAGATCAACCCTGGGATTTCTTTGGAAGGAATGATACTAAAACTGAAGCTCCAGTACTTTGGCCACCTCATGCGAAGAGTTGACTCATTGGAAAAGACCCTGATGCTGGGAGGGATTGGGGGCAAGAGGAGAAGGGGATGACCGAGGATGAGACGGCTGGATGGCATCACGGACTCAATGGACGTGAGTCTGAGTGAACTCCGGGAGTTGGTGATGGACAGGGAGGCCTGGCGTGCTGCGATTCATGGGGTCGCAAAGAGTCGGACACGACTGCGCGACTGAACTGAACTGAACTCTCTGTGCTAGGCATAGAGAATATTCAGTGGAAAATATGCATTCATCTCATCCCACCCTATAGTCACCCCCCACCACTGTGCCTTTACCCCAAAGGCCACACTAAGACTAGTTTCTTTGGTTTCCTTTGAGAGATATTCTGTGTATACACGGGAATTAGTTTGTGTGTGTCTCTCACTATTTAAAAAAAAATCCAAGTGATAGTATCTCACATCTTGGAGAGTGTTATGTATCAGTCTAACTCATTCTTCTTTTCTACTGCTGTTTAGTATCCATTGCATGACTGGCTAGTATTGTATTTGTACCTGTATTAGTACTTTGTTTCTACTGCTGCATAATATTCTGTTGCATGGTTGGCTATTGTATTAGTACCCTCTTGCTGAACATTTGAGTAATTCCTAAGGAGTTTTTCCCTCTATTTTTATGGCCTTGCCCTCTTTTTCCTGCCATGATTTTCTTCTAATGCATCATTTCATTCCCTATCACCTCATCATTAATGACTCTGGGAGAAGGGACTCAACATCACCTTCATGATCTGTTCCACACCTGTTCCATCTGTATGGAATTCCCAACAGATCCAGGCAAGTGTGAGTAAGTTCAGTTTGTCCTGTAAGGCCTTACTTATCCTTTCACCCAACAGATTTCTTCTGATTATTGATCATGAGGTTAACTGATACACTTTTCTACCCCCAGTCTCTACCTCTTTGAATTTCAGGGAACCTGGGGAAAATTGACTATGTGGCAGGCCCCTTACCTGACACCCCGGGCTCTGTCGTCCCAGGCTTCTCACCGATCAGTATTCTCCCATGCTGGAATTGTGGTTACCCTAAAGTTTCCTTTGCTCCGGGACCATAGTCAGCTTCCTTTTCCTGTGACTGTCATTGGTCTTCATGTGAGATTTTATTTCCACTGTAATATAGGAACTTCTGAAGATTCATTGAAGCATACCTACTTTAAATTTATCATAATTAGCCCTCTCCCTCCCTTCTGGAGCAGCTCAATAAACATAGCTGGCTTCATTGCTGGGAACCTTAACTGTCAAAAGATTGCTTTCTTATGCTCCATCATAAAACCCAGGGAGCCCCTTCCCAGCTGAAGTCTTTGGGGACTTTGGGGTGACCTTGACCACCAGTTGTTGCTTCAGCTGCATCTCTTGTTCTTTGTTATTTCTGCTCCTCGTGACACTGACAGAGCCACTGTCTGCTCTGAGGGTCAGTTTTTCCTCTTCTAGCTTCCTCCTCTTTTCTCTCTAATCCCCTTCTTTTTCCCTCTTTGTGTGTCTGTTTTCTTTAAAGTAATTTCTTCTTCAGACTTGCTTGTTTCTTTGTACCCCAATAGCATCATTTACCATTCTCTTATTACCTCCTCAGATGGTTAGTCATTTGGCCTCACCTCTCCCCTTTAACCTTAAAAGGTTTTTTGTTTGTTTGTTTTCTTTCTTTTTTAGAAAAATCATGGTGCTATCCTTATTCTGATGGTGGGCAAGTTAAATTGAAAAAAAGTATTTAAGAGATCTATTCTCTATTTCTTTTTTTAATTTTCAAAGTAATATGGTAATTTTCAGTTTGCTTTTAAATTGTATTTTTTCCTTTCATTTACTTTATTACAAGTATCACTTATAAATTTAACAAGTAATTATCAGATTTCTGAGCATATCCGTAACCCTTTTCCAGGCCCTAAAGAGGTAAATAAACTCCCCATCGTCAAGGAATTTACTTTTGTGGAGGGGGTGTGGGATGGTGACTGCAAACCATAATGTATCCATGAGATGGAGTGAGTGTGCTGGAGGAGATGGAAATGGGAAGTGGGGCAGGGAGTTCAGAATGGGGCCACAGGTTTACTAAGGCTCTTCTCTTTAGCAAGAGAAGAGTTCACCATGAAGAGGCTATTTGGGCAAAACTTGAAGGAAATGCTGCAGCCCTTACTGGGGATGATCTAGAGAAACAAGTCAGGGTGGTGAGAGTGGCAGGTGTAAACCCTCTGGGATTCAGGTGTGTGGCCCCTGTGAGGATCAGCAGCAAGGCTGCTGTGCCTGGAGAGAACCTGGGGAGGTACTAGGTTGGAGCACTCTCAGGAGCCCAGGGCTCCAGGCCCTTGAGGCCCCTGCAAGGACTTAGGCTCCAGTCTGGGATGAAGAGCCAATTGGACAGACTTGAGCAGACAAGTGAGGTGTCTTGTGCTGCAATGCACTATTGTCACATATTATTGTATTTCAAGCGGACTTGAGACTAATTAAGGCCAGCATAGCCTTTCTTCCAGCTCTTCTTGCTATAAATACTGTGTATTCCATCACTTAGGAGTAGGAACTAAGTAGAAATCACCCAGTGTTTCCTTTCCACGATAGGTTGTATAGATGCAAAGACCATTGTGATTGGCAGTATAATTATTTAATAAGCTTTGTCACTTGGCAGCCAAAAGCTGTCAATAATTTAAGCTCTCTGTAGACTCTCTCAATCCTGATTTAATGTGTTTATTTACAGCTTACTTCAGTACTTCTTCTAAAAAGTTAAAATGAGGTTTAACATGAAAGATGTTTAAATTTAAAAGCTGTGGAAATAGAACTTTAAAAATGAATTAAATTATGCAGGAAGATGAAGCAGATATAGCCAATCAGTTAGGTGACTATTGTGAGTTGATCAACCAGTCAGTTTACCCATGAACTTCATGATCACAAAGCCAAAAAGGAAAACAACAGATTACATAATTATCCTTGTCTGATTTTTCCAACCTTGAGTCTTTTTCCTTCTTCCTCTAATGTATGCTATAATACTATGTGAAATACGTTTCTAGCATACTTTTTCTTCATCAAACAGTGATTACTGTCTAGAATAAGTTGGTGAGTCAGTACATATTTTAACCCTATTATGTTATTTGTTTATTTGCAGTGTCATTTTTGCTGAAAAAAAAAATCATTTTTGTGCCAAAATTTTTAGTTCACTCACTGTAGACATTAAAATCAAGGTTGATTTTTAATGTTTAATGGTCTGTTTCACCAGATTGCCAGTGAACTAAGGGAAAAGCTGTATCATTTCATCTTTATACCTTTCACATGACATGGCATGGCATGGCATGGCATGGCATGAAGTAGCAGGCAGTTGTATCCAACTCTTTGCAACCCCATGGACTGTATCCCCCCAGGCTCCTCTCTCCATGGGATTTTCCAGGCAAAAATACTAGAGTAAGTTGCCATTTCCTACTCCAGGGGATCTTTGAACCCGAGTCTCTTGTGTCTCCTGCGTTGAGCAGGTGGATTCTTTATCAATGTGCCATCTGGGAAGCCCTTTATACTCTTGGTAGTTCCTAAACAAATAGTTCTTCGATCCTCTTCCTGTAACTCCAAAATTTAACAGGCTCTAAAACAGAAAATGTTATCAAAAGTTGGATATTAAAACACATTCAGAGGCAAAGCCTAAACTGAAATAAGAACTTTAAAAATCATTCCCCCCCGCCCTGCCCCCGCCTTGTGAATGCTCATGTATTTCACTACAGAAGTGGTAATAGGTTTAATTTGGGGTATTATGCAGACTCTGCGAGGTGTTATGTAACATCTGCTATAAGCATTTATTACTTTTTTAAAATTTGAAAGTGTAAATTCCAAAG
Organism: Aepyceros melampus; assembly: GCA_006408695.1. Classification (NCBI taxonomy): domain Eukaryota; kingdom Metazoa; phylum Chordata; class Mammalia; order Artiodactyla; family Bovidae; genus Aepyceros; species Aepyceros melampus. Next base: position 290,456 of record SJXQ01002534.1, read on the forward strand.
CACATCTGGCCCCAATGGTTTCAGAAAAAAAACCATGGGTGGCAGCCATCTCTAGAATAGTGTGGGTACCTGGAAAACACAAACTGACTGATACGAGGTACTCAGAAATGAGAAATTCTTCTGCAGCCAGGACTCAGGAGCCTGAGGCCTTAGGGGAGAAAACCAATGATTCAGTCCTTAGAAGCGGTGCATGGAAATGTTTCCATAATTGTCCCCTCAGAGCGGTAATCATGGCTTTTTGGGTCAGCCTAATAAATCTCAAATATGAAGTGTTAGCCTGTCAGTTAAAATTGTTCCCATCGGTGTCCTGGAAGGGCCTTTTTGTGTGATCCATGTATTTTTTATGTTGTCTCTGTGTCTTTACTTATCACTCTGTATCTTTTTGTTTTTCTTTCAACATGTGTGTAAGGTGTCACATCAACTTTTTTAATACTGGTGATTTAATTGCAAAAGCACACATAAACAGTTTGAGAGGTGTGAGAAGAAATTCACAAGTCACACGGGGAAGCAGCCACAGAGCCAGCATTCAGTCTGGCATGCATCCCTGTGTGCAGGACAGATGGCGCTGCCAGTGGGTCAGATTTGTCCTAAATCAGAGTAAGAAAGGATTTTGGTACAAGAAACGTTTGTTTCCTAACAAAGATACAGTGGGATCCAATATGGGCTTTGTGCTCACAGAGCATAAGTTTAATAGGGAAAGCAAGACATTTATATGAAAGAAATAAGAGTCCCCAGTAGAACATGCCAGAGGGGATGTAACCCAGAGCTCAGGGACAGGTGGGGAGCACTGGCCTGTAAAATAAATCTGAGTGAGGTCAACGGGGAGAATGGACTTGCAGAATACAAGGACAGTCCCAGCTTTCAGGATGCTCTGTGTTCTGTAGTAGAGATGAACAAACAGATAAATTACTGTGGAAAGTGGTGAGTGTTATGACAAGGGCCTTGGAACCCTGAAGAATATAACAGTATCAGTCCCTGGAAAGGTGGGCAGGAGCTGACCTCCATCTTGAGGAACACTAGCTCTGCACCCAAGGGCAGGGCTGGGTCCAAGGATGCTTCCGGGCAGAGGAGATGGTTGGATGCTTACCTGTGCTCTCACCACAGGACAGTGACCCCAGAGTGACTTTTTATGTTGTGTTGTCCTTGCAGGCGAACCAAATATCTCTCCTGGGGCAATTCACAGTGGGAAAGGCCTGCAGAATAAGATTCAATTTAGAACCATCGCTCCAAAGATTGCGCCCCAAGTCTTGGCAGCCAGAGTGCTGCCAAGCCCGGTGCCCTCACTCTCTGATCAGGCGAATCAAGGCCCTTCCCTCGGCTCCAAGCCCCTGGGGATGCCCCCGCCGAATTACGCGCTGATGCAGGTGGCCGGCCAGGAAGGGACCTTCTCGCTGATTGCTCTGCCGCACGTGGCCTCAGCTCAGCCGATCCAGAAACCCCGGCTGCCTCTGCCCGAGAACCTAAAGCTGCCCATCCCCCGGTACCAGCCCCCGAGACCCGGCAAAGGAGTCAGAAAGAAGCCGGGGCTTGATTCCTCCTCCGAGAGGGGCTGCAGCAAACCTGCCCAAACCCAAGCAGCCCCTCCCCCACCTGAGCATCCTGAGCCCCCTCACAAGCCCAACCCACCCAAGCCGGCACCAGACCAAGCCCCAGCTGCGCTGACCAACAGGAGTGGCCACCGAGACCCCGGGCCTCCAAGGACCAGCAACCACGGAGATTGGACTCCTCCTGCCACCCCAGCACCGGCCACACCAGAGGAGCCTTCTGCTGAGCAGGGCCTCCCGAAGAGTTCAGGAAGACGAAAGTTCCAGGCAAGAAAACCCCCAGGAAGCCTTCTGCTGTTGCCAGTGAAAAACCTCAAGAACCCGTCGATGCCACCAAAGCCATTTTGTCCTCACCAGGCGTCATTGGAAACGTGGTCCAGGTGCCCTCTTCCATCCCCAGAGGTAAACTGCCCATCCTGCCCTACTCGAGAGTGAAGAGCACGGAGGTTTGCAGGAGCGGAGCCGCCGTGAACACTGCGCATGTCCCCTTCCCTGGGCTCAAGACTCCCGGAGACCAGACCCCCTCCATCCCAGAAGGCTTCAGTGCGGCCCCGCAGGTGGGGGACAGGGGACCTGCCCCACCAGCTCCCGGGCAGAGCCCCGGCGACAGTGCCTTCTGTCCAGCCACCAAGCCCAACCTTAACCTCAAAACAAAACTGAATGGTGAGACAGCGAAGAGGAGAGGAAGAAAACGCAAGGGCCCAGACGAACTTTTGACATTTCAGGGGAAAAGGTGGAAACGTGTCCTTAGTTGTAAAGACAGCAAAGAAAGAGTGAAAAGTGATCCACAAGAATCCAGGGACCAAAAACTGGAGGCCGTGAAAAAATACCGGAGCATCATGCCCAAACCTGTCCCGGTCCTGCCAGCCCTGGCCTCACCCCCAGCCACCCTCCAGCCCTCACCACCCGGGAGCCTGGGACACGTGTCTTTCGATCACTCCCTGGCCCCCAAGCATCTGGACTGGACGGAGGACAGCCAGCCCCCAAAGCCCGACTCTGCCTTCAGAAACGGGTTCTCCAGCCTCAGGAAGACTTGGCACGGGTGCCACGTGTGTGACCACCCCTTCCCGTCCAAGCAGCACCTCCGCGAGCACACGAGCGCACCCGCGGACAGCCGGCCCTACAGCTGCCGGCTCTGCAGGAAGGTGTACAAGCGGCGGGGCAGCCTGAGCGCGCATGTGCGGCTGCACCATGGGGACTCCCGACCCAGGAAGCTCGTGTGCTGCGAGTTCTGCGCCAAGGTGTTCGGCCACGTCAGAGTGTACTTCGGCCACCTGAAGAGGTGCATGGTGTGGCCATCAGCACCGAGCCCTCCCCCTGCGAGCCGCAGCTGGGGGACCCGCCGAGGACCAGAGAGCAGACCCCTTGTGAGGTGGAGGGACTGGTGGACAGGTGAGTACGGCTGACGGGGGCCTGGCCAGAAGGAACTTTAGGTTCCAGATCAGGGTCGGACCCCACATTCCGGAAGGTGAGTTTGGAAAGACAGCCTTCAGATTAAGATTTCAGAAGTTAACTGCCACCACTTACCTCTGTTCTGTGAAGAATGGCCTCATTTCTCTTTGGTCTCTGAACATTCATGACTTTTGACCAGCTTCATCCTCCATCAGCCGGGGCACAAGGGCCAGCTTGAGGGATGCTGGAGACATTCGGCCATGAGATTAATTTTGCATCTGAAATATGGAAGAGTAACTTAACATCTATGGTTATGGTCCTTTTGACGAGTAGTTTCCCCCAAACTCATGCCCACAGAATGTATATTGAAAGAGCATCATTTTCCCCGAAACTGGCATACCAGGTGGTGGGGACTCAGCCTCTGCAGGGCAGACCTGCCCCTCAGCTCTTGGTCTGTTTCCCGCTGAGGCTAGGTAAGCTGTCTCCTATATGGTTGCCTGTGTGGTGCTACTTTCCAGCATTGTAAACAAGGCAGCTGAGGCCCCACCACACAGGCCTGACATTGACCTCCGTGGCCTCTGCCTCCCACACCATCTCTACTCTCCCTGCCTTCGACCTCCTCTTCAGTGCATGATGCATATGTCTTAGGGCCCAGAAGGCCAGGAGCTGTTAGAAGTTTTTCAGTGAGGTCTGACACATTCTCTCCCCCGTTTCCAGGGAGATCAAGTCCAGCCTGGAAGAAGACCTCTTCATGAACCAGAATGACGAGGCCAGGTTCCAGATCAGATGTGGTCGCTGTCAGATTACTGCCCAGTCTCTGGCTGAAATCAAATTCCACCTACTTTCCTTTCATGGCGAGGAAATCCAGGGCCAGTTGCCAGAGGAGAGCTCACCCTCCCCTGGCAGCGAGCAGCTCAGGGAGAACTGACTAAACAGACTGCTCCTTTCTGGAAACGTCCTGAGAGAAGGAAGCTGCTCAGGCATCATCCCTCAGCTGGGGAGCTCTGTGCAGTCCCCAGACTGAAAAGACAACTCTACCTCCATCATCAGAACGATGTGGAAACCCTCACGGAAACCCTCACGAAACAGGAACGAGCCCAGCCAGGACCCAGTGAGCCTGGGGGAGACCCCCAGGGCCCCAAGTGTCCTGGCCTCCAGGCTGCCCTCCCCCTGCCTCAATCTGGCTTTAACTGTGTCCTTTGTGTGCAGATACTAGGAAGCAAAGAAGAATTACTTCTACACTGGGAGCGGCAGCACAAGTGTGAGGACCCCCCCAAACTGTGGACAATTTTCAGCATGCTCTCCAGCCAGGGAGTTGTCCAACTTTCCAGCAAAACCGGAAAATGAAACACGGGGTCAGGGATTAGGAAGCGGTGTGCACTCTCAGCTGCCTCTGTTTCATGGAGGTGCTTAAACACCAAAATCCAACAAGTTAGGATCAGCATTAAGTAGCAGAAGTGATTTTTGTACATAGTCTTATTTTATTATAGAATATGTATGTACATATGCTCTTGATGCATATTTTTCTAACATATACAGTCTTATTTGAAAATCCTATGTCCTATTAATGTCTGAGACTTTTATTTCAGATTCAATAAAAAGATAAATTTGCAGACTGAAATAAGTTCTGTTAGGCTGTCCTTCAAATACAGTTTTTAACAAAAACATATATTTATGTGTGTGTGTCCTGTGTTCATTCACATATTTTCTGTTTAGGTAGATTAATGTGATAAATTTCCAGTGGGAAAAACATTTCAGTCTCAACCCTGGCATACTGTTGATCTTCATCAAATTCTCTGGTTTATTTGAATATGCCATGGAGCAGCATGATTAATAAGGTTCTCATCTATCATAATTGAAAATCCATGTTTTTAGGACTTTGACTTTTTAAAGTTCTGTTTTCTTAAAAGCACATTTGCCTGAAGATGAATGCCAGTAAGTCTTTATACCCACAAAGTGCTTCCTATCAAAGTCATCAGACATTTTTTAGAACTTCAGCTAATAGAGAGACCACTTTTTGGGTAAAGTGTTATTCTCAAAAGGTCTTTTGAGTCAGAAAATTTACAACGCGAAGAATGAACAGGGTGGTTCAGCCCAGAGGCCGAGGTGTGTCGGCTGCCTCTCCTCCCTCCCCGGAAGTGCTGTCTCTCGCTGATCAGTTTTAGATGCAACTGTGCCTTTCAAGCTCACGTCCTCTTTGAAAGATAAGAGTAAATGATTGCCTCTTAAATTCCTAGGAAATTACCTAGAATCAGAAGAATCACCATCTGAAGTCTCTGGCCATCCTGACTGCAAAATCGTTTTCTTGGTATAGGGGAATTGGGGCTCTCAAGCCATTCACATCCCAGCCTTTGGCTGAATGTGCCATACTTGTGGCCAGCCCGGTGCCCAAAGCTGGGCTGAGGCAGCGTCATAACAGTTTTCTGTGTTAAAGGAAGTTATCTAAACCAAGGAAGAACTAAATTCTAATTGACAAGCTAATGGATCTTAAGTTATCTTTCTTAGTGTCTCATTTTGTTTATTTTTAATTGGAGGAGATTGCTTTACAATTTTGTGTTAGTTTCTTCTGTACAACAGTGTGAATCAGCCATAAGTATGCACATATCTCTTCCCTCTTGAGCCTCCTTCCCACCAATTCCCCACTCTACCCCTCCGGATCATCACAGACCACCACCACCATCGATCACGCTCCACCTGGTCTTAGATAATATCAGACCTGTGTTGTGTGCAGCCATAAAATTAAAAGACGCTTACTCCTTGGAAGAAAAGTTATGACCAACCTATATAGTATATTCAAAAGCAGAGACATTACTTTGCCAACTAAGGTCCGTCTAGTCAAGGCTATGGTTTTTCCTGTGGTCATGTATAGATGTGAGAGTTGGACTGTGAAGAAGGCTGAACACCAAAGAATTGATGCTTTTGAACTGTGGTGTTGGAGAAGACTCTTAAGATCCCTTGGGCTCTCGGCCTTAGTGCCATCTTTTGAGAAACCTCTGCGCCATGAGAGCGAAGTGGAGGAAGAAGCAAATGCGCAGGCTGAAGCGCAAAAGAAGAAAGATGAGGCAGAGGTCCAAGTAAACTTGTACACCTATGGAAGCCACAGAAGCAGAAACAAGGGAAGCCAGAGGCCAGGGACGCTGGTACAACATGTGGACTGCATGCCTACTATCTAGAACTTCTCAATGGATCTGGAACATCTATGGCCATTCTGATTGCCTTCACCACCTTTGAGAGACCTACCTTGTTCGTATCAAAGCTGTCCCTTTTGGTCCATTGCCCTGGACCTGTGATAATTATGGACTAGTTCTCTTCTCAGTTGTGGCTGAATGTAACGTGTATAATAAATCATCTCTTTTGCTGTCTTAGCTGAAGGAAAAAAAAAAAAAAGAGTCCCTTGGACTTCAAGGAGATCCAACCAGTCCATTCTGAAGGAGATCAACCCTGGGATTTCTTTGGAAGGAATGATGCTAAAGCTGAAGCTCCAGTACTTTGGCTACCTCATGCGAAGAGTTGACTCATTGGAAAAGACCCTGATGCTGAGGGATTGGGGGCAGGAGGAGAAGGGGACGACCGAGGATGAGATGGCTGGATGGTATCACGGACTCGACATGAGTCTTGAGTGAACTCTGGGAGCTGGTGATGGACAGGGAGGCCTGGCGTGCTGCGATTCATGGGGTCACAAAGAGTCGGACACGACTGAGCGACTGAACTGAACTGAACTGAACTGATGTGTGGTGTTTTAAGAACTGAGTTAGTCACAGGACAACTTTACTGTTCAGCACAGCATCTAGTTTGTTTTTGGAAGAGTGGTCTCGAAAACAGTAAAAAAATGAGATCTACCATGAATGCTACTTGAGTTCAAACCAAGAAACTTGAGTTTAGCTCTAAAGTGGCTCTTCAGCCCCTCTGTCTTCAGATGCTAAGCAGTGTTTTTGAAATACTGGCCAAGAAGGACTTGGGCAGAGGAGCGGGTTGGAGGATGGTGGGAGGGAAGGTGCAGGGACAGAGTACGTCCACCCCACATGTAAAGTCGAAGTCCCCAAAGTTGCAGAGACTCTCTCACCTGTGGCCCATATTCTTGCCGTGAGGGTGAGACAGCGAGGGCTTAGATAGCCTCTGGAAAGAAAGAGAGGGTTAGGTTAGGATGGGGCCGGGAGTGCAGCTGGGGAGATGCAAGTTGGCTCATCGTGGAGTCCTCGGCCAGGCTCCCCTTCTCATCAGGGTGCTCCCTGAGTTACACTGGGAGTAGCCCATCACCACCTACGAGGAGGAGTCTCTGGCCCTTAATGGTGACACTTCCTCCATGGGAATTCTGAGAAGAGGGCATCTGACTGAGGACGTGGGAGAAAAGAGGGAATACTTTAGCTAAAGAATTTTGGAGGCGGGCTGTCCTTGGTGGCCCAGTGGCTGGGACTCCACGTTTCCAGTCAGGGGACCCAGGTTCGACCCCTAGTCAGGGAACTAGATCCCGCATGCCGCAATGAAGATCAAAAACCCCGTGCAGCCAAGAGAGAAGAAAGAACTTTGGCATCAGCTCAAATTGACAAGCCAGGGGGAGGCCTTGCCTGATAAGCCTTCCTAGGGTGCAGCCATGTTGCTGGTGCAGCCCCTGCTTATGTACAGAAACCAAAGCCAGTAGCGTTTGGAAGGAGGTGCCATGAGGCTCACTGCCTAGGACTTAGCTTTCTAGGCTCTACTACCCCTCTGGTAAGATGGGACCTATGACCTCACCTCAAGGCACCCGTGGTGAATGGTCGAGGCCATACATGTAAAATGTCAGGCGTATATTCCGGCCAGGGAGTAAGTGGTGGCTGATATTTATTATTCTTTTGGCCAAGCTTGCAGGAAGACGTATGTGATGCTCCAGGAGGATCATTTAAAACAGCTTCAGCCTCCTGTCCAGAATTCAAAGACAAAGACAATGGAGAACCACAGAAATCTGCATCTTTAAAAGTACATTTTAATTTTTAAATAATCAGACTGGGATTTGGATCAATGGAAGTTTGGTAAGTGTCTACTTAATCAGTGAAGTAAGTGAAAGTGTTAGTCGCTCAGGCCTGTCCAGCTCTCTGTGACCATGGACTGTAGCCGATCAGCCTCCTCTGGCCATGGAGTTCTCCAGGCAAGAATGCTGGACTGGGTTGCCATGTCCTCCTTCAGGGGATCTTCCCAACCCAGGGATCAAACCTGGGTCTCCCGTATTGCAGGCAGATTATTTGTGGTCTGAGCCACAGCGAAGCCCTTTTAATCAGTACCAAGAGGCAAAATTCACTGAATTACTTCTATTCCAAGCTGCAGGTCAGCCACAGATTCCCTTTATGGCCTCCCCTGGCCCTGATCCGGCTGTCAGCACAGACCCCACCCAGTGTCCTGATCTTGACAACGGATTTGTCAGTTTCCCATGCTGGACCATAAACCTCCTGAGGGCAGGGACTGTGTCTTTGCTCAGCACATAACAAGGGACACTGCACAATATTTGTTGAAACAATGGATATGTGACCAAAAGACCAACACAATCACCCCTTTCCCTTTCTATGACTAAACCCAGCTTCAGGAGCTCCTGAACTCACAGCCAGGAAGGCACAGAGGCAAATTTGGTCTTAAAAGCAGCACATTCATTTCACTTAAATGTCTTTTGCTTCTTGGAAAGTTGTCCTGGAGCCAACAAAATGAGATTTTTTTCTTTTTATTTTGGCCCTAAATTATTTCTGAAAGTTACAGCAGTTTAGATTTGTATTGTTTTATTAGCTGTCACTTTTATTCATGTCCCCTTTTGTTTCTCTCTCTTTCTCTGGGCCTCTTCCGGCTCGAGCTCTGCGTCTCCTCTCTTAAGCTGTTCCTCATATGGAAAGCTGTCTCTTCATCACCACGCCATAAATAATCCAACCTGGGTGCGTTCCATTGTCTTCCCGGGTTCCACACTCCCTCCCACCTCCAAGCTGCCCAGCTTGTTTTCTGTGGTCCCAGTGACAGGGTTATTGGCAATAAATGCTCAGCTTCATTTATTTATTGGAATTTCAGATCTGGACTGGTTTGCTCCATTCAAGCTGCTGACATGCTTTGTTAGGCATGTAGTTTATAGACTCCCCTCCTTTGCACTGAGCTCTAAGAAAAGGGCCCTGGTAAGGATGAAGTGGGATTTAACAGATTTTTAGCTTCAACTTTATACTGACTTCCCTGACATTAGACAATCGGCAGCTTATCTGGGCTTGGAGTGCAATCCAATACATATTTGAACCACATCCACCTCTTCGGGAATGATCCTTGTGGAGGTGAAATGCTTATTGTAGCTCATATTTGGTCATGGTCATGGTAATCCCCATAATAAAAGTAGAACCTTGGTTTTGCAAGCATATTTTAAACTTGTGTTTGGATGTTAGCTGAGTGGTACATCACATCTTCCATGCTCTGAAGTGTGAGAATGTTTCAATGTGTTGCCTTAACCCTAGGAGAAAATTCAAAATCTATTGAAGGAAACCAAATGTGACAACTAAAAGAGAGGTAATGGTTACTTGATCTAATTTTGATGTGAAACATTTATCCAAGTTTGGGGTGTTTTTTTTTTTCCCCAATGAAACTTGCTTGCATGTTCAAAATTGCCCACTACACCTTGGGGGTAGTTTAGCCGTAAAGAATTCACCTGTACTTCATCCTATTGGATGGCAGTTCTTGCCTCTTTTAGTATGTTCCAGAAACAAAATTGCAAGCAATTAGCATCATAATACATTATGTTTTGATAAATCAACCACTAAGTACTACTCAAAAATGAAAGATTTTACCGTCTGTCATTAAATAGGAATTTAATCTCCAGCCAGCAGCTGCCAAGAGACTATCGTCAGATGTTCTAAGGGCATTTGCAGAAACAGCAGTGAACTTGATCTCATTATTGACTGAGTTGTCATGCAGATCTTTCTATAAAATTCTGACCTCGAAGGAGTTCCAGGTGATCAAACACATGAGCTGCAGGACCTCCCTAAGCCCTGGCTGTTTCCGGAAGTCATCTCTAAGAGTGCACTCTTAGGAAACTAACACACTTCCTTTCCTAGTCTCATTGAAATTAAAGCACCATTAAATTTTTCCTAAAACATTCAGTGAACCAAGCCTTTTTGACAATGGTTACAATTAAGGAAAGTTAAAATATCCAAGAGGACTAAGTTTTTTGAATGGTATTGAATGTCAAACTCTGGGCAGGAGGAGTTTTTGATGATGAAAGGCCCAGTGGGGTGCTGTAAGGGAAGTGGGGAGCCTGGATCCAGAGTCCAGGCAACAGAATGGCGCTAAGAGTTTGGTACCCCCTCCACAGAACAAATCAGATTTGATGTCTGTGTCTATCAAAATGATGTCCAATGTCAATCAAAATCATTTTAAAATGCACAGCTCTCTTGATCCAGGGACTCGTTGTAGGAATCTGTCCCACAGATATCACTGCACGAGTGCACAGACAGATGTGGACAAAGAAAGTCACCCACTGTATGAGTGAGCAAAGGATGCTGGAGCCATCAAGCCAGCATCCACTGCAGCCTCCCAGTGGTGCACCCTGAGGGGATGGAGAAAAGCAAGATACTGGCCCTAGACAGCTAAAGTGCATATCAAAGGAATGATTTCAGTGAGCCCAGACCTTGCATTGAAGTGCTAAATTCATTAACTTGAGATGTCTGGTTTTCTTCAAATAACAGTCATCATTTGATATTCTGACAACCTAGGTTTGTTTTTGTTCTTGTTTTGCAAAAACTTCTATATATCCTGATTCCTCCCTAGTAGTCCCTCTAAACAACCTGAAAGTCTGTCTCCCTGGCATCAGTCCTTAGTATGTCTGCCCCCCCAAAATGTAATTCTCAACTTCTAATTTGTGGATTTTTTTAGTCAGGATAGCTATGTGAAGATGTTCGTGGCAGCATTATTAATAAGACCAAACAGGGGCTTCCATGGTGCTCCAGTGGTCTAAAGAGCTAAGCGTGGTCCATGCTGCCAATGCCGGGGTCCCAGGTTAGATCCCTGGGCAGGGAACTAGATCCCAAGTGCTAAAAGTGAAGATCCTGCAGACACAGGCCACAATGAAAATGAAGATCCCATGTGCCACAACTAAGACCCGCTAAATTTAAATGTCCATCAGAGCTGGTTTTAAAAAGCTACAGTGCACCATGTGACAGAATACTGTGCTGCAGGAGGAAAAATGGAAGTTGCACTTTATGTGCCAAAATCTGTATCTCGTGCAGGGAGCAAGGTGCAGAATACGTGTAATGTGCTCTCGGATTGCTTTTTTACATAGGAGGAAGTAAGGGTGGGAGAAAAGGGGTAGATGTGTGCTTTTAATAGGCATAGAAGTCTTCTGGAAGGTGGCTTCAGGAAAGGGGTGCCAGGAGTTGGGAAGGAGGGACACTTCCTTTTGCATTATTAGAATGATCTTATTTATTTTTTTCAATTGCAAAAAGGCTTCACTGGATTAAGCAATAGCTGGGCTGGCATTGTCCGGGAAAGGCCTCAGCCAGGAGAAGAAGGGAAAAGCCATCTGACCCCTGAGCCAAGCCATGCTGCCTGACAGTCCCACACCGTGGCCCATAGGTATTAAAGTTCGATTTCCTGAAAGTAATACAGTCCATGTAACCATGTATTTTGCCTCTTGAATATTCTGTTGTTATTTCTTCTTTTAACTCTGGATCCTTCATACTACATTGATCTTGTGACCCACCAGTGAGCAAACGCAATCTGACCTAGACTGACTGGCCACCCCTTCCTGTCCCTGAGTGGTCTTCCTGGGGTGATCTTGAGTCTCTGCTCTCAGAGTCCTGATGAAGAACCCTCATCTCTCCCCAGATTTGCATCGTGCAGGCCTTCTGAAGAATGGCCTCAAGCCAAAGAGATGACTAACACTGGGATGTTCCAAGGCTCTGTAGCCACTAAGAAGGCCTTTTGGTGCTTCTAGAAACATCCTGGAGGCTCCAGAGTGCCCTTTGGAAAAGGGTGAGGCTGTAGCTCTCCTTACATCTCTGATTATTTATTAAAGATAAATTCCTGGATGTATATATTTTGGATTCAAAAGACATTTCTAAGACTTAATACAGATTCCCAGGTCGCCCCACCAAGTGGATCACACCAATTTTCTCCACAAACAGTAGAGCATTTGCCTGCCTATTCTAGCCCTGGCCAACACAGAAAGCTGTCTTTTACTTTTGTATTTTCCAACTTAACCTTTAAAACTTATTTTACCATTATCTCGTTTTGAAATTTTTTATTATTAAGGAGGTGAAAAGTCTTTAAAACTGGTCATAACATTTCTTCTTTTGTGATTTCTTTATTTTCTATTGATGCCCTCATTTAAAAATTAGGTTGTAGCTCATTTGTTTATTACCACTCAATGTTCAGGACTTCTTCATTGTCTAAACTCCTTTGTACCATTTGGTTTCTTAGGTCTTGGGCTTCAATTATTTTATGGTCCTTAGTTAGCTTTGACTTTATTTAATTTTCATGTCTTTTACATGTATCTTTTAAAAATAATGTCTAAGCTTTAAGTTTCTTTTCTTTTTTCTTTTCGTTGTTGTTGTTTAGTTGCTAAGTCATGTTTGACTCTGCGACCCCATGAATTGCAGCACGCCAGGCTTCCCTGTCCTCCACTATCTCCCTGAACTTTCTCAGACTCATGTCCATTGAGTCAGTGATGCCATCCAACCATCTCATACTCTGTCACCTCCTTCTCCTGACCTCAGTCTTTCCCAGCATCAGGGTCTTTTCCAATGAGTTGGCTCTTCACATCAGGTGGCCAAAGTATTGGAGCTTCAGCTTCAGCATCAGTCCTTCCAATGAATATTCTAGGTTGATTTCCTCTAAGATTGACTGGTTTGATCTCCTTGCTCTCCAAGGGACTCTCAAGAGTGTTATTCTAGTTACTTATTGTCATTGCATCTTTCCTTTTTCTTTTTTAGTTTCTGTCACTTAGGAACCCAGGGACTTTGCCACCCAGCTGGGTCTCACCTTGAGAAACTCTTTAACATTTCAACTGACTAGTTATTGACTCTGGGTTTGGGTTGAAATTGTCTCTCATTGTTCATCCTAATTCACATAAAACGTGCAGCAGAAATCCAGTCCTCGGAAGAGGATGCAGATTCTGTGGCATTGGAACTTTCTGGAACCAGCAGCCTTCTCCCCTCATCCCTCCATTCTCCCCACCCTCTGCCCCCCAGCTCCTCACCTATGCTGAGAAGCCCACATCTGGCCAGTTTTCCTAAGGATGTGGGCATGACTCCCTCCTTCTCATTCTTCTGGCCTCACTGTCCTGTTAAACATCTGCCATTTGCCAGGCCTGCAGTGTAGCTGGGTCCTGAGGATAGAACATGGCTGAAGACAGAACTGGTTGGACTTCAAAGTCATCTGTATCCTTCCATCATCTCCAGAGAGTGATGCTGAAATTAGATCAAGGCTCTCATATGTCCAGCCAAATTCCTGCCTCCTCCATGTCAGACACCCAGCGCCGCTGTGAGGACAAATTCTGCTTGCCATGCAAATGTCACTTGGCCCAAACCACTCAAAGGTAACACCTAGTTAATCACCTTCTCCTGTGTGTATTCCTCAGGGGGCCATCATTCTCAGTTTCAACGTGCTGGCTTAAATAAAATCAGTCTGATTCCACTTTTTATAGTGGCTTAAATCTGTCCCAGGTTGCCCAAAAAAGTATTTATGGAACTACTCACAGGTCCTCCAGGGAAATTTTTCAAGTCAGCACACAGGCCTGAGTGCCCAGCTCATGTGAAGACCTGCACCCTAGCCCACTTGGGGCTCCCAGGCTGAAAGCCAGCCTAGCCCAGAGCAGCACTGGCTTGGGAAGGTCTCCCACACTTCCGGTCACGTGGGTTTACTGGGAGGCATGGCTACTGGCTGTACTTTTCCACTTTCACATGGATGGAAGCATAGGCTCTGACTCTCATTAACAGGAAAAGACACTAGGAGAGAAGGAAATTGGCAGGTACTGGCCAATGAGCCCGTGCTTTCATGCTGCTTTGATTTTCATCATTACACTAAAGCACTACCTCAAACATCTTGATCATCACAGATGGAAAATAAAAACCTCAGTAATAATTGTTATAACTCTGAGGGCCTTTATTTTTGGGCAAGAAGAGGGCCAGCTCATGCCAGTTGACAACAAACTTGTGCTTTTTCTGAGTTCAGGGGAATACATTGGGGATTTTAGCCCAATTGCAAATGGGAAAATTTCCCTATCACAAAATTCATTGCCTCCTGGTTGACAGTCCCAGGAGGGAAATCTCTGGGCCCCCAAGCTGAGCTATTTGCTCAAGAGTTGAGACAGTAGTAGGAAACCGTGCTGTCTTGACCCAAGGTTTGCTCTCTGCTGGCGACAAGGGAGAGTTTGGGGCTGCCGGGCCATCAGGGTCACAAGCAGCCAATTCAGAAATAGCAAAAGGTCTTCTGCTGTAACAAGGAACTTAAAATAGGCTCAGCCAGACTTAAGCATACTCAGGCATTAACAGTCTTTTAACTTAGTGGGGGAAAAAAACCGCTGAACTTCAGTTGGTGGCGAGGCTGATGGAGGAGGTAGATGAAAGAGTTGCTTCTCCTGAAGTGAGCGTTTGACTAAATTTCAGGAAAACAGGCTAACGGCTCTCTTTCTACGCCTGCTGGCTGGAGGTGTGATCTGCATGGACCACGTTTGTCTGCTCTGCTCCACTGTGAGGTTTGAATTAAACCTTTCACATGGGCGACTTCCCTGGCAGTCCAGTGGTTAAGACTGTGCCCTTGCACTGTAGGGAGCATGGCTTGGGTTCCATCCCTGGTTGGGGAACTAAGATCCCACATGCTGCATGTTGAGGCCAAGAATAATAATAATAAAATAAACTTTTCACAGTGGGAAGTCCTACAGTCCAACTTCCAGCCAATTATTAGCTGAGGGCTACCAATCTCCTACTAAGTACAGCATGACATGGGTGCCCACAGAGCCAGCAGCAAGCTCTTACATCATCCTGATACTTTGTCAGATTCAAGAACATCTTCGAGAAAATGTCTTAAACGGACAATTCTTCTAGAAGACCATTAAAATAACATCAGCAACCACTGAAAAATCTGAAGCATGTAGAAAATCCTCCCCCACCCAATACTGCATGGGCTGTATTATTCCCCCCCCCTTTTAAATGAGCATTTAACATAAAACCATGGCTTTATGGCCAAGCCATTCTGAAGACGTACCATCCAGGGAATGCAGGTGGAGACAACCCCCCTGGCTCTGAGAGCCCACCTTGAAGGGGCCTCTCCTGGCTCCCAGTTCTATTCTCTCCTCTGCAAGAAGCACCCCTGCCCCCATTCCACTCTGCTGGTCTCACCTCTCCATCTGCCCCATGGTTCCTGTAGCCACTCACACGTGGTCACTGGAGTTGGGGCTGTCCCTTCAGAGGCCCCAGCTGTGCTCCCAAGCCAGCTGCAGGAGGCTGAGCCCTCCTCCTCAAAGAGGGACATACTGGGAGGTAGCCTTTGATTGCTTTCAGTGGCGGTCTGTTCTTTGTTTAGTCTCTTTTCTGCCCGCCCTCAAGTCAAGCTCATGGAAAGGTGCTGGGGGCCACCCTGGCTCAGGCTCCCAGCCTCCTGTGAGCTCTGTGCCCCACTTCACCACTTCTGGATGAGCCCTCAGCACCTGGACTTGCAGTCTAGGGGGTCACCCCCCTCCCAGACTCGCTATCACCCCCTGCCTGCCCAGCCCTCACTCTGATGCCCCAACATCCCCAAGACACCAGCAGGAGCTGCCCCCTTCCTGTTCCCAAGCCCATTTTCCTGCCTTATCTTGTGATTCATACAAATGGGCCTGGAGTGGAGTCCCATCTTCATGGGTGACTTTGTTGACGGAAAAAAAAAAGCACAATCTGAAAGTTGCCAGTTATGTTTTCTTCACGGGTCTTACTGAAGACTCTAGCCCAAGGATCAGCCTTTCGGATCACTCTGAGGGACTGTTCCAGAGAGGGAAGGGCAGATATACAGCTGGTTTTGTTGAAGAAGAGGTGAGGTGAGCTGAAGTCGCTCAGTCGTGCCCGACTCTTTGCGACCCCGTGGACTGTAACCTACTAGGCTTCTCAGTCCATGGGATTCTCCAGGCAAGAATACTGGAGTGGATTGCCATTTCCTTCTCCAGAGGATCTTCCCAACCCAGGGATTGAACCCGGGTCTCCTGCATTGGGGCAGACGCTTTAAACTCTGAGCCACCAGGGAAGCCCATTGTTGAAGAAGAAAACATAGCCAAACATCAAAAGATGACTTACAAGAACAGACACCTCAGGTTAACGGTGACTTTAGTGCCTTTCTGTGTATGGGAAGGTGCAAGAGTCTGGGCTCACTGGAATCATTCTTTTCATGCGCATCTTCACCGTCAAGGGCCAGTATCTGGTTTTTTGCATCCCAAGTTCGCCTCACCAGGGGCAGCTGCAGTAGCTTATGGCTTGACAATGGTCAGGATTCCTTGTTTACTGGAATGGCAGCCAATATTCTTTGTCCACAAGTTCTAACCTCCTAAGGAAGGAAGGCTAAAATCCTCAACTGTCAAAACTTCTGTACCCACAAGAAGCCCAGTTTGCTGAGTTTTGCGAATATAGTGCTATCAAGTGATTTACACAAAGTTCAAGAGACAGGTACCACTGGCACAGAACGTATGCAAAATGCACATTCGTAGTAATTTTAATTAAGGGGAGGTGCTGAAGAATGAGATTTAAAAGGAAACATTCAACCTACACATTCCCAGGATAAAGTGGGGACGGTGCTGGTTTCCAGAATAGAATGAACATTTGAGCAGTTCATCTCTCACTGGATCACTTGTTATGGCTCCAGGGAGCACCGGAGGGTCACTTCTGGTAAATGAAATGCAGGCATGTTGAAACTCCACTGAATGTCTTCATTGGAATCATCCCACTATGGGGGTTGAGAAAACCTACTGAAAATTCTGGTTTTCTAGGTAAGTTGTGCTGCTCGAGTTCAAGGTGCTGTTTCTTTCATGGAACTTGATTAGCGACTAGTTAAATGGAGGAAAGAGAGTCCACAGCACAGGTGACCACAGGGTTCCCGCTGCAGACAGTTCAAAGCAGTTAAATATGTGAACCACACTGTGTGTTTCTGGGGCTGTGGAAGGGATGACCTTGCTAAGCAACAGAAAACACATTCCTCGAACACCACAGCCAAGGCCCCCTCTTTGATAAAATATACATTCCCTCCTGAAGCAGGAAGCATCACCAACTCAAAAGTCAGCCCAGGACCAGTTTCTCCCAGGGACTGACTCTTCCAGGGAGGAGAGCAGGGCACAGCCTCACTGACCATGGCCAAGTATGATTTGTTAGTGGAGGGAAGGTCGGAATTGAACTTCACCATTGGGAGTTACTTGCATTTGAAAGCAATGCAGTCAGCAGTCCATCTTTCAACACGGAATGTATTTTCTCTACTTTTCTATCTTTCTGATGAATGAAGGGCTTATGTAAGGTGAGGGATTGGAAGCATCAGCAGCTGAAGCTCTGAGTAGATCTGCTTGCCAGGTCAGGCTGGATGGAAAAAACCCAGGGGCCAGTTCACATTGTTTCCCCACCAAATTCACATCAACCATGAACCTCTTTGCTCTCCCAGGTCTGCCGTGAGTGGATAGGGCGAGTTCCCCACCCTCCGGTTCTCCAGGCTGTTTTGAACAAGGTCTGCTAATTAAATTCAGTTGCTTGCAATTTTAAATGTTCCCTGTTTTCCACAGAACACAAATGTATTAAACTCATTTTGTCTGTCATCCAAGAAGAATTGGAACTTGCATTTTTATTACCAACTGACTTGTGTTCACCTTCATCCTTGAGTTTTTTTGAAATGTTTACAATGTAATTAAAAACAATCAAGTCAAATTATCTATGAATTGGTCCCTCTGGGGGAAGATGAAGGCACAGAAAAGGTGCCTGCAAGTGACATCATCTTTGCTGAGCATCGCTGCCTCCTCACACAGAAATACATCATGTAACTGGTCACCAAGAGCATTATGTAATGTCACTGGTGATTTGACAATTACAGAATATTGTAATTAAATGTTCGAATGCTCTCATACGCTCTCCCGTTGCAAATGATTCTGGAACTTGATTAATTTCAGCATTTAGAAGGGCCCTGGATTGGGTAATGTTGTTTCCTGCCATGCACACCTCCAGGGAAAACTGTGATCTGAATCCTGAAGTCAGACCCAGTTAAACTGTTGCCTCTTCCCCACTGTACCATAAGATGAAGCGCTTTTTCAATCATGGCTCAAGCAGGCTTGTCAAGTGTCTTGGGCTCTGCCTGCCTACTGCCGACCATGGAAAAGCATTCCCTGGGAACAGTCTCATGATAGAGAAGAAAAATGATAAATCTGCACAGTCAGGGCCACTCTGCGAGGTGCTAGGCACAGCGCTGACTCAGCACTGCGGCTTCTTGGACCTGGTTAGGAGCCTGACTGCAGGCTTTGATGGTCACAAAGAGGTAGGTAGCTGGGACATCATGGAGCAGAAAATGAAACCACTGTAATGTCAGAAGGGGAAAAAGGCTTCCCACAGAATTTGCCTTCGGGCTGACTGACTGCAGGAGCAAATCCTTAGATAAGCTGTCAAGTAAGAAATTAGCAAGCAGGGGCCGCTGATCATGTCTCCTTATTTTTAAAGTTAGTTTTAACGACGCCCCAGATATATAGAAACCACGCTCATGCCTTGAGTTTCTCCTCCAGAGAGTCGAACATTCGGTAATACTGCTCTGCAGACTTTACCCCTGACTTTGGTATTAAATAAACACCCACCAACAAATGAAAACCTCGGGGCTAATTAAGATCAAGCAAATGAGCTGTCAAAAGAAAACTGCCTTCTCTTCTCGGGAGGATGGTTGCCAGTCTGTTTGCTTTGGAGGATTTAAACAGCTTTGCTCTACTGGGCAATAAATGCAAACCTCAGATTTGCTGCAAAGAATATTGTTTTTAAGAAGGAGATTGGGGAATTCCCTGGTCGTCCAATGGTTAGGACTCCTTCAGTTCTGCTCAGGATGCAGCTTCGAACTAAGATCCCCCATGCCACGTGAAGCCACCAGAAACCAAAAAGGGCGATTGTTTTTTGCACTTTCCTCCCTAACTTAAAGTGGGAAGTCTCTGGCACACAACATAGACGCCAAACTCTTTACCTCTCTTAATTTGTAAAGCCATGGGTCATTAGGTTCATTGCGTCAGAGGTGAGGACCAGAGGGGCCAGGCCAACACGATGAAGCCTGCGGGACCTGAGCCCCTTGCCAGTTCTGACACCCAGGAGCCCACCCCACATGGGGTTGGCTAATCAGCATCGACTGCATAACCTGCCCCTTCTTGTTTCTCCTGCTGTCCAAGTATTAATATATCTTTAAGATGAGCCCAGGGGCTTCCCTGGTAGTAAAGAATCTGCCTGCCAATGCGTGAGACTCCAGTTCAATCCCTGGTACGGAAAGCTGCCTTGAAGAACTGAGCGCATGCACCACAACTATTGAACCTGTGCTTAGAGCCCAAGAGCTGCAACTACTGAAGCCCACTTGCAGAGCCTGTACTCTGCAACAAGAGAAGCCACTGCAGTGAGAAGCCTGGGCGCCTCAGCTAGAGAGCAGTCCCTGCTCACTGCAACTAGAGAAAAACCTGATCAGCAGTGAAGACCCAGCATGGTCAAAAATAAATAAATTTATTTAAAAAAAAAATGAGCCCAAATCCCTCTGTACAATTCCCCCAAGTTCAGCGGCTACTGTCTGTGGGGTCACAAAGAGTCAGACATGACAGAATGATTAACATTTTCACTTTCTTGGGGCAATAATTAGCTCATCCTTTCTGATTCATGCTGGTCCATTATTAGCCAAGCAGAGCATGGCAGCCCATCATCCGTGGTGTTTACAGGGGGCTGTTACCCTAGAAGTGACAATGCTTCTGAGGCACTCACTTCCAGAAGGGAGGCAGCGCCGCCACCCGGGGCAGAAGGAAGATGGCTGCAGCCTCCTGTGCCGAACGGAGCCTGCCTGGACAGGCCTGGAGCGGGACCAGCCCCTGCTGTCCTCACCGGTGTGTGAGCGGGGGTGTTGAAACATTCCAGAATGTCTAGAAGCCCTGCTCTGGGGTCTGAACAGAGACCGCAGGAGCACCTAACAGCCCAGGGCAGGGCATGGACCATTGCTGTCTACCGGGCGGGCACGAGTCGGGGGGCCATCCTGGAAGGGAGGTCAGGAGAGGCCCAGCGGCCAACCGGGCTGCCCTGGACGTGAGGGAAGGCAAGGCTGATTTTGTCCCAGACTGAGGCATCTTCGAACAGGAAGCGACTCTGGCCTCCTGCACCCTGGAGAGCCCGGTGAACCCGATACCCGAGGTTCTTGCTAAGCTGGCCCCAGTCAGCTGGCAGCCCTGGGTACCACAGGCAAAAGCTCTGTGGAGTGCTGTGGGCAGGGGAGCGGGGTGGAAGGGGTCAGAAGATGTGAGGAGGATGGAAAGTGAGTGGAGAAGCTGAGGGTCTCCAACAGAGAGGGTTGGGAAGGCCCAAAGGGAAAGGCCGATTTGGAAGGACACCAGTGTAGAAGGACCGTTTATAAGGGGCTGGCCAGGAGGCTCAGGACCCAGCCTCCTGCTTCTTCTGGCCCCCAGGGAATCGAAAACCCTGCTGGACTCAGCACGGTTTCCCTTTTCTTTTCTAAATTAATTTATTTTTTGGCTGTGCTGGGTCTTCGTTGCTGTGTGTGCATGGGCTTTCTCTAGTTGCAGAGAGCAGGGGCTACTCTTTAGCTGTGGCACATGGGTTTCTGATTGCTGTGGCTTCTGTTGTTGCAGAGCACAGGCTCTAAGGTGAGGGCTCAGTAGTTGTGGCACAGGCTTAGTTGCCCCGTGGTATGTGGGATCTTCCTGGGCCAGGGATCAAACATGTGACCCCTGCATTGGCAGACAGATTCTTAACCACTGGACCACCAGGGAAGCCCTCAGCACTGTTTTATGAATAAGGGATGCTCAAACTAAACTTCATGGCAAATAGGTGGGGAAACAATGAAAACAGTGACAGGCTTTATTTTTTGGGGCTCCAAAATCACTGCAGATGGTGACTGCAGCCATGAAATTAAAAGACACTTGCTCCTTGGAAGAAAAGCTATGACCAACCTAGACAGCATATTAAAAAGCAGAGACATTACCTTGCCAACAAAGGTCTGTCTAGTCAAAGCTATGGCTTTTCCAGTAGTCATGTATGGATGTAAGAGTCGGACCATAAAGAAGGCTGAGTGCTGAAGAACTGATGCTTTTGAACTGTGGTGTTGGAGAAGACTCTTGAAGTCCCTTGGACTGCAAGGAGATCCAACCAGTCAATTGCAAAGGAAATCAGTCCTGAATATTCATTGGAAGGACTGATGCTGAAACTGAAGCTCTAATACTTTGGCTACCTGATGTGCAGAACTGACTAATTTGAAAAGACCATGATGCTGGGAAAGATTGAAGGCAGAAGGAGAAGGGACCGACAGAGGATGAGATGGTTGGTTGGCATCACCGACACGATGAACATGAGTTTGAGCAAGCTCCAGGAGACGGTGAAGGACAGCGAGGCCTAGCGTGCTACAGTCCATGGGGGTCACAAAGAGTTGGACATGACTGAGCTACTGAACTGAACAAGCTAAACCAAATCTCCATCGTAGTGCTTCAGGGGGAAATCCCATTAGAACCTTCGAAGCCCAGTTGGATTTATGGCTGGAGAGGGCCAGATCTGTGGGGACTGATCTGTTTGTTATGCCTGCACCTCCTCCCTACCTCCAGCCGGCCCCCAGCAACTGGCAGGTTTACGCTGAAATACCCTGAGCTGGGCTGAAGTGCACCTTGCTGGAGATGGTGAAGATAAAACAGGATTTAAAGGCAATGCATTTTCTACTGGACACCCTTATCTGGATTAACTGCTCTGGGTTTTCAGCTGTGTGTGGATGTGAAGGATAATTAACGTCGCATGTTACCTGAGATTGCAGGGTTGTGTTCCAACTAATGACGCCACAAGAACCAAGCAGTTGTTAATATTTAATCAGTCTCTGGGCTTAACAATTGGATAAATGAGGTGTGTAATTACATAATTATAAAAGACATTTCAGATAGGAATGGCTGGTACTGGGATTAGTACCGAAGGTAAGAGCTGGTGGAAATACTGTGCCAGGTCATTTCAGAAATATCACCAACGACGACCCTTCGAGGGGAGGGTCTCCCTTAGAAAATGATGAACACAGATTGAGAATCTTTTCCAGCATGGACTTTTTCTCTTCAGTTCATACTCTCTATGTGGAACATGAGGCCAAATGTATTGATGTCACAGAAAACGTCCCTGGAATATTTAAACAGAACCCAGGAGGAAAGCTTCAGAATTTTCTTAATTACATTCTAACCATGAGTGATGTAGAATGGCTAAAGGTGCTGATGGAGTTTTGCATATCTATTTTTCATTTTTAGTTGGCATTTAGGAGAGGCTGCCCAGAAATCAGGCAGTTTACCCTTGAGACAGCTTCCTGGGGCCGCAGCTCCCCACACTAGGTGGCACCTGTCTACCAAGGGAGCAGCCTGCGTTGTCCCTGCTGGGAGACACTGCTGGCATCCTTGTGTGCTCTACCTGGGGCTCCAGGTTCTCTCTTGTGCTCATGGCTCCTAAGTGGACAGTGCCACCCTAACTGGGGGCCTTCCTCCACTGCCAGTGCCTACAAAACACAGTTGAGAGCCCATTAAAAGCACCCAGCACATTTTAGCACCCAGCTGGAGCTGTGATCCACCAGGACGATGGCCGTTCCGTGATATGCGTCTGAGTGTGTGTGTGTGTGAAATTTATTATGGGAAAATCCATAGTCCTCTGGGGCCATTTGTCAAAGTTGCAAACTCAGCTCCTCCCCTGGCTGCATTCCTGCATCATTTTAGAAATTGCCCGGATTCAGCTGGGCCAGCACCCTGAGGGGAGTTATCAGCACCTCAGTCCACCCACTCCACCCTGCCCCCAGTCTGGCAGCCAAGCCTCCATCCCTCCTCCTGGGCTTGGGGCACCCGGCCTATGCCTTTCCTTCTTCTTGACCGTGGAAAGGATGATTCCTAAAATCTCTTTTGTGTCTCATCTGTGTAGCAGTGTCCATCAGTATGTTCCAGGGCCAAGTGGGAGCAGAACCTTTGATTGCAACATTGTGACTCCAGAGATGAGAAAGGAAGCAGAGGAGGAGGCTGGAGGAAAGAAGTCTCTGCTCTGTGATTCCAGGCCTTCCCCAGCCTCTCTAGAGAGACAGTCCATCTTCCCTTGCTCTGGACCCTGCTGCCTCTGTGAAGCTGAATGGTGCATTTGAAAACTCCAGGGTAGAGTGGGTGCAATATATCCAAGTTTGGACTCCGACTCTGCCTCTCACTGTTAGTGTGAACCAGGAGGTGGCTTTCATTCCCACACCTCCACTTCATCTGCCTTAAGGATGGGCTGATTCTGCCTCAATGAGAGATTTATGGGGGGACAGGAAGCCCAGCCCTGGGGCAGGTGCTCTGGAGACCTGGCATTTCTTCCCTTCTGCTGGCTGGGATTATGTATTGGTGCCACAGACGATGAGTTCCTTCAAAGCAAGGATGCTTGGGTACCCAGTCATATCCAACTCTGTGACCCCATGGACTATAGCCCACCAGGCTCCTCTGTCCATGGGATTTCCCAGCCAAGAATACTGGAGTGGCTTGTCATTTCCTCATCCAGGGGATCTTCCCAATCCAGGGGTCAAATCTGCATCTCCTGCATTGGCAGGCAGGTTCTTTACCTGCTCTGAGCCACCTGGGAAGTCCTCCAAAGCAAAGATGGATGGCTGTTTATCACACCTCTTCCAAACTGCCTCTTTGGGCATCATTTAAGGGATCAGCATCCTTTGCCTATTCCTGATGATCAGCTTGCTCTTCACCAGACAGGATGCCAGTGACAGAAACTCAAATCAGACTGGGGGAGAGTTAGGGGAGGGGATGCCTCACCCAACTGGAAAGTTCAGACAACTGTCTCCAGATGCCTGAGTGACTTTCTAAAATTCATTTGGCTGTGCCAGGTCTTCGTGTAGGCACAGGGCTTCTTTGGCCCGAGGACTCTCAGCTGGTGCATGTGGTATCTAGTCCCCTGACCAGAGATCAAACCCAGGCCCCCTGCATTAGGAACATGGAGTCTTAGCCACTGGACCACCAGGAAAGTCCCCCGAGTGATGTTATCAGGGCTCTGTCACTGGTTCCCCTCTGGTTGGTTGTGTTTATTCTCCAAACAGCACATGTGGCACTGGGATGAACCAAGGCTTAGAACTCACAGCTGCGTGGAGCAGCTTCCTGGGAGGCCAGCAGAAGCGCAGGGGAAGATTCGGGGTCTCAGCTCTGGGTTGGGCTACTGTCCCTGATTGCATGCCTGCTCTGGGTCTGGGACAGGATGGGGTGAGTAGTTCATTTCAGTAGCTTAGTCATATCCAGCTCTTTGTGACGCCATGGACTGCCGTACAACAGGCTTCCCTGTCCATCACCAACTCCCGGAGCCTACTCAAACTCATGTCCATCACATCAGTGATGCCATCCAACCATCTCATCCTCTGTCGTCCCCTTCCCCTCCTGCCGTCAATCTTCCCCAACATCAGGGTCTTTTCAAATGAGTCAGTTCTTCACATCAGGTGGCCAAAGGATTGGAGCTTCAGCTTCAGCATCAGTCCTTCCAATGAATATTCAGGACTGATTTCCTTTGCGATTGACTGGTTGGATTTCCTTGCTGTCCAAGGGACTCTCAAAGTCTTCTCCAACAGCACAGTTCAAAAGCATCAATTCTTTGGTGCTCAGCCTTCTTTATAGTCCAACTCTCACATCCATACATGACTACTGGAAAAGCCATAGCTTTGACTGGACGAACCTTTGTTGGCAAGGTAATGTCTCTGCTTTTTAATATGCTGTCTAGGTTGGTCGTAGCTTTTCTTTCAAGGAGCAAGCATCTTTTAATTTCATGGCTGCAGTCACCATCTGCAGTGATTTTGGAGTCCAAGAAAATAAAGCCGGTCACTGTTTCCATTGTTTCCCCATCTGTTTGCCATGAAGTGATGGGGCTGGATGCCATGATTTTAGTTTTCTGAACGTTGAGTTTTAAGTCAACTTTTTCACTCTCTGCTTTCATTTTCATCAAGAGGCTCTGTAGTTCTTCTTCACTTTCTGCCCTACAAGTGGTGTCATCTGAATATCTGAGATTATTGATATTTCTCCTGGCAATCATGATTCCAGCTTGTGCCTCATCCAGCCCAGTATTTCGCATGATGTACTCTGCATATAAGTTAAATAAGCAGGGTGACAATATACAGCCTTGACATACTCCTTTCCTGATTTGGAACTAGTCTGTTATTCCATGTCCAGTTCTAACTGTTGTTTCTTACCTGCATACAGATTTCTCAGGAGGCAGGTCAGATGATCTGGTATTCCCATCTCTTTCAGAATTTTCCACAGTTTATTGTGATCCACACAGTCAAACGCTTTGGTGTAGTCAATAAAGCAAAAGTAGATGTTTTTCTGGAACTCTGTTGCTTTTTCCATGATCCAGCGAATGTTGGCAATTTGATCTCTGGTTCCTCTGCCTTTTCTAAAACCAGCTTGAACATCTAGAAGTTCACGGTTCATATACTGTTGAAGCCTGGCTTGGAGAATTTTGAGCATTTCTTTGTTAGCGTGTGAGATGAGTGTAATTGTGAGGTAGTTTGAACATTCTTTGCATTGCTTTTCTTTGGGATTGGAATGAAAACTGATCTTTTCCAGTCCTGTGGCCACTGCTGAGTTTTCCAGATTTGCTGGCATATTGAGTGTAGCACTTTGACAGCATCGTCTTTTAGGATTTGAAATAGCTCAACTATTTGATGCTACCTAAGGCCCACTTGACTTTGTATGCCAGGATGTCTGGCTCTAGGTGAGTGATCACACCATCGTGGTTATCTGGGTCATATGATCTTTTTTGTATAGTGCTTCTGTGTATTTTTGCCACCTCTTCTTAATATCTTCAGCTCTGTTAGATCCATACCTTTTCTGTCCTTTATTGCACCCATCTTTACATGAAATGTTCCCTTGGTATCTCCAATTTTCTTAAAGAGATATCTAGTCTTTCCCATTCTATTGTTTTCCTCTATTTCTTTGCATTGATCACTGAGGAAGGCTATCTTATCTCTCCTTGCTATTCTTTGGAACTCTGTATTCAAATGGGTATTTATTTCTTCTTCTCCTTTGCCTTTAGCTTCTCTTCTTTTCTCAGCTATTTTAAGGCCTCCTCAGATAACCATTTTGTCTTTTTTCATTTCTTTTCCATGGGAATGGTCTTGATCCCTATCTCCTGTACAATGTCACCAACCTCCATCCATAGTTCTTCAGGCATTCTGTCTATCAGATCTAATCCCTTGAATCTCTATGTCCTTCCACTGTATAATTATAAGGGGTGAGTAGAGAATCCCCCCAAAGCAGGAACACACACAAAGTCAGGTGTCTGTTCTGGTAACACAGTCACCCAACTTTACTTGGGTCCTTGCATGTGGGACAGATTTCAGATGTGAGTATTTCATCTTGCCTAAGCAGGGAGACTCCAGTTGGAAGGTCCTGGGTGGGGTTTGGAGGGAGGAGGGGAGGAGGCCCTGATTCCATGAATCTTTTTTTTTATGAGCATGGCCACAGCTGTGGTGTCTCTGATTCTCCCAGGGCCCCGGGAGGGACTGACAGCTTCTGCCTGGAGACAGGGCCTGGCTGTGGGGGCCTGGGAGCTGGGGATAGGCCTGAGATGCCTCCACTCTGGGGCTGGCTCCAGCCCAGACCATTCTTATCAGTCAGATCCTTTTTCTCTCTGACTGAAATATTTATCAGGTTGGGTTTTTTTCCAAGGCCACTGGAACTCTGGAAATCTTTCCCAGCGCCCTCCCCTGGGGCCAGAATCTCTTGCTCTGGGGCAGAGCTGCGGCGGGGTTGGGTGCCGCCTCCTGGGGCACAGCTGGTTCCCAGGCCCATGGGTGGCTTGGAGGTGGCACCACTGAGGCAGCAGAGAGGCTTTACAGTGAAGGCCCAGTGGCACGCTTCGGGGCAGCTGCGTGGATGGGGCTTCCAGAGCCGGGGGCCGAGGGCTGACGAAGACAAGCTGACGAGAGGGACTCTGACAGGATGGGGCTGTGATGCCCATGGGTCCCCCATGGAGCAAGACCAGCCTTCCCTTTGTTTTCGCTGTCCTCTGTGTACCTATTCCTTCCGCATCGATGCCACACACACGCCCCCCACCCCCACCCCCTGGAGGAAGTCAGAAAGTCTGCTGGGTATTCCGAGTGCAGATCCTGCTCTCCCAACTGGAAGCTGGTGGGATATGGGGATGTTGGGGCTGGCAAGGCTGGGCTGGTCCCCAGACAGTCCCGTGTGAGCCTCCTCCCCACCCCACACCCATCCCCGCCCATCCCCC